>JAZAYU010000417.1:212264-331575 GCA_038501625.1 Corbicula japonica | reverse complement strand
TGTAAGGTGAACTAATATTTTGATATAATCGCTGGTTTGATACTAGAGTTTATCCAATGAAGTGCCAGGTCAATATTGTTGGACAATAAGAGGGACGAGGGTATAGAGAAAAAATATCAAACAATAACATATAACTTGGTTTTAAAGAAGATAACATGTAGAAAAAATCAAAAATTTCGATTGTCAGGCTAAAACCAATCGATAATTAAAAGTTATTCTCAATTTGCAGCGGGTTTTTTGTGTTAAGGTATCGCAAACATTGCAAATGGCGAAGACAGGCTAAAATTTCAAAAAATGAATTTTGGGGGAAAATACTTATTGCCACCTAGATGTTAGTAAATAAATGGATTTAGCTATGGATGTAGTAAATGTTTGCAAGCTCAGTTTAGTCTAACTCATGTTCTAATTACACAGCGCATACTAAAACAAAAGAAAAACCATTTGCATGAGAACTCTGAAATTCATGAACAATATACCAAAGCAACTCATACCTGAAATAAGGATATGATGGTCTACAATGTTTAGTGCCAATTTGTCAAAATAATGTTAGGGTTTTTCAAGAAATTAAAGGAAATTGAGCTTGCAAACATTTACAACATCCATAGCTTAATACATTTCTTTACTAAAATCTAGGTGGCAATAAGTATTTCCCCCGAAATTAATTTTTGAAATTTTAGCTAGTTTTCGCCATTTGCAATGTTTGCGACCTCTTAACAAGCACTGCACTGCTAAGATAATGCCGATATAGTCTATTTGTTATTACATGTATTATGATTGTTAATATTAGATTTGTTTTTCATGATTGTATTATTGTACAGTTTTGATCATTTCTTGATATATGTTGTGTTAAAATGCACACGTTTCAGTAATTGTTATAAGATGTTTACACATGTAGGTAACTATACACTATTATTTGGTTTAGCCCATAAGTGAAGTCTGCCTGAATTTAATCAAACGTGAAGTTACATTGTAGCAACAGTTGCAAGCAATATCTACCTAAAGCAAATGTACATCTGAAAGGAAATTACAAATGAATACAAATATAAACTTCCTAACATGAATATTTATTTCATTATATAATATAATTACATAAACTAGTTACCTTCGGTATAAGTTATTTTACTATGCTGCTAAAGACTTTGACCGAATGGCGTTGAATGTGGGTCATGTCAGTAATATTAGTTTGCCTGAATGAATATAACATTCCGGAAGTTCAACCTCAAAAATAAACAACAAATTAATTACATTTTTTTATTTTGTGTATATATGTCTATGGTTATTGTTTCCGTATCATTGTTCTTGTTAAGTGATACAACACATAAAACTGTGGTTTGTGATATGTTACATTTTCCAAATGAAATAATTGTTGTTGTTTTTTTCAACTAGCAGCTTCATGTATTCATAAATATTCTAGCAACTGAAACAAAGTGTAGAAGTGGAATCAACATATGAAACGGAAGCCAGAACGAGGAACTGCGATGATGATGAAAGGAATCGCACACAAGCAGACATTCCTGGTACAATATTAATTTGTGATAAATAACTACTTTGAAAAACATATATTTATATTACCGTTTCTCTATATTGATAATCTAGTGCTCCTACGAGATTATTTATGCCAATTACAATACAAATATTATCATGTTTGAGCACGTCTGACTCCAGGGGTCAGACGATTCATTTGCCAATATGTCACATCTAGAGCACATAATTGGTCCTAAAAATTAAACCGTTGTAATTTTGTAACCTAGCACAAGCGTTGGTTACACTGGTTACTTAACTTTGTTTTTCAATCTTTCCAAATTATCCTAATAAGCGGCTAAAACTTTTCTTTAAAACATGCTATCATCTATAATATCAGGATACATGGTTAAATTGGGTATTTCTGAAAATAAATTGAACGCGAGTTATTTGAGGCTAGTTTCACTGGTTACATAGTTGTTACATACGGTGACACGTGGTAACAAAAGTATCCTGAAAGATATTGCATCATATTAATTTCACAGTGAAATAGATGAAAAGTGAACTTTGAAGACCCTCGACCACGACAAATATGCAAATATTGCAGGCTCGGTTTGACTGAGCCTGTTCATGGGCAGTAATGGATATGCTTTTTACTGCCCACGCCGCCTAGCCCCGGGTTGAGCACAACTCAGTATTAACACCAATCAACAGTACAATTTTGATCCATCCCAAACGATGGTATGCATATGGCGGTGAACATGGAATCTTCAATGCGGTATTTTCAGAATAATACCATTCCATGTCCAGCGGCGTATGGTCCTCAGATAAAAGAATGGGTTTGCCCTAAACGAGAAAGCAATGGGCGGAACTAAAAAGAATAGACTTTTGAGAGGGGATCTTAGAATATAAATCCTGCATATCACAGACAACGCCAAAAGCAAAATTTAAAAAGCAGGAAGTATATCCCTGGGGGTGATTGAACAATATCCAGATTTATAATGGCTGGGATATTAAAACCACCCTTCTTTAAACTGGCCGAAATATTAAAAACAAAAAGTGAATTCAGAAGTACTATTAACATAGTACATAGATATCGTGTTCGACGACCTTCAAAGGACGTAACTGATAACAACACTGATTGAATGTACGGGGAGTTGTGGTTGTGGTTACATTGGTTACATTGATAACATGTTGATAACAATGAATGCGAATTATTTCGGGCTTGTTTCACTGGTTACATAGTGATTATATGAGGTTACACATGGTTATAAATGTATCTTGAATAGTTTGTTAGATTTACTACACAATAAGGTTGTGGTTACATGGTTACATTGGTTACACTGGTTACATGGTGAAAAAATGAACAAGGCAAATTAGTTGTGGCTAGTTTCACTGGTTACATACATGTAGTGGTTACATGAGATTACACGTGGTTACAAAAGTATCATAAATATTTTATAAGATTTATTTCACAGTTAAGTTGTGGTTACATTGGTTACACTGGTTACAAGGTGAAACAAAGCGAAGGCGAATTATTTCGGGCTAGTTCAACTCAGGTATACATGTAAATATTGCACAATATTGACATAAAGTTGGAGAAGAAAAATATCTTTTTTGTAAATGTTTATAAAGACAAAATAAGTAAAATCAGCTTTTCGTGCGATTGAAGAGTTCAAACTTCCTATTATTACTGTTTCAGATGTTACAATGTTCATAGATTTATGCCCCAATCTGCCGACTATTATTTTTTAGAAATCTTATTATTTTCATTCAGGTGATGCACACCGAATACGGCTGTTTCTTGACAAGGGATCTGATGAGTCAGACTACATCAACGCAGTATATCTGAATGTAAGTTTAGATTAAAAAATGATAAAATTACCGTTTTTTTAACAAATATCATTATCTATACTACATTTATTTAAGGCGTTACTCCTTTCGGCGTTGCTGTTTCATCTATTATAATAAAAAATATCAAAATCTCTCTAACTTTAAAAGGCAGTTCAAACAAATTGTGCACAGATCGATGTTATTAGTGTATGTTTAGTTTACATACGTTAAGAGAGTAAGAACGGTAAAGAAAAATAGTTAGACCTAAAAAGCCCTAAAATTCTATTTGCAATCAAACACAAAAAGCAAACAAAACACAATTCTGTCCAATTTCCACATTTAATTACATAACATTTCTTCCAAGTCTTCTATATTCCTATAGTAGGCAATTATGATATTTCAAAATAACAATTAATTGATACTAAGATCTGTTTATAATAGTTCTGTCGTTTTTTTATATAAAATGTAAAACCGGTTATGTATAGTTTATGTTTTCTTACAGAGCTTTAAAAGACTAAGCTACTTCATAATTGCTCAGTCACCTTTACCAAACACACTGGATGACTTTGTGTCCATGCTGTATCAGGAAAATTGTTGCTGCATCGTTTCCTTGGATGATTATCAACAAAAGGGAACGGTAAACAATTTCAAACATATTCTAAAACATTTGACAATGTACTGAATAGTTAAATATCTTAAGGAACAAATGTAACGTAACGTTTACCGGCATGACACTTAATTTTTACTCATTGACTAAATAACTCTTACACTATAGTCATCAGTTTCAATTATTTCCATTTATGGTTACAATTATGCTAATTTAAGCCATGCAAAATGTCTATCATTATTGGTAGCAGTATGTAGGTATACAAGTAATACCGTTTTTGTGGTGACACAAATGGTAGGTAATGTCTCTTGCATTAATTATTAGCTGTTGTCGCCATATTTGAGGTTACATTTACTCACGTAAATGATTCCGTAAAGTAAACAACTAGTTTTATACGTTACATTATATGCTTAAAACAAAATACACATGTAAGCGTTCTACAGCTAAGATAAATTGCCAAGGTAAATTATAATATCATATAGTTGAATGTATTCTTCTTTAATCTTTGCAGAACAATGCCGCATATCTGCCAGCAGAGAATCAGCACGCCACCTATGGAACATGCACCATATCATCCACTATGCTGGATTCAAAACCTGCGTATTCTGTTCGGAAATTAAAAATTGGACATTCTAGCAGGGTCAGTATATACTATTTATACATTTCTAGAATAAAAACATGTTTAGGCTATTGTTTTATTGTTGTAGGTGCTTATGTTGTTTGTCAACATCCTACGATTGCATATGCTTTTCAGTACTTCATAACACGATATACATTAACTACACTTTAAAAACAACTGATACTCATTGTGAAACAACAAAAACAACAAACAACAACAAAGAACAGTGTAGGTGGTGATAAATTTGAAAACAAATAACGAATGCAGTTTTTCGTTGATTTTCACTAAATAAAAACGAATAAAATAAGTTATTAAATATTTTTTCTTGAAACAGCAAACGTTTATTTTCCTAGCAGCAGACTTGATTAATTCTTGAGGCAGTCTATTGCTTTAACGCTGTGGAAATGCATATTATAAGTTTTGCTAAAATTGACAAAAATCGAAACGACATAAACAGGCATAATGCTAGTAACGAAACAACAAAACATCAATGTATATTCCTTTGAGACGCTCACCTTTCCGGCTTATCTGTCTACCTGTTAGTTCGTTTTCTTCTTTGTTATGTTATTGTACAGTAAATATTTCAAAGAGGACTATAATTGATCTAAAATAATGTTGTTTTTTCCACAATACAGTATGAAAAGGGAATGAAAATTGCGCATCATTTTGAATATACTGGATGGAAGCACGACGAAAGGATTCCGAAAGATGTCAACATGTTTGTTGAGTTCGTACAAGAGGTGGAGGAATACGCCACACAACTCGCAGATGAACATTCTCATGTTCTTGTTCACTGCTTGTAAGTCTTTTAACACTTTTGATCATACTTACCTTTACGGCACACTTTAGTAATGTAGTATCTAATAGAGTAAAACATTATAGATAGACGGCGAAACATAGATTCCCAATGTGTCTCAGCAAATTGATTTGTAAACCTTACATGTATTTGATGTCTACATATTGACGATATGTTACTACAATGTATGACAATACTTTTAACAAAAATCAACCTCCGCTATAATATGATAATCCGACAAATTATTAGACAAAGCGACATCAAGATTCAATTACATTTTACTGCTTATATAAAATTGTTAATGTTGGTTTGAATAATACTGTTAATAGTATGATAATTATTTTAGTAACGTGTAATAAACTCATTCTTATGTTCAATACCCGATGACTTTTTTGTATTATTATTTAGGCTGTTGGAACAAGTATTTAGGATTTAATACTTACGTTCATAAAGTGTTTAAATGTTGAAAACGATGTGTATTAATAAATAAGGATATCACACTACTGAGTGTTTGAAGACTCTCTTGTTTTATATATCTATTATAAATACATTTTATGTTGCGGTGTTCAGTGTATATTGTGTGCTATTGGTACTCAGTAGTAAAGCATTGAACTGTTTCAACAGAACTGGAAGTGGAAGAAGTGGCCTGTTCTGCGCTGTTTCTAACTTGATACAGAAGATGGGACAGGACCGACAAGTTAGTGTTGTGAACACACTGAGACAGGTCAGAGCCAGGAGAAAAACAGCCATTCGTAACACGGTAATATTTACTTTTATATAAATCTTAACTTCAAGTAGTTCAGAATATTCCACTCAATTATGACCTAAAGAAAGTATACGTTAAATCATCCATTTATAATTAAGGCATTTCTAGGAATAAACGATCACTCTGACAGTATCTTGCTTTCTTAATGTGATATGACAGTATGATTGATTGTTCATTATATAGTACGGCTTTGAAAAGAATTGCTTTAAGCAGTTCAGTTTAACGCGTCGTGATATCATGTTTGTTATCGATTTTTGAACAAAACAATAAACGAAAGCACAAAAGTAAAAATATATATTACATACTATTCACATACTATAAAACATCAGTTATCCAAGTTCTCATTGTTACATAAATATGTTACATTTGCTTGCATTACACTTAACTTGTCCTAAGTTTTAGGTGATAATGTTGGAATGGAGATCTGACATGTCATACTGTTTCAAATAAATCGAATTTCATTTGCCATTTCAGGAACAGCTAAAATTCTGTTACCAGTCGGTCTACGCATTTGTGAAAAACTACAAAGTTTAATTTTCGGAGATTTGGCTAAAAACCGTTACGGATCAAGTTTAACAGAAAGAAGGAAGAAGTAAAATAAAACAAAAAAATATATCATATTGTATTGATCCCGGTTATACAAGTTGATGTCAAATTGATCAAATATTTGTGTGTTAGATTGTGCAGTTATGCGTACTGTATTCATTCAGAAATTTGTTCATCTATATGATTGTAATGCTTATATGAAACATGTTAGACTAAAAGATATATTAAAATTACTATAATTATGTGGCTGTGATTGGTAATGCTGTGATACTACAATTGCTAATTGCTATTTGTGATAAATTACATTTACATAAAATTTTAATTTAACATTTAAATTGCTAGATATGCATTTATTCAGAGATTGACAACTTACTTGTAGTGTTTATATTTTTGCTACCATCTGTTTAAAACATTTGACTGGCGCAAATATCATTTTTAAGCGTGCCATTAAGTTTTATGCAAAAATAAGCTTGTGAATTATTTGATATAAAGAAGAACATGTTGAAATGCCACGGTCGGAAACACATTTGAGGAAATATATTGATACTGTTTAAGAGAACCCCAAAGGAATTCAGAAAATGGGCAAAGAAACAAAAGCAGAATTAAAATTTAAAAATTTACAAGTAAATCGCCATGTGTAAGTCTGAATACAACGTTCACATACTTAACGGTTGTATACATGTACCCTTCTTAGCAAAACCATGTTTTGTCATATTATTCATATTTATGTACATGTAGTTAGTTTTACATGTTACGTTTGAAAACATGGCAGTCATGGCAGTGACAGGATTTTGATGGTATTAATCAGTTTTGTGATATCTTCATTTTTCACCACATTAATCTCCGTTTATTGTTATTTTCCGAATTCCCTGGAACATTCTTCTCACGATAAAAAACCGTGACCCGGATTTCGATGAGATTAATTTTGAAGAAGTATTAAGATTAATCCTCTTCGAAACTTAATTTTATCAAGTATTAATTAACAATCTGCTCAATTTGACTGTTTAAAATTAACCGTTGTAATGAAGACCCCCAACGAAAAAAACTTCAGAAAATTAATTTTAATGTTCATTACATGTAAATAAAAGGTGAAATATGCATATCAGGAATCGCCACATTCAGAAAAAACAGCCTCCCCACACAGTCAAGAAGAAGAGAGGGGGAGAGAGCATGGTTAATAAAATGATCAGTTTCAAAAAAAGACACCATGCGGTATATCGTACATGTACACTTCCAAAATAGTAATAAGCGATTACGATATGCTTTTTAAATTCTATTTGTTTAAATTTTACCTGCCATTTATTGTGTGCCTATGTACTGTTATGACTCCTGTTTGCAGTGTCTATACCTGTTTTATTTCTACATGTTCTTGTAATCTGTTTTAATAAAAAAAAATCGATGCACATGTCAAAACATCACAGTATACAGACTAACAATGTGATCATTAAACATTTAGTAAAATGTTGTAGATTATAACTGTTTATGTACACGTAGGATAGTGTCATGTTTAGTTTATATACAGAGAGTCACACGCGGTTGTTATTTTTCACTTGCCGTTTATTCAGTGCTTTTATAGTGCAATCCCTCATATATACTTGTTCCATTTCTACATGTTCTTGTTTTCTGTTTTAATAACAAAAATCGATGTTCATGTCATAACATCACAGTTAAAAGACTATCAAGGTGATCTTTAAATATTCAGTAAACTTTTGGAGAGTATAACTTTTTATGAACACGTAGGATAGTGTTATGTTTAGTTTATATACAGAGAGTCACATACGTTTTTGTTTTTTTTCACTTGTCGTTTATTAAGTGCTTTTATAGTGCAATGCCTCATATTGTGTAATGTCTTTATTTGTGGTATATCTGCAATTCGCATTTTACTGTTTTATATTATTTCGACATAACCGTGACATCACGAAAACATCTTAAGAAATTAATTTGACGTTAAAAAAGACACTTTGAAAGTATTAAATACTGTCTTGCATCACTTGTTATGTGATAGAAAGATAGTGCTGTGATTTATATTATAATATAGTCTCATTCAGTTTTAAATGTCTCACTTGCCATTTTAATTGTACTTTTATATTGTAATGTTGCTTGTTTTTGCAATGTCTCAGCACGTGTTTAATTTTAATATTTATGTTTCCAGAGAATGTAACGATCATCAATATGTGAGACCTTCACCTAAATTGTTCAGTATGTAACGAGCAATTGTTTGGTGAAACATGATATTTTTATGGTTTGAAATTTATAAATGTATTAAGAATACATCGTGAATTCGAAAACTTTGGCAAATGAAGTTTTGACACGTTAATTTTACAAAATTATGTTGTGACTTTTAGTTCGGTAGTTTAGCACCAGTGCTTTTGAGGTTTCTACAATCGCCCCAAGGATATACTTGAAGTTCCTGCTTTTTAATTTTTTGCCTTTGACGTTGTCAGTGATATGCACGATTTATATTCTCAGATCCCATGTCAAAATTCTATTCTGTTTAGTTTTGCCCGTTGTTTTCTCGTTTAGGGCAAACCCATTTTATTATCTGGGGACCATACGCCGCTGAACATGGAATGGTATTAATCTGAAAATACCGCATTAAATGTTCCATGCCTACTGTCATATGCATACCCTCATTTGGGATGAATCGAAATTTACTGTTCATTTCTTTATATATTGAGTTTCGCTCAACCCGTAGCCCGGCGTCGTGGTTAGTAATAAGCATTTCCATAACTGCCCATGATCCGGATCAATTAAACCGAGCCTGCAACATTTCCATATGTTCGGCGGATTTCAAATAGTATGCTAGTTTTGTTTCAGCCCTATTTCAAAAAAGTTTGTGAAAAGACCTGTTTTGTCTTGGCATACATTATTAATATTAATGTCGTTTTTAAGTCTTTATTGATTGTTTTTTTAATTACATCCAATATCATTTACTTGCATTGCTTGTTCAAAATAAGAAAAGTCTTTAATTAAAAGTAGGAAATTTTATAATTGGATACTTTGAAGGTTATTTATTTTAAAAAATATGCTGCTTATTTATAAGTTTTTATGGGTTTGTTTTCCTTCCAACGTGGGTACTTTTGATACAAAACAAGCAGTTAAGAGAAATAATTTAATTGCTTGGCCTTCAATTGCACGAACTGCATTTTTATCAAAAACTTAATGAAGTATATTAACTCAAGCTAAACTGTTGCAAAGTTGATTATTGCAAAACAAAAGCTTAATTTGAAGACTATTGTTGACAAGTTATCACAAATAAAGTGTTAAGTCAATGTCTTTCTTATGAAACATTACGAACGAAAAGCGACCAATTAGAACTTTGGGTGAGTGTTTACATGTAGTATTTGTTAAGTTGAAACTGATGCTAATAAAATTCAAGAATTTATTTTTGATGTCACTTAGGTGTTGCGTGCTCAAATCGTTTCAAAAATGTAATAATCTATAGTCATTTTTAATGTTTTTTTTTCCATATTAAAAAAAAAGTTCTTATTTTGTTTAGTCTTATATCAAGTTATTAGTTTACTTAAGTTCATTAACATATATTACTGTAATTGGGTAATGACTGTATAACACTTTCAAGAATACATTTTGTATCGGTTTGTTAAAACAAAAACATCAGCATAATACTATAATGTTTTACTACATTACTGTAATACTATACCCAACAAAAAAGTTGTGCACACAAGTGTTCTTTTGGGTGAATTTTATAATGTAGCAAACAAGTAGCAAACAACTGGTATAAAGATATAGAAAGATAAAATCAGTACCCTTCAAGGTAGAGCTCTGAAACTTAACATAGTTGTCTGGCATCTCAGTAGACCAAACCAATTACCAATTTCATAACCATAGACTGTATTTCGACAAAGCTATGACTCCTTTTCACTTAGAATCTTGATTAAAAATGTAAAAAATATGCATATTAGGAATTGCAACACTCAGAAAACACAGCCTCCACACGCAGCGAAAAAGTAGAGAGGCAAAGAGAGCGTGTGTTTATAATTCCAAACAAGACACCACAAACAACTAAAGTGACCATTGGGGTTACAAATGTACCGTCCTGGAATGATGCTGTATCTTTTTTTTTAATTTAAATACAATAACTATAATAACTCACCTCTATTACTAATAAACGTGTGCTTAACGCGATCAAAGTATTATTTATTTATTATGTTTTCTGTTAATTCTAATAAGCTGAAAACAAAATTGGAGTTTGTCTTCATGTTACATATATGTTGGTACGTTGTCAACAATGCCTTTTTTTAGAATTATTGCATAAAATTTAACAGTATGATTACATTCATTTTTAGAAAAGACTACGAAAGATTACGAAAATCTTCGAAATGGTAACCTTGAGGTTCCTCAAGGTGCTAGATTATCTCGGCATCATCAATCGTCTTTACCAGTAACAAACCGACAGAATGAAAGTTTGTTCTGAGGTGCTGGTTTATCGGACGAGGATTTTGAAATCATGTGATAACCTTGTTCACGGCGTGATATTGGTTAAATGATTTAAAATGCGTTTCCACAAATTAAAGTTTTTTTATTACAATTATTGGGACAGTTGTTTTAATCTTTTTATACCTAATCAAACGTACGGGTAACGCCAGAGTCATACAGATACGACGCCAGCTCCTTGCCAACTATGCAAGAGAGAAACACAATACACACCAATATCCAAATCGGTAAGTGTTTTTGGATGTACACATTGATTCTGATTATTTTCGAAATTTCGTAGAAAAAAACAACGAGAAAACACAACTGTTACATGAAATCTGATTGGCTCGGTAAATTCTCTTTTGCAACTTTCATCACAAAATAAGTTTTTGACCTCGGCAATGTCTCTATGTGAATCAAAATTTATAATTTCAACCATGGAATTCTGTTTTAGGGATCTTTAGCAAACATATTATGAATTCATAGTATTTGATATTATATAGCTCACCGGAAATGATATGACCGGCTGGTTTATAACTGTTACAGTATTATAAATTTGATTTAAAAAAAAGAATGTTATTTTGGGGGGTTAATTTTAGTGCAATTCAAACATATTTTTTTCTAGATGTATAGTTCTATTTTATATGCATAAGTTCGTTGACAAACGCAATTGAAACGACAATGTTTGAGTTTCAATTATTAAGTCAGCACTAAACGGCGAACAATCAGAAATGATTCGCGCCAAACGTGCTAAATTTAGGCACGTACACTCGCATATGAATCCGATCCGTCCAATCGACCTTAAACACCAATTGCTACATATTCAACAATATGCAAACAACATTGCTGGAAAATCAACATTATCATTGTTTTTAAATCAGTTTAAAAACAAATTAATTTATAGAAATTCAACTAAGATTAAATTAGCAAACATTCAGAACATTTCCGACATTTTATAACTAATGTGTATATATTAACAATATAAAGCAAACGTATTGCCTTTTCTAAAGGTACATTATTCATTCAGGCATATCTTTAACTGCTACTGCATAGCGTCCCTTTAAACACGATTGAATATATTCATTTTACGAATTTATACACTGAATAAACGCTCACACAATTTACATCTGTATTTTAATTACACAGTAGCGTTTTTCTAACCGTTTGGTGGATGTACAATGATTCGACGTGCATTTAATAAATGCTAGGAAGGTCAGTCACAACGAAAAATGCATATCAGGAATTGCCACATTAAAAAAACATCCTCCCACACAGTCAAGAGGAAGAGAGAGGGAGAAAGCATGTTTAATAAAATGATCAGTTTCAAAAAAGACACCACAAACAATTAACAAAAATGAGAAACCGAGGGTTACTTTTGTAATAAGTACTCATCAAACGCGTGTATTGACATTTATCATTGTATTTCTTTATATTTTAAATATCTCTATCTTTAATCTTTGGATATGTTTTAACACCCATCGGATATAGCTCTTGCTCTTCAAATGTTGCCTTTGGGGTACAGTTCGAAGAATTTATATTCTCAAATCCTCCGTCAAACTTGTATGTTCTAACTTCAGCTCATTGTTTCACGTTTAGAAATTAAACACATTCGTTTTAATATGGGTACCTAATCCAGCTGATCGTGGAGAGTTTTATGTTCCCGTCATCGATTCCATCAGCTATAAAATGCATGGCAATTACTTTGTAAAAAAAATGTAAGATTATTCTAATATGAAAATTGAAAGGAGAGGAAAGATTTACGTTCAAAATGAATTTGACGTTTGCCCGTAACTGTAATTATTTTTGAACTAAAATGCAAACAGTTTCTTACACAACATACAATTTTAGAAAAAATGCATTCAGTAAAAGAGAAATGTTTATACGTTATTATTCAGTTGTATGGCTTTTGGAAGGGTGGTAGGGTGTTTTATTGTTTTCTTAAAGATGAATTAATATGTGGCTTAAAATGAACATATAAATTCGATACCCACTTGCCGACAGGCTAACTGTGGAATATATGTACCATTAGTTATGTGAATCGATACATTCATTGATTGTACAGCTTCCGAGATATCACATAACATTGTGCAGCCAAGCATGCATGTAACAAGAAATATATAATTATATACATACAGTTGTAACAAGAAGTTATCAAATCGGAAAAGAAAATTACACAACCAGGTACGGACAAACAGAGACACCGAAGTATCTCGCAAAAAGCCCGTTTCACTGCCTTTGAAGATCGTTGAGCACGATACTTATGTACTAAGTTTATATTACTTCTAAAATTACTTTTGTTTTTATATTTCGGCCAGTTTAAAGATAATGGTTTCAATATCCAAGCCAAAGAGGTTTTGAATATCGTCTAAAGCTTGACGCAGAAATGGCAAATGCAAGAGATAGCCAAAGCTTTACGCAGCAATGGCACATTCAAGAGTTAACCACAAATTTAGGCTTGACGGAGCAACGGCATATGCAAGGGTTTCCCATAATCTTAAGCATGACAAAATACTGCAACATGCAAGGGTTCGCCACAATCTTAATCTTTACGCAGCAATGCCACATGCAAAGTTTGCCCCAATCTTAAGCTTGACGCAGCTATGGCACATGCAATAGATTTCCACAATCTTAAGCTTGACGCAGCATTGCCACATGCAGAGTTTCCCACAATCTTAAGCTTGTAGCAGTTGCACATGCAAGGCAAGATTTGTAACAATTTTAAGCATGACGCAGTAAATACATATATCAAGTTATTCTACATGTGATGATGACAGAAAAAAAAAACGTTATTGTCCTCTCTACGTTTTGGCTGTTTGGGGAGGTCATTCCTGATATGCATATTTCACGTTTTATGCTAAATAATGTAAATTTGGTACACGTTAAAGCATATGGTGTCATTTCTCCATCACTTATAACCAATAAAATCAATATCCCGAATAGAGATCTTAGAAGATTGTTTGTTTTTCAAAGAATAACAGTTGCAGCCTATCATGCTAAATCGGGATGAATATGGTATGCTGAAAACTGAAATTTATCTGTTCCCGTTTACCTTCATATTGTATGTAGATAATGTGTGAATTGAAATGTATATATTAAACCTAATTAAACAAACCATCACCTTTAAAACCTGTAACACATTTTCAAATTATCTGTGTTTTCTCAAACTTTTAAGTTCTTCATTGGTAATTAAAAATAAAAAAAAAAATATTTAGAGTAGTTTATGTATGCTCACGTTTGGAAGGAATGTCATTCTTCGCGTTGTTTTTTAATGTTAAATAATCACATTGATAACTAATCAAGTCAAACTGAGTGTGTACAATGACTGCAAAATGGTCATTGCAAACAGGTATGCCTCCTTTGGAAAGGCTTTTCGGAAAAGTTCAATAACTGTAGATGATGAAGCTTTGTTTCTAGTCGTCGTGTTTGTATCGCCTGCTGTTACTTTTGTATTGGCTTTTTTTCGTCGAAATGACTGGACTTGTAGTGACTTCTATAGTCGGAATGGCTGCATTTGTTGCGACTCCTTTAGCCGAAATGGCTGTAATTGTAGCGACCCCTTTAATAGAAATGGCTGTATTTGTAGCGACTCCTTTAGTCGAAATGGCTGTATTTGTAGCGACTCCTTTAGTCGAAATGGCTGTATTTGTAGCGACTCCTTTAGTCGAAATGGCTGCATTTGTAACGACTTCTGTAGTAAAAATAGCTCTATCTGAAATGATCGCACTAATATTTTTGTAGATAAATATATAATTCTATTTAAGTTTAGAGTGTTAATTAAATGTCTTTATTGTTTGCAAGATGTACCATATAATATATATGGTTTTTTATATTTTATTGCCTGGAATTTATTATGCTTTTGAAAATATTGCATGTT
The DNA here is from genome assembly GCA_038501625.1 of Corbicula japonica. NCBI lineage: Eukaryota > Metazoa > Mollusca > Bivalvia > Venerida > Cyrenidae > Corbicula > Corbicula japonica. The sequence goes on along the minus strand of JAZAYU010000417.1, from coordinate 316,639 downwards.
TTAGTCGTATAGAAATCGGCTCTATTTAGTGATGCTGCATAAAATATTAAACTAACAAATTATACAGATCACAGTTGGCTCGTCGGAATTGCAGGACTACGCGCTTTCGCCGTGATGATGCGGGTTCGCTCACAGGTAAAGGCAATATCATTTAAAATTCAGAGAATCGCTATTTGTGCAATGTGGCGGCCGTGAAAAGTCTCCCCGTACATTGTGTCAGTACTGTATTATCAGTAAAATAACCCGTTACCGATGTCGTGCAGTGATGATAACGTATATCAGGGCTATCCGAGCAACCTTTCTCTGGGTTTTCCGGTCAATTGGCGCAATCAGTTGCGTCGTCGGAATTGCAGGGCTAGGCGCTGTCGCCGTGACGGTGTGGGTTCGCTCCCAGGTAGAGGCAATATCATCTGATAAACCCATTATTGATACAGAGGTGCCAAACTTTATCCACATATTGACATGTTTGGACCACAGTATGAGTGAAAGAGGATATTGTATTGCTAAAAATAAATCGGATTTATTAAATAACAATATTCTGTAGTTGTGCGCGCAACAGAATGTTTACTTTTTAATTTTTGGTAAATTAAATACATATTCAAAGTGTTTATTAGACACTAACAAAATTATTAAGAAAATAACACTCTATTTTCGACGTTTTGGCCTTTTTCATGATTATTAACAGAAAGTTTCTACATCTTTCTGATTGTTTTACAGTATAGTCATGAGATAGTAAACTTATTTAGGTCAACGTCATTAACATACGTGCCGTTGCCCGTCAATTTCCGCATCAATATCCGGACATGTATCAATATATAGACTGCGTCATGTATAAGGTAACAATACCAATTAGCCTTGTAGATAAACTTCACCGATTATTCTACATGTATGTGTGTATTCGGAATTTCGTGTGTGTAATTGCGTGTGGGTGTGTAATTGCGTAACCGTGTTAGTGTGTGCATGTATGTGCATGTGCATGTCTCTGTGCGAGTGTCAATTTGCGTGCGGGTGTTTAATTGTCCGTGCGTGCGAAATTGCGTGCGAGTGTGTGCGTGTTTGCGTGCCAATCAGTCAAATAATGAAGTAACTTCTCTAGCATTGTGTGCTCACGTTAACCGATTAAATCAATTAAGTATAAATCCAATAATACAATAAATCAATCGGTATAATAAAGAAGAAAATGATAGTAATAATAATAACAATAATAATAATAATAATAAATACATTAATAATAATAATAATAATAATAATAATAATAATAATATAACAATAACAATAATATTAATTATAATAATTATCATAATTATCATGAAATATATATATGCTATGCGTATTTTGTTTTAGAAAATAGTTTTTTTAATTCAATTGCGGTTTCATCAACAACATGACTATGAGTTATATTAGCTCCACTTCGCAAAATTTACAATTTCGTCATGAAGTCAACAAAACAGACCAACCTTGACCAAAAGTTTTATACAATTTAAAAATAGATTTTAAAACTTACAAATGGTTAAACAATACAACACACTTTCCTTAAGAAATATAACATGAAGCGTGGTTGATTTATGGTGGTGACACTATTTTGAAAACCTTTGAAATGTGGATAACTAGTTTATCACCTAATAGTTTAAGCCAAATATTTTGATAAATGTATTACAGAACATCAATTTACAGGAAGTTGCTTAATCATGTTTCGGGATATAGTTTTCAATCGTTGTTTATAACATGTATAAATAATATTAAGCAAATTTACCTATCAGAACGGAAGTATTGACTTCGAGATGGAAAAATCCGGAATCGTGGTTTATTACAACTTGAATGCGTCGTTCCTCGGCTGATCGAGAAGCGTCTGCGTTTTCTACAGTCATTATGGGAAGTTTTAGAATACTAGCTACATGTGCACTTTTACTAGCAACGATACAGTCTAAACTTTCATTTTTACACATCGTTACATTTCTTAGGATATACTTTTCTGGAAAAATCGTTTGACCAGAGCCGTCTGTCTGTAAACAAAAAACAAAACAAAATAAACATCAAAAGAAACTTGGTAATAACAGAATAATACTTATTATACATAACTTGGAACTTTTTTATTTAAACTTATCAAGCTTTGATGTCCTTTTTCAGATTTCAAAGATTGCATTTGGGAAACGTCTGAACCTAAAATGATGTTTTTCCGCATAAAACGAATTATAGATCGTAGTTACAAAACAATCATGAAAAAGAAGATAAAAGATAGAGCTCAAAACAACGTTGTCTAGAGAGGCATGAATTTTCAAGTTCAAGCATTTTTAAAGTTTATCATGAACTCAAATGCACATCAAAATTACTGACTTTGACGTAATGAGTGTCCATTATGTATTTGACAAGAACACGATTAAGTCTGCTCGAAAAATCTAGACTGATGACCAATATTAAAAAGCATAAACACGGTCACGCTGAGAATCGTTTGAAAAGGTAAGAACACTTCATGCTGGTTATTTTGATTGAACTCAACTCAACTAGGCGGCGCGAACAGTAATATACATTTTATTACTACCAATGCACAGTTAAAATCAAACTGAGACTGTAATAGTTTGATATATGTCGTGTTGCACGTAGTAGATTTAAGCATACTATATGCTTCAGCTGTTGTTTTGTTTAATTTATAAGCATTCCACCAAGCGTTGCACTTCGGTCAAGTGATTATGACTGACTCCAGAACGTTAGATATACTTTCGAAAATATTATCATCGTCTAGGCCTGTTAAGTTGTCGACGTTTTATTGTGAACAGTTTCTAGCATACTATACATTTATTATACGTTACAACACCTTACATTTGCATTTTTATAAGCAAATCTTCTCACTTCCGCGTTTGCTACTATGAAGTCACCTGGGCATAATCTTTTTGTTTCAATTCTTATATCAGTAAATACCAAAGATCTGAAAAGTCCAAAAGAACAATAAAACATTACCTTTAAAGAATACCAAGTGAAGTTAATATTGTCCGTTGGATAGATGCATGATGTGTTTACGCTTACTTCAATTGAATTCTCCATGCTTCTGATTGCAAGTGTTGTTGATTTGTCATCAGGATAAACTGTTGAAGGTAAATATTACATGCTTCTTTTATTTAATATGTAGAATAAACTAAAGTATAATAATAACCCTTCTGGGGCTGGAAAATGTGGTCTTAATAGGTGGTAGCTTTACTTCCGGGGTAGAAAATAGTCAGGAAAAATGATGTTTTTTTATCGAGGACTTCCTAAATTCTAGGTGATCTCTGTGATGCGTTTTACTATAATAATAAACAAAACTGAAATAAATCGGGTCATTTTACGTGAATACCGAGAGTAATTTTATTTACATAATAATTCTAGTGAACTGTTACAGAAGTTGAGCCGATAAGTGACAACTTGTATTTGTTTTGTGATATGAGAACCTGTTGGGACAAGTGTGAGGTTGGTGCACCCTAGAACCTGGTTTAAACCCCCCAGTGGCAATTTGATTTGCCACTGACCGTTTCAAGGCGGTAACCCCTCGGGTTCTCATTTTTGTTAATTGTTAGTGGTGTCTCTTTTGAAACTGATCATTTTATTAACCATGCTCTCTCCCTCTCTTCTTCATGACTGTGTGGGGAGGCTGTTTTTTCTGAATGTGGCGATTCCTGATATGCATATTTCACCTTTTTACAAAATCAACTGTATCGGGATATTTAAAACTTATTAATAAGAGAACACGTTTTCGCGACATGTTGACCTCTCGTACATACATTGTACTTAACTTTCTAACTTAACATTTAAATGCAAATCACCGGTACTAGACATAATCTGCGCCAAATAAGCTGAAACTGTTTTCTCGTTGCACGTTATTTGTTTGTACGGCAATGACGGTAATGAACAGAAATTGTGCGTATAAAAACAACAGTGTCAAGAGCATTTTTCCCGAAAATCCTGCTAACTCTTATAATTATAAGTCCACTGGGAATCGAATCCGTAGCACTCCACCAATTGTGTTAGCCGGGACAACCGGAACAACTGATTGCCCGACTGAATCTGATATTTAAAAAGTGATCGTCACTATGTGACAACGCAAAGCGAATATATGCTAATAACTTACGACTTTTTTGTATGGGTAAACTATTTACGGCGCTACTGTGTATTGTAAATGACTAAATGCCCACACTGGAATTGAACCCGTCCATCGGCAAGAACACCACTTTTAAGCATCTGTATTCTCGTCAATAATCAGCAAAAATGTTTATAATCTTAATCATTTAACAATTTTGAACCATCAACAGATCATATGAATAAAACAATGCATTATGAAGATGTTAGTAATTAAAAAAAAATGACGGGTTTCAAATTTAAAAATAATTACACTTAAAACCTATACAAATTAGTCTAGCGTAATCGATTAAAAATAACCACAACATTGTTTAATTATATAGTCACTTACCAACCACAGCTCGTTTGATTGGATCCGGGACCGAACCGTCATCGCACATGAATTCAAGAAAGTCGTGTTCTGCAGTTACTTTCACTATAGTTACGTTAGAAATACCAACGAGTCGATCGAACGTGAACTTATATTTCTCTGCATATGACGGATTGACATAGCAAGTGGAGGAAAAACACTGTGCAGCAGCTGAAACTAGGGATGATTTGACGTCTGATGCTATCTTCCATTCAATAACGGATGTGTTCGCGGCAAATTTACAGCTGATTATGACTGTTGAATTACATTCAAAATTGTCTCCAGGCTTGTCTTGAATTACTTTATAGGTCACCCCTGAAAAACGTGTAAGTTATTGAAATAATATTCAATTTAGTAAATGAGGATACTATTTAACGAACTTCAAGTTAGAACAAATACACACAGTGGTATTTAAACACGTGAAAAAAGCATTTCAGACATTGCCACATCCAGAAAACATAGCTTTTCCACGCATCAAAAAGGTAGAGATGAAAAGACAGTATTGACATTTAAATCGATCATTTTCAAATAAGACAAACAATTTACGAAAAATACTACTTGCGGTGTTATTGCCTAGGAAACATTAATGGCAAGCAAATCAGGTTCTAGTTTGTACCAATCTCACAATGTTTACATGATGTACATAAGCGGAAATTAAAGTAAATAAAATATCGTATGAATGGTTGAAAAAAGGTTTGAGGTCATCCTTGGTACAAACGATAAGTTTATTAATTAACATTATCAAGTTTGCATTATCTGAGATCAAAACAAAATACATGAACGTGAAGGAGATAATTTTCTATTTCTGTTTGTATAATTGTTTGTAATTTATATCTAAACTTAAGGACATGACCAAAGAAAAAATACGCAATGCGTTATACCCTAAATCTCCTACAATAACTGTTAAAACAACTGTACAATATTATTTTTTAATATTATCTTACCTTGAGTGTAAGCAATAAAGCAGAAAATATATATGAACAAAACCATCCTTTTTAAATGCACTGTGTATCTGAAACAACATAAAAAATAAATAAAGCTGACAGGAAGAAAGGCCGTAACATAAATTGATTTAGGAGGAATCATCTGAAACAACTATTCATAACATTTCTGTTTTCTTTTGTTCGAAAACAAAAAAAAAACTCAAGCGTTTTCGTTAAAAGTTTTTGTTCTGTTTTCTTTTTGAAAACAACATAACCAAAACACACAATTATTTGATCACCAGGATTGATGAAAATCAGGTACATATATGCCGTGAAGAAGATATATAATCAGTTTCATAAACTTGAATTCTTTGATTCATCTTACGTCGTGCCGTTCTCACTTAAATCATTATCCTGGAAATATATCCAAAAAGACAATCAAATCTTGCATATAAATGAATGAACTATTTTGGTGAGCAATATTTATTGGAACTACGGAATCACACCACAAAGCGATATTAAGATGTCAAGGACATACATCAACCTCAAATAGCGGTAATGGCCGCCAATCTCTCTACCTTTTCCTTTTAAAGAGAAATTGAGGGAACATATTTGCTCTATATCAATATCCTTTACAGTTCCCAAAAATCTATATAAAAATTATTATCAATTTGAAAGCGCATTGTTATGAAATGGTGATTTCCACAGTTAACACGATCCTGTGAATTTTCGGAATATTATATTTTCCGAAAACTTTTTTTTTATTTTATCGATTTTCTTGCGGTTTTTTTTATCAGGTGATTACACATGATTTAAATAGAAAAACTGGAATGTTTCAATGCCATATCTTGTTTAGTTTTCGAGAAAATTGGAAAATAAATTCAGTGTCAAACTTCGATTCCGATCGGAATCGACATTTTCCGATCGGAATTCTGAATTTTCCTGTCGGAAAATTTTCCGATCGGAATTTTTCCGGTCGGAATTTTTTCCTATCGGAAAAATTCCGATCGGAAGAGGTGATTCCGATCGGAATGATACCTGCGTTTATTTAATTCCGATCGGAATGATTCCTGCGTTTATTTAATTCCTATCGGAATTCATGTAGCATTCATCTTTCCGAGCGGAATCAGTCCTGTGGGAAAAGTTATTCGAACATTTAGTTTAATCGCAAACTATGTCGTATTTATAATTTCCAGTCAGTAAAGTCAGTTGTTGTTTTTCTGATGAAAATGAAAAAAAATAGATTGTGATAAAAGAAAAACACAATGTAAACGCACTATTCTGTAAGTAAGTTATCGTTATTATATTTTGTTGACAAAATCTGACTCTCTTGGTCATGATTGACAACTTGACATTATTGTAATCGTCAACATCGTTTATTGTTTTCGTCAAAATGACTCATTACATTTATTTAGATAATTATCCATATATCTCCATTTTTTACCTTTTAATACGATAGTGCTGATCAAGAAATACAGCAAAATGATATAGATTAAAGTCCTTTGTTGTGCTCACACAGACACGGTCTCGTGCACTAATACAGCCGTCACATAATACATGTTGTACTTGTATGTGTGTAATATTATATAAAGTTATCTCCAGTATGAATAATTGAAGAGGTGAAATTCGTTATTCAGTTTCTCATTCATGCTTCTATTTTTTAACTTCACGTACTTTTTGATTTATATTCTTAGATCACTTGTCAGACTTGCTGATCCTTTTCAGTCCTGTCGGTTATTTTCTTGACAAAAGTTAATCTCATTTTATTTTAATTTGAAATTATACAATGCAGATTATGGAGTGTTCTTGATTTGAAAATATCGCGTTAAATACTGAGTTAAAGGTTTCATAGTAAGTTTTATCGTTTTATCGGTAAATCAAAATGGGTACCTATGTTTACTTACTTGTGTAAATTTTATTACATGAAAAGGGAACTTTAAGCTCAACTTGGTTCTAATCGTTATGTTTCCGATATTTCGCATTAACCGGCTAAAAACCGAGACTGCAATATTTCATGTCAAAAAATAAATATTTCAAAACGTTTTATCCTTTTCTATTTTAATAAGCGATAAGTTGGTTGTTTTTGAATTACATTTGCATGACGCACGGATACATGTATAACTTCTAAATCACCGGCAGAATATGATCTCTTGGGCAGCAGTCCTGAAATTGGTGGAGAACTCATTTTATAAGAGAACATGTTTAATCGACAATGTAAAAGAAATTCACAAATACAAGTTTTTAAATTCATATAGTTATTGTTGTTATTTCACCTAAATTTTACAATAACTATTGTATTTAAAAGAGAGAAACATGTAATTCAAGAAAAATCTACATTATCTTTAAACAACAGTGCCAAAATGCCACAAAATACGCCCGTCAAAAAGTTTGGCTAATTTGCCACATTTTTCGTATAAATAAAGAGCCAACACTCTTAAGTGCCTGAAGCAACTTGGCTGGTTATCGAACTTGGCAGAGATATTATGCCTACCAACATATTCACCAAGTTTGATAAAGACCGGATGAAAACTCTTTGACTTAGAGAGCGGAAACAGTAATTTTGGACAATTCAAGGGCCATAATTCAGGAGTGCCTTGGGGGATTTGGCTGGTTATAGAACTTGGTCGAGACATTATGCACACCAACATATTCACCAAGTTTGATAAAGAACTGATGAAAACTCTTTTACTTAGAGAGCGGAAACCCTGTGACGCCGCCCGCCAACCCGCCCGCCCGCCCGCCGCAGGTGTTCCCATAATACGTCCCGTTTTCCAAACGGGCGCATAAAAATCGTGAACAAGTTATTGTATACAGTAGTGTGTTGTAATTACCATCATCTCAGATTTGATGTAAAAGTTACGTTTTAACTTATATTATTATGAAGATAATGATTATTAAACAAAAAAGATCGGTTTAATACAAGAATAATAATTCGGTTAAAATCTGTATGAAATTAGGATACCCACATGGTCTCGTACGATTATGGATACGCATAATAGAACTGTTAGTTTGAAAAATTCCGATCGGAATGTTTCCTGTGTTTATTTAATTCCTATCGGAATTCATGTAGCATTCATCTTTCCGAGCGGAATCAGTCCTGTGGGAAAAGTTATTCGAACATTTAGTTTAATCGCAAACTATGTCGTATTTATAATTTCCAGTCAGTAAAGTCAGTTGTTGTTTTTCTGATGAAAATGAAAAAAAATAGATTGTGATAAAAGAAAAACACAATGTAAACGCACTATTCTGTAAGTAAGTTATCGTTATTATATTTTGTTGACAAAATCTGACTCTCTTGGTCATGATTGACAACTTGACATTATTGTAATCGTCAACATCGTTTATTGTTTTCGTCAAAATGACTCATTACATTTATTTAGATAATTATCCATATATCTCCATTTTTTACCTTTTAATACGATAGTGCTGATCAAGAAATACAGCAAAATGATATAGATTAAAGTCCTTTGTTGTGCTCACACAGACACGGTCTCGTGCACTAATACAGCCGTCACATAATACATGTTGTACTTGTATGTGTGTAATATTATATAAAGTTATCTCCAGTATGAATAATTGAAGAGGTGAAATTCGTTATTCAGTTTCTCATTCATGCTTCTATTTTTTAACTTCACGTACTTTTTGATTTATATTCTTAGATCACTTGTCAGACTTGCTGATCCTTTTCAGTCCTGTCGGTTATTTTCTTGACAAAAGTTAATCTCATTTTATTTTAATTTGAAATTATACAATGCAGATTATGGAGTGTTCTTGATTTGAAAATATCGCGTTAAATACTGAGTTAAAGGTTTCATAGTAAGTTTTATCGTTTTATCGGTAAATCAAAATGGGTACCTATGTTTACTTACTTGTGTAAATTTTATTACATGAAAAGGGAACTTTAAGCTCAACTTGGTTCTAATCGTTATGTTTCCGATATTTCGCATTAACCGGCTAAAAACCGAGACTGCAATATTTCATGTCAAAAAATAAATATTTCAAAACGTTTTATCCTTTTCTATTTTAATAAGCGATAAGTTGGTTGTTTTTGAATTACATTTGCATGACGCACGGATACATGTATAACTTCTAAATCACCGGCAGAATATGATCTCTTGGGCAGCAGTCCTGAAATTGGTGGAGAACTCATTTTATAAGAGAACATGTTTAATCGACAATGTAAAAGAAATTCACAAATACAAGTTTTTAAATTCATATAGTTATTGTTGTTATTTCACCTAAATTTTACAATAACTATTGTATTTAAAAGAGAGAAACATGTAATTCAAGAAAAATCTACATTATCTTTAAACAACAGTGCCAAAATGCCACAAAATACGCCCGTCAAAAAGTTTGGCTAATTTGCCACATTTTTCGTATAAATAAAGAGCCAACACTCTTAAGTGCCTGAAGCAACTTGGCTGGTTATCGAACTTGGCAGAGATATTATGCCTACCAACATATTCACCAAGTTTGATAAAGACCGGATGAAAACTCTTTGACTTAGAGAGCGGAAACAGTAATTTTGGACAATTCAAGGGCCATAATTCAGGAGTGCCTTGGGGGATTTGGCTGGTTATAGAACTTGGTCGAGACATTATGCACACCAACATATTCACCAAGTTTGATAAAGAACTGATGAAAACTCTTTTACTTAGAGAGCGGAAACCCTGTGACGCCGCCCGCCAACCCGCCCGCCCGCCCGCCGCAGGTGTTCCCATAATACGTCCCGTTTTTCAAACGGGCGCATAAAAATCGTGAACAAGTTATTGTATACAGTAGTGTGTTGTAATTACCATCATCTCAGATTTGATGTAAAAGTTACGTTTTAACTTATATTATTATGAAGATAATGATTATTAAACAAAAAAGATCGGTTTAATACAAGAATAATAATTCGGTTAAAATCTGTATGAAATTAGGATACCCACATGGTCTCGTACGATTATGGATACGCATAATAGAACTGTTAGTTTGAAAAATTCCGATCGGAATGTTTCCTGTGTTTATTTAATTCCTATCGGAATTCATTTTGTATTTATCTTTCCGAGCGGAATCAGTCCTGTGGGAAAAGTTATTCCGAACATCTTTTTTAATCGCAACTTATGTCCTATTTATAATTTCCAGTCAGTAAAGTCAGTTGTGTTTCCTTGTGAAAATGAAAAAAAAAAGATTGTGATTAAAGAAAAACAAAATGTAAATATCATTTTATATATACACTCACTATTCTGTAAGTAAGTTATTTTTATTATATTTTGTTGACAAAATCTGACTCTCGTGGTCATGATTGACAACTTGACATTGTTGTAATCGTCAACATCGTTTAATGTTTTCGTCAAAATGACTCATTACATAAATATAGATAATTATCCTTATATCTCTGACTTTTATCGTCATAATACTTGGTTATTGTATTATATTAAAAAACGATTTGTTTAACTGTTGTCTTACTAGAATATTCACCATATTTTCTGAACTGATCTATTTTGAATTCCGACAGAATTGAGTATTTCCGATAGGAATGAATCCGAGTGGAATATTTCCTTTTGATGAAATTTCCAATGGAAATGATATTGATCAAAACCAAGTTTTCATGAACCGTTAAATGTTAAGTTCTTTAACTGTTTGAATAACAAGAAGAGAGTAACATAAAAACTTATTGCGGCATTTCCTTATTCAGTTGTGTATACGAGTTTGTTTTATTTGGCACAAAAATCACCCATAAAGCTAACAGTACCGCATTTTCAACGTATAGGCTTGAATTTGGTACAAGATATTTCTTTAAATAAAGGATCTCCAGCTTGAAGTATTCCCCTTAGGAAAATTCTGATTCCACTTTCAGCATGCTTAAGCTTATACGATGCTATGCTGTCAGTATGAACAATAATTGTGCATGTATTTAATACATTTATAAGTGTTCGGTGCGCGATTGATTTTAGATCGAGAATATATCAAATTAAATGTTTTTACTTCATCCGTCACTGTGTTTCTTATTCTCTGTGGTGGCGATCCTTACTGAATTGCGCTTCGTTTCTCCAAGGCTAGAAATGCAATTTATTATTATTTAAGCAAACATAAAAGAAACTCAAGAGTAAACAATGCTAGAAACTGACTGTATTTCACGTTCAGAATTTGTAGAACGTAGTCCTGTTATATTTTTCATAGACGCATATACAATCTCACTAAAGTCAGATCTAACAAAATGTTAGATCTGATGACGGCCCGCAGTCACTGTACATAAGTAATAGCGGTTTTCCCCCCGATTACTATTTTTAGAAAATGCCAACACAGGAAGCGTTTTTATAACGCTCGCAAAATGATCTGAAGATGTCATTACATTAGAAATGCATGCAATACTACATAAACACACACATATATATATATATATATATATATATATATATATATATATATATATATATATATATATATATATATCCAGTAAAATATGTCTTACGCAAGCTGTCAACACTTTCCATGAGTTAAAATACTATTTTTACGTTCACTTTTGCGATTTTATGGCGACAATCTGATTGGTTCAACGGGTTGTGATAAAAGCATGTTTTAGTTTCTCGTAGTCAGATCCTGATAGCGTAACGGGTTTCAGGAAATGATTTTAATCAGATTGACGCATACAGAGTGTAATTTAATAAGTTACTTTTCTTGCCTTCGATGTATGTTATTAACTTGGTCTTAGTGATACAAACGATCTATTACAATTATAATAGAGTTTATACATTTGGCAAACATTCTATAAATCACATGTCAGGCACACAGCTTTCTTCAAATCGATAAGTAAAATATTTTTCTATTATACGTATTTTACGATTAGACTACTAGAAAAATTCTTTCACATTCTGCACTATACAAGCACATTCATCATGTTCATATCTACAAGTAATCTACAAATCAAATGATAAGTTATAATGAAATGTCCGAAAGAAGTTTTATTTTCGCTTGCATGTTGTTGTATAAAATTTATGTTTAAAACATATGCCTGATCGGAAAATATTAACATAACTATAATATAATTGAATGCGTCATTTTGTTTGAAATACAGTATTCATTCAGTTAAAGTGTGTTATTTATTAATTTATTAGTACTAAATAATGAACAAGATTGGTTTCAAATGTTTCGCATAACTGGTTATATAAATTCTTTCATGTTGCCTGTGTAAAGAAAAAATATTAACATTACGAAAGACAAAAACAATCATAAATCAAAAATCAATATTAAAGCGATATTAGACCGGAAGTTGTTGAAATTATTAAACAGGTATTTCAAACGACATTAAGACTGTATAGATACAGATGACTGAAAGTTGTTTTAAGTGTTTAGTCACGTATTCGAGTGTACGAGTAGTTAGAAAAATGCACGTGTTTTAATAGGACATAATATCGGCTGTGTTTCGCATGAATGACCGCGCGATTCGTGCAAAAAGTAAAGAAATGCCAACTACACAGAAATGTAGTCGTCGGTAAATAGTATTATATTTTGATTGTATCTTAAATTTATGTTAATCAAAGTTAATAATAAATCGTTAACGTGTGTTTGATAACGACGGGGAATGAGGATCAACCACCTTTAACATACTCATAATTGAAAATTATTTTCAAAGCAATTGATTTTTCTATTAATTCGAATCCCATAACTGACTGTGTAAAGACGATGTGTTTTGTTTAACATGATTAATACAATAGTTATATGTAAATTTTAATATTGGGTGTTAAAGATCCTCTCTTGTTAACTTATTTCGATAAAAAAGAAGAAATTTACACGTTTGAGATTTAAAAAAAAAATTATGACGTTTTCGGGATTCGAACCAACGACCTGCAGAACCACGAGTCAAAGATATAATGTTGAGAAACGGTCTAGATCAGGCTAATGCGGAATTTGTACGAATGGAATATCATTCCAAATATATACTTGTTCTGGGATTCAGGGGCGGATCCAGAGGTCTCTTCGCCGGGGGTTCGGTGCCCCCCTCCCCCTTCACAAAAATGAAAGGAAGTAGCGCGTTTGGTGTTACCGCACTTCTTTACTCAACCATGCCAACTATATAGCTATAGCTGTTTAATTTGACTGAAAACAGTACACTATTAAAGACGGGAATCTCTTTTAAAAGAGAGAAAGTCGAGTTTCTTTTTTCTTTTTTCCTCGGTGAAGAGGCGACCGCCACCTCCGAGCTCTACGTTTTACATTCTAAAAGCTGAAAGCGGTATTTGTGTATTTCATTTGAATAATACATAGATTTTGATTACTAAAATAGACCAGATAATTATACATCTATGCGCTTTCTACGGTAGAATACTAGGCCTAACCCCCGCCCAAGAGATCTCCAAAAGATTAGAATTGTTCAAGTTATGTCACAACTATCTCAGCTTCAACAAATTTCCCACAATGCGGATAATTATATTCTTAAGTTGTCATCTATTATATATTACAATTACGATATAAAAATTCACTGCATTATTTTCGCTAGTCTGGTTCCCATCGTTCTGTTAACTGTGCCGGGCCCGGTCGAGAAGACACTTCCGTGCCGATAACGTAACAAGAATATATATGTGCTCAAACTAAGCTAAACATTAGACGGGTCTCAGTTTTTATCGCATGTATTAGTACAGTGGTTTTATCACTTGTACCCGTCCACTGCTGGATGCGAAATAGACGATTTTATTCGGCGTTAGCTGTCTAAGCTCACTTTTGACCTAGTTTTTCTACCAATTAAATGTTGTAAATAAAACTTATTATGCAGCGGGAAAATCAAATAGATTATTTCGATTGGTTGTTAGTGGGTGTTTTTTACTATTACCGTTACGATTTTTATATTGTGCGTTAGTATTAACCTGGCGCTCACATGTTCGGGCATTTTCGTTTTTAAAAGCGATAATTGTATCGAAGAAAAACATATTTATGGAATAAATAACCAGTTAAGTCATTTGGTGGCTTAAATACGATTATATATGGAATATTCATGGGAGTCGGGTAAACACTTTCGTACAATACACAGTGTAAAACGTCAGAGAAGTGCAGATATTTCAAGTTCTTTCTGGTTCCTTTCTATTTCATTTGATACTGATTGTTAATTTCAAGCCCACAAACATAAATATTCTATGGCGTAATGGTTAGCGCACTCCCCTCGCAAGCGGAGGGCCCCGGGTTCAATACTCGGGAGGAGCACTTTTTTAAAAGTTAATTAACGTAAAAGTTGGTAGATTTCGCACTTGTAACAAGTTGTTACTATGTATATTTATTATATTTCAAGAACATGTATTCATCTTGAGTTCTAACTCTACAAGAGGTATTTCACTGAAACTGAATAAATGTAAATCAACACTTAATATAAGACATTGCTTCCTTAATCGACGAAACAACCTACAGGCATGGGTATTGTACGCGACACAACGAAATTGTTGAACCAGCTTCAACATTTTTTTCGGACAGACACTTTCAATGAAGTTATGGGGTTTCCATGACTCGGTCGCTTAATCCCTATGCCATACTAAGAAGGCAGGGATGGTTCGTCAACTGCTATAACAAGTAAAATAAAATTACTTAATGGTGTCTGATTCCCCGCTCTATATTTCTTTCTTTCTTTCGTATCCATAAAAATCTTTTTCATCAACGCCGTTTATCTTTTTTAAAGGTATTTCTTGTTTTTGAAAATAGGATGTCATTTCTTAAAATGGACCCGTCCATTTCCTGCTGCCAATTGCCGCAGGCTAACGATTGTCACCTGCTGGTGTTGTACATAAATATACACGATATGGTGTAATGGTCGAAGCAGATTAAGCTGCAGTCATTTTATTAGATGCTTATATTATCATATTTTCAATATATGTTGCTAATAAAAATGAAATGTCGAGGTTTAAAGCTTAAAATATTTCAGAGCGAACTAAAGAGTATAAGCGATATCAGATATTATTGTGAGAATCACCGAATTAATGCTTATAATGAAACATACCACCAAACTTGTGCCCCTATAATCGGTGTCCGGCGGGGGAGGGGGCATTTAGCTTTTATATGGCCACCAAAACATATTGGTCACCTACCATAAATGCGTATGAAAATGAAAATAGCAATGTAGATGCTATTAAATGCCGGAATTGTAAATACCAAAAACAGCCATCATCATCAGCAGCAACTGCTGCATCATCATCATCATCATTATTATCATCACCATAATCATCATCATCATCATCATCACAGTCTGCAGTAGCAGCATCTGCAGAACCTACAATAAACAGTTTATTTAAATTACAAAGATCCCGTGGTCTCCGATGAATTATATTGCAAATCTGCAAGCCAAAAAAATAAAAAGAAAAATAACATGTGATGACGAAGTTTGATGATGATGATGATGATGATGATGATGATGATGATGATGATGATGATGATGGTGGTGGTGGTGGTGGTGGTGGTGGTGGTGGTGGTGGTGGTGGTGATGATGATGATGATGATGATGATGATGATGATGATGATGATTATGATGTTTGAACAAGATGAAACAAATATATCTTATCATTTCCTAAGTTTCTTTTTTAAATTCTGAACTTTTATGTATAACATTGTTATAATCTCCATGAAACAAGAACCGGGAAGAAAAAGCTACTTAATGCTCCTGACTTGCACGTTCTCCTTTTTGTACTCTATGGTTGCATTAGATCACTTAAAAACGCGATAAAAGATGCGAGTCGGGATTTCGCATCGCGTTTAGACGACCTCCTACCGTGATCTTATCGATTTCGCATAGTGTCTTCATAATTTACCAACCCATAGATCGGCAGAGCGAAACGATTGTCCCCAGAAACATCAACACATATCCTGGTTTGGTAACCCGTCTGATATACTAGTTTACGCGGTAAATAATCGCAAGATTAAAAATGTCATAATTTATTTAGTGCACGGAACAAATTAAATAGTTAAGATAATGTCATTTTTTTACAGCAATAACATTTTGCGGAGTGTATAAGGATATAATGATAATCGCCGTACAAATATATTCGGAAGGTGTAATCGGTGCAAAAATGTATTAATTAAGAAGATCAGTTAAAGAAAATTCACCGAAAAGAAAGCGCCCAATTCCTTTTGAAATAGAGTACAGTTTTAAGTTTGTAACCCGTCTTATATACTATTGTCACACGGGAAATAATCGCAAGATTAAAAATTTCATACATATTTTATTTATTTAGTGGACTCAACACATTAAAAAAAAATTAGGAGTTAAATAGTTAAGAAAGTGTCATTTTGTACAACCATAACACTTACGGCGTATATAAGGATATTATTGTGATAATTGCTTTACAAATAAAACACGCGAATATTCTTCAAGTGTAAACGGTGCTAAAATGTTTTCATTAAGAAAAGCAGTTAATGTAAACAATGCACGCTTTCTTTTCGGAATAGAGAATACTTTAAAGTTTCTTTTTTATATAAACATTACTTCATAAGAATCCAGCGGAAAAGGGAGGGGGTTATACATGTCGTTAGTGCTATAGTTAAAATGGTTGAACCCAGCGATTCCGAAAGAATCCCGATGTCTCTCATACTCTTATTCATTCTCTATTAAAGCAGAGTTCTGCCTTATTTTATTTAAAAGACTCGAAATAAATGTGAATGTGCATCTGAAAAATGCAGGCAATTGAAAAGCTTTATTTATTCCTTAGATTCGAACTTTCGTTAAAATAAGATCAAAAAATTAAACTTGCAAAGAAACAATTAGACGACATTCGACATTTATTAGACAAATTCAGAATTCATTCAATCAAAATTTACGTTATATTCCAATTAACAGAAATTCAAAGATATTTAATTATAAGTAATCATCTCAATACATATTGTCATCATAAACTGATAAAACAAAATCATGAGACGCATTAATCATTAACTAAATTCTAGATTTCCACATTCCTGCCATTTTAAGTTCATTAATAAAAACAATGATGATGACGTGTTTGAAACAGTATCAAGCATTAAACACAATATATTTACTTGTACACTTTCATTAACTTATGAGATTTAAATCCCGTTTTTAATAATGATGAGTAAACATATACGCCTATATAAATTAATTTTCAATATTTAGAAAGCTTCATCAAAAGTCCAAAATATTAAGTTGTAGATTAATAGCTAATCATTTTGTTAGTTCCCATTTCCCTTTAAACAAGAATTTTCCAAAAAAAATTATGAACAAGGACATTATGGTGTTATAGTAAATTCAATTTTAACCTAGCTAGTGCGCCAAAAGACGGACGCACCGAGGTTAATTCAAACTAATAAAATAATTAAATCACCAAATTCAGTTTTTATGACTTTAGATTCTTATCGCAAATCAATTAATGCGGATATTAAAATGATGAACGAATCATCAATTATTACAACTCCGCCCCACGAATCACGTTATCGCGTTAATGTGTTACTTATTTTCTATTGGTTGATGTTTATAAAAGAGGCGTTCCTTTACAAGAGGCGATCAGGGTGCTATACATTAGATATGATGGTCAGTTTTGGAATCCATACGCTAGTTAACTAATACACTTCTGGAGGCCCCTACCATATCGATAGATATGTTCGAACGTTTGTATTAGTATTTTTAAAACCGAAAGCACCACAAGAAGTGAAACCGATTCTTTTATTGATAGTTTCACACGTGATTTTTGTGAAATGACACGAGTCTGTTTCGTGAAATAAATTAAAAATATTACTAAGATTATGTATGTTCAAGTCGGATTTCTAAAAGTCGATTATTTCGAAAACCCAATAATTTCATGTTTCCATTCGCTGAATAAATAGTGTCATAAGTCTTTGAGATGTTTTTCTACACGCCTTGCAATCATTGACATCGAAAAATGGTATTTAATCACATAAGTGTCACCCAAACATGGTATACATTGTTCACTTCTCAGTCAGAAAAAAAACCAATGTATCGAAAAGCAAACGGCGAAGATCCTGATCAAACGACGCGGATGTGCCGCCTGGTCTGGATGTGCACTGTTTGCTTAAGGATAACAGCCGTGTCACATGAAAGAAAGAATTATTTGAAATTTATGTGCGCTGAGAACAGTAGCAATTTTACAACAACAACAATGATATCGGTCAAAATAATAAAAACGCGAGTATATTTCTTTTATAATTTTATTAAACTGTGATTGTGCAAGTATTGTTTGATTTATATAAAATTTCCATGTTCATCATGTTTTTATTCACGCGTTAAGATCAATTAAATTCTTGTTATATTATATTGTCGTTATCTAACATTAACAGATTAGACATAATAGTTTACATTTCAAAACGTTATAATAGTCGGAATAAATAATTTTAGTTAGTGCAGATATAGGAAATATTTCAAATAGTCTTAGAAAAATAGATAAAAATTTACAGAATCAGAGCGATCGAGTTTTAACAGGTATAGGAGAAATGGAGTTGTGAACACGTGCCAGTAATGACATATTCTCAATTCGGGTTGACACCGATCATTAAATTTGATATGTGAAATGTAATGCGTTTCAAAGCAGAATTAATAATTTTCTATCGTGAAAACGGTAGCTAACAAAAATTATGATGATTATCTGTTATAATTATGCTATAACACATTTATGTAACGCGGGAGCTTAACTTTAGCGGATTGGAAGGGTATGCTACTATGCTGACAAAATGGTAGCTAACACAAAAATGACGATTTTTTTGTTGTTTTGTCAAATAACGTGTACTTTAATTTAAATATTCACTGTGTTTCATATTTTTAAAGTATATTATCAATATCAGTTTAAAACTTAGTTTAATAATTAATAATCTTTAATTCTTTGTAAGCGGTTGACACTTTTATTACCAATAAGATGTTGATATCCATTAAAGTTGTCATGGTTATATTGCCCGAGGCAGATAACTTATCGGAATTTTAGGGATTTTACATCCATACGTATAATCAACCGTGACCGCATATTAAGAAACAACTTAATTAAAAATACGAGCAAAGTAATACCATTCATTATTAAAGTTCACCTAAATGCATTTTAGAAATAAAGTTTTATATTGGACACATTTACTTAGCAAATGAAAATCTTGTACGGGAATATCTGACACAAATATTACAGAATTATTAGTTATTTATTGTTATTAATAATCAAAGTGAACTTAAATATACATACAGAAACTTTATGTGTGTTAAATAACAACAAAACATCACCAGCTACATTAAATACAACAAAACTTTGTTGTGGACACCTTTGCTATTTCCCACGTACAAAACGTCCACAATTGATAAAAGATCTAACTGGTAACGAGTCCTTTATCACAAAAAAATAATACACGTTATGAGGAATGTGTCTTGTTTTCTTGAATTCGCATCTGGTATCATTTTACGGCAAAGGTGAAAATTATTAAATTATTTAGTGCATAATGAAATGTCACATTTTTCATTTCACTAAACCGCGAATGCAAGTTAATGCCCCAGGCCCAAGCAAGTCGATATCGATAAATTGCAATAGCAACGCAACTTCTTTAAACACGAAGTATATTTCGTGTTTAAAGAAGTTGCGTTTCTAATTACTTTCAGCAGTTATATTTATCGTCAAATAAATTAGAAGCGCAACTTCATGAAACACAAAATATATAAATCCAGATATATTTCCTGTTTAAAACAGTTGCGTTTCTAATGTAACATACATGTAATTATTATTGGATCAATTTTTGCCTTTACAAAATTCAGTAAAGCATAACTTAAACCTCAAAACAGGATTCGCAATAAAAACAGGATATCGCAATAACTTTTTTTCTATGTGAAGGTTATATAAATCAACAAATTATCTCTCTTCTTTTTTTATTCAGTTTGCACATATTTTTTTAATTAATAAAACGACCATAGTTTAAACGGGGCGGATCGCTAGATTTTCAAAACTTTAAGTAGAATATACTTGGGCGAATCCAGAAAGTGTTCAGTGAGGTTGTTTGAACCCTCCTTTTTTTAAGAAGTGGGGGGGGGGGGAGCAATGTTTTATGTTCATGGAGATTTTGGTAAGAAAGTTGGATATTATCAATATCATACAACTGTCGCAAACGAACCCCATTTCCAGAAATCCTACATCCGAGCTTGAATATGTATGATGCTGAGGTAGTTAACTTTTAATCTCAAAACAGAATATCGCAGTATACTTCAAAAATTTGTTCTATATTTTAATGCGCGTGTTGTCTGCGTCGTCACAATACTAATTGTCATTGTAATCATAATGATCAAGTTTGGCTTGGTTATTAAATTGCAACTCAATTTCAGCATGATTTTTTAAATTTGTTCCAGAAAAACATAAAATCACATATAGATAAAGCACTTACACTAAAATCTTTAAAAATGCATTCGGAGGCTCAATATGCTTACTGTGATTTAACTTTAAGGGCCTGTTCCGCATTCAAAAAAAACCTTATCATACATGTAACATAAAGCCCCGAATCTAAGAATGGAGACCAGTCTCACAAGCCAGCAATCCGTTGAAACGTTAACCTGTCTCAGAATTGACAATGGAAATTCGCGAGCATAGAGTTGAGATCTCTCCGGAAACGAGCGAGAGCTCGCGCAAATATTATCACGCGAAAAGATGTTTCAACTCGACGATTGCTAACCCGGTTACTAATTTCCAACCTTAAGTAAATTCGATTTTACAAGTAATTTTATGCCGAGTCTTTGTTTTATTAATTCAAGTTTACCACGTTATTCAGAGTAACTATCTCTTAAGCTTACACAATTACGTAATGTAATATACTCAATCAAGCAATTTCTGAACAAATAAAGTCCTATTCCAACTTCAAATAAACACGGTAGGTATTAACAAATCAACCATTGCAATTTATTTAGTATTTATAAGTTTACTTAATACACGTATCCACAAAATTCTAAACATCACGATTTGAGGGAATACCGATATACACCGTAATGTGACACTTTAAGAGTCAATTAATTTTAAAGTCAATTTATTTGATTTAAAAACAGGATCTTAAGCCAGTCTACATCCTTCCATACAAACATCACTCTCAATGCAGTAGGGCAGAAAATAGACTTGCTATTATAACATTTTGTTAGGATGCATAAAACTATAAAAAGACAAACAAACTTTTTATCAGACCAGCGGCTATTCTAGCCTTATACATGTTATAGTCGAAATAAATAATTAGGATAGTGCAGATTATAGAAGTGATTAAAAATAATCATAGAAAATAGATAATAAGATAAAAGTATTAAAGAAAAAGAGGGATAGTTTTTTAACAGAGGAAGTTATTTGTTCATCATTTCTGGTGGATCTTTCGGGTCTAAATAATGCGTTTTACAAAAAAAAAACAAACACGCCAGGAACCGCTCGTTAAGCTGTTGCTCTCTTGCAGTGGGATTCTTGCAACTGGCACCCACACTGGCACCCACACTGGCAATGATCTTTGTAGCCAGGCTTTATGGTTTATTCACGGAGAAGAAGCAGTGATACGAGTATATGTCAGTGACTAAAAAGATATGGAACTATTGACATTTGTAATTAATGATATATTGGCAATTCGGTTTGAAATCGATCAATATTTTACATGTAGATGTGAAAATAAGTATAGGTTATAGTTTATTTGGAGGCTTGTATGAAAATTAAATGGTCAGGCCCAGCGCAGCATGGCGACCGTTTAATTTTTCATACAAGCCTCTAAATAAACTATAACGTATATAATGGTCGAAATTATTTTTGTAACTGACAAAACAGTCGCCGCCTAAATTACCATGTATGGGTGTGCAGACGATCAATAGTCAAACTGAAAGTAGTTTTGTGACGTTCTCATTAAATGACCCGTAAACATGTACTGAGATAATAATATAGAAAGTGAATTATGAAATTTCTTTATCTGAAAACACCATGTGAACAAACTAATTCTTAGGAAAAAAACCTGTGTAGCAGTCTGTCCTTGGGATGAGAAACAAGGGTTCGTCCGTGGAAGTTCCATTTTACCATTTCCTTCATTAATAAATCATTCATAACATGGCAAAAGAGTTTATATCCAGATCAACGCGCTCATCCGTGTATTCTGATCACGATCGACACTTCTCGCTGTTAGATTCACTAGATTATATAGAGGAAATCGACCTTTATTAAACACATTTCCGACGCGCGACTTAATGAGAATTAAGGTTCATTGGCTTAAAAATAATTTCAACCATTATTTCCCTTTAAAGGCAGAATAAATTGATGCACATACTTTGTAAGCGGTTTGATAATTTTATAACTGATAAGACGGCCATATCCCTAAAAGTTGTCATGGTAATGTTTGCTCGAGGCAGATAATTTACCGGAATTTGAGGGATTTTACATGCGTAATAATACATTCAACTTAAAAATTAGCAGAAAAACGCTCATCTGAACTGCATTATTATTTTTGGAAATAAAGCTTTATATTGAACATTTACTAAGCATGTGAAAACCCTGACACAAATGTTGTTTACAGAATTAAATAGACTAAGTTATCTAATTTTTTTAATAATCAAATTGAACTACAGAAATAAATACAGAAGGTGTATTTGCGTTCTTTACCGTCGACAGAAACCCGACGGATTGAAACCTGTTATAAAATGAATACTAGTATTTTACCAATTATAATTTCAACCACTAAGTCGGTAAGTGCTTATACATGACAGAGCGATCTAAAACTTTAGCTGGTCGCGCGGCTGCGCTGCGCTATGCTGATTATAGTCCGTAAATTCATTAACCTATACGCCTTTCCAATAATTCGGTTTTTGATTTTTTTCGGTTACCTCCCCTATTCAGTCACGTGACTACTTTACCAGGAAAAATTATTGCTCGCTGTATAATTGTAATAGGGAACATGTACCTACAACTTTCGTTTTTCATCATGAAATTTCTTTTTTAAAATATATATTTCTCGTTTATCGTTGAATTAGTAATAATACATCAGCGTAATGATTTTTTTATCAAGAATAGTTTATAAAACAACAAATCTAATTTGATTAAAAGTGTAAAGTCATTATTCCTCGCGCCAAGGTTTACTTTAAACGACTTAAACTAACAGCCTGTGTTCTATCCACAGATAAATTGAGTGTCGTTTCCGGCTTAGCGTGTCTTATCAACTACTGACATGCCGGCTGCGATTGATTTTGAAAGCGGCATGTCATAAATATGCCAAATTGTCGCGCACAGGGGGTCCCCTGTCAATTACTAAGAAGAAGATATCACTGACCAATAGAGATCGGTTTACTTTTTTATGTACCTCCACCTCCCAATTAATAAGTATATCGAAATCCTTAATTACTGAATCGGGTAGCAAAAGTATTTGATATAGCAGTTATATGAATTATTAATCCTTAATACGACAAGTAGAACCATAAGACATCTATTAGAAACTCATCTTAGAAGAACATTTTATAAATATTCAATCAAGCGATTGAGCGTTTACGCCAAAATTACAGAATTTCAAACCATAGCAGTCTTAATGTTAATATAAATGTTCCCATAATTATTTGAAGCCGGCATCTCCATCTTTATTAGAAGCCAGCATCAGAATCCTTGAATTTTATTCTATGAATGATACTCTTACGTAAACGAACAATCAGATAACCATATTGATCCTTCTTAATTTCAAGACAGAATCAATCGTGCCGTATTTTTGCTTGTGAAGTATACGATACGTGACGTTTTCAAAAATTCAAAATTATTTGTTCGTTGAACATTAACGGTACGATGAATTCAAGTAATAGATGAGTACAAGTATAACGTACAGATACTGTAACCGAATGTTGACATGTCACGATTTCCGGAGTATAGTACATTACCAGTCTTAGCAATTTGCGAATTTCATACCAGTTAAATATAATTTTAAGTATAAAATACATAAAGATGAAAATGCTGTATAGAAATTCGTAACATTAATACTCACGTTTATCCGAATCGCGTTTCATACTGCCCACTATCAACAATAATGGTACATGTTCTTACAATATTAAAAATGCAAATATCTAACAAATAGTGAAAATAAAAATGTCTGACTAGAATAACAGACCAGTAACTTATTTTCGACCGGCGGCGACGATTACACACCTGAAATTTAATGGATAATGTTAGGCCTTATGTGCTTAAGCCATAGTCCGATAGTTCAGCTTTCCTGTGAAGCCTCGTTTTGGGTTGATATCTGGTAAAGGGAAGTAACTCATACAGGACTGCGAAACTGTTTATTGGAAAGGCGTATATACATAGCCTGACGATTATTTTATATGAATGAACATCCGTATTTAAATAAAAATTCTTTGTAGTAATTTATTTTATCATGTCCCATGTATATTATACATAGGCATTTATGAAATTAAATATCAATATGATTTTGACAATAAACTGTAGAATTATGAAACAAAATAGATATTTGAATTTAGCTGTAAGTTGTTTTCTTTTACTTTAATATAAGAACATGTATTCAAAATTTCAGCTAGCTACCTTATTTCAGCATGGTAGCATATTTACTTAGTAATACTGGGAAATCATTCAATGACGCGTTAGTAGAGAAATAAAGAAATAAATTTCCCCCAAAATTAAAAAATACTGGATTTCCATTCAACAAAATAATTTTTTAACCTTTAAATTGGCGTGCAAATGACTTATGAGCAGTCTAAATCAAAATAAAATTTGTTCTTCATTGCGCCATGGTAATTTAGAACAGCTCGCATGTTAATCACAAATATATGTCCATTAAAAGCCGTTTTAAAATGTAACTTATTTAGAAAGTTAGTGTTTCGAAACACGTTTATAAGTTGACACTTATTACATGTAGCTACATTTGTGCAAATAATCTCTGTATTGTTAGAGACCGCCATTTTTTAAGTTTTATTAGCATAAGTAATATTTTAGCCCCGAATAATGGTTTAATGTTGGGTTATATTCTCAATGAAAACATTTTTAATTTTAACGGGGTATCTAATCTGCAGACTAAAATAAACTTATCTACATAATTAAAATAATTTAAAAAACGCATCATTTTAAAGCGTTATTTTTCTTAATAAGGACATTTTAATTCAAAGAAATGTAAAGACCACCTTCCCAGCGATCGCTTATCAAGCGATAAGTGAAACTCCGCCTGCAACATTTAGTGCGCATGCGTGAAAGATAACGTTCCCAGGTCAGTTCAACGATAATATGCGCTAAATAAAAACATGTTACTGAAAATCTCAAGATTAAAAGGAAGATTTATATACTGAGCGAAAATGTGAAATAGGATGATATCAATGCATGGCCGATATAGAATTGTTTTCTGCCGTATCTTCCCAAGGTTATGTTACTTCAGGACCAATTAATTCAAATTTATACATTCGATATGTACATCTCAATGTCTTTTTTTAATGAATGTTATAAGTTTAGTTTATATAAGCAAGCACAACTGCTCCGTGAGGTTATATTTCTTCACTCGCTTTTATTCAAATGTATGGGATCTGTTTGTTTTGTCAGATATAAGCGTTGAAATGTATTTTTATTCGTTGTATAAAGATTTCATCCAACTATAATACACAGAAAACTAAATCTAAATCACGTTAAGAAAAGCAACCTCAGAAAAAAATGCAGCGAAGTTTTATTTCAAACAACGTTTGATATTTACAGAAACGTTTTCAGAAAGATTTTTTAATACATTTTACTTTTACATTTTTATTCCTATGTTTAATATTATTTATGTAAAACGGCGCCACCGTATTACATAAAGCGAGCGAAAATCGCTACAATCTTTACTATCAAAACGGAAATTGAACCAATTAAAAATTCACTCGAAATAGCCATGAATACTGAAGTTAGAAGTAGTTAACTTTTCTCATATATGTTATTTACAATGAAAAACACATAATATAATTATAACATTTCTGTCAAACAAAATGTTGTCTCGCATTCTTACAATAATAATTAAACCTAGTTTTTGTTTTAAATTGGCCACTTTATGCCAACAATTGATCATTATTTTAAACACATGCATGTCGCATAACTCTACCATGACCAGTTTCTACAGTTAAGACGTTTCTACTATGAAATCAGTGATAAAAAGTGTTGGTGGGCTCAGCATTATTTTATTTAAAAGTAGAGGTTAGAGTTTGGAAAATCTGAAAATCAACATTTCCCAGAACTATGTACAGCGAAACACCGCTAATAAGATTGGAATTGGTACTGGGTAAAATTGGTAAAAGATATTAGGTGGTCTACATTTGTGTTCTCAATTTCTGTGTGATCTTTATGGGACCTTCACTGTAGTGATCATTCAAGCTTTGATAGGGGTACTACAATTGCTGGTCAAAACAAATAACTGCAGTATCATTATATTTCGCGGGGACGAATTTTCGCGCAAATCCCGTAAAAACAAAGTCGCGGGGGCATGAATTCACGCAACTGTGTTTTCCTATAAAGAAACACTGTTACATGGTTTGATTTTGCTGGGGTTGAATTTCGCGCTCTTGTCGCAGCGCGAAATACGCGAAAATTAAACCCGAGCGAAATTGAATGATTTAACTGCACACCACAGCCATAAGTTCAAACACTAATAATTCAGTGAATTCATTTATTTTCTATGGATTCTAAATTTCGTGTGCAGGTCGATCCACATAAGTGTAACTTTACCAAAAACCACGGAAATTTTCTGCCCCCGAAAATAAGGCTTTTACATTAAGTTGAACACAATTTTTATAGCAGAAATTACTGACGAAATTACGGTTAATGTTGACAGGGCAAATATAGGACTGTCTTTGCTCGATCTTAAATATATGATGTCAAAATAAGCAATGAAAAGGATTAAACTGCTAGCATATTCAGACATGTAGCACTACTTTTAATGCAAATTAGTTGTCGTTAGCATAACAGGTCTCTATTGACCCATACATGATCTTACTAGCCAAGAATATCAAACAACTTCATGCGCACACCTTTATATCTGAAACTAAACCATGTATCATCCGGTTGCGAACAGGTTGCGCACGCTGCCAAGGGACTCCCCAACTTGAGTCGCCCGCTCAGATTTATTTTCATTGTATGAACTGCTATATAGAAATGGATCGTGGTCTAAACGTGGGTGGCAAACATCGCTTAAGAGATACAAAAAATAGATGTTCATGCAACAACTGCAAATTCTCGTGATAATTGTAGTAATACGGTCTAGTTAAGTTAAACTTCTTGTCACATAAATGGGTTTGAACGGTTGAGAAAGCACATGGCAATAGTTTTGCGCACTCTGCATGTTACCTATACAGATGCGCCATTTGTATTTGTAAATAAAGTGCTTAAATCTAGTACCATTTAATTGGATCACTCGGAATTTTTGGTTCCGGTAAATAGATGTCAAACTAATACTTAGTAAAAACATTATTATTATTATTATTATTATTATTATTATTATTATTATTATTATTATTATTATTATTATTATTATGTTTTTGTCAGTATCATATCATATTTTTTGGACTTTTAAATTGAACAGTGCGATGACGATTTCATACGCCCTTATTGAATATTATAATAAAATGAATGTATAATGATGAATGTCAGGTAAGACTAAATGATCGAAAGAAGTCTGCATTGTTTCATAACTTATTAAGTGGAAATTCCGAATGGAATGAGTCCTATCGGAAAATAATCAACAAATTCCATTCGGAATGATTCCGATCGGAATTAGTGTATATAGAAAAATTCCGATCGGAAAATGTATGTCGGAATGTTTCCTATCGGAATTTGCCGACAGGACTGATTCCGATCGGAACCGTGAAATTCCGACGGGAAAAACATGTTTTCCTATCGGAAGAATTTTCGTTCCGATCGGAATCGCATGTTTTTTAACCATGTTTTTTTGCAATATTTCTGTTAATTTCTAAAGTTCCACCATGAAAATTTCCAAATTAAGAGTTGAAGTTACACGCTTTCGAATGATGTATAATAAAGCTGCCTTGCTTTTAAAATGAAAAAAAAGTTTTCGGAAAATATAATATTCCGAAAATTCACAGGATCGTGTTCACTATATTTTATTCATCTTCTCAATTTCATTGAAGATGAATGAAAGAAGTTCTACTGGTGTTAAGTATACAACAATGTGTTAACTTTGTGTTTGCAATACTGGAAGTATGCTAGTATTGCAAATTGTGTTGTTGTTTTTCCAGCTTAGATCAGTTCCGCAAGACTAGTCTACAAGTGCATGCCGAAAATCCAGTTACAGTTACTGTAATTGTTATGATTATCTAAAGCAACTTTTACCCTTTACAAGTATTTCAAAGAAGCCACATTGACTTTTTCTATTATTTGTCTTTAAGCTTTAATAACATGTAATAAAATTCTGTATTTATTATGTATATATTTGTTCGTTTTCTTCAGAAAAGCAAGCAAACTTCCTTGATTTAAATCTGTCCATGATTGAAAATGGTTACGTTACTACTAAAATATATGATAAAAGAGATGATTTTAATTTTAATATAGTAATTTTTTCCGTTTTTAGACGGCGATGTTCCTCGTGCAATATCTTACGGGGTTTATATCTCACAGCCTGTTCGCTTTTCAAGAGCTTGCAACGATGTGAATGATTTCTATGAAAGTAATACTTGCATTACAGAAAAAAACTTTTAAAACAAGCTTATCGGTATCACAAATTAAGGAAAACCTTTAGCAAATTTTATCGCTGATACCCGGATCTAATCCATAAATACGGGTGCAGATTAAAATCACTATTGCAACAAGGTATTTCACATCCATTTTTTTTATGGAGAATTAATTTATAAACTTAAGAAGATAAAAGGCAGTGTTAATTTCTCCCGGTTATTCGTAAAAACCATCTGTAAATTTAAAAAGAAATGTTACCAACATGATATTTTACAGCGCTCTGCAGGCCTGGTGATTAACCCATCAACAGTTAATCATTATGCTTACCTCTTACGTTTTATATGTGTGTAGGCTTTTTGCATGCAACATTGTTGAGCCGATGGATGGGTTGGAGTTATTTCACCAAGACAATTTGTACTTGTTTTGTGATATGAGAACCTGTTGGGGCAAGTGTGAGTTGGTGCACCCTAGAACCTGGTTTAAACCCCAGTGGAAATTTGTTTTGCTACTGACCGTTCCAAGGCGGTAACCCCTCTGGTTCTCACTTTCGTTATTTGTTTGTGGCGTCCATTTAGAAACTGATTATGGTAATACCATGCTCTCTTTTCCTCTCTACTTTTTGGCTGTGTGGGGAGGCTGTGTATTCTGGATGTGGCCATTCCTGATATGCATATTTCATTTTTTGAGGCTCGTCCTGTATAAACTTGACCTAAATTAGCATAGTTAATTTAAATATGGAACCTACATGTATTACACCGGCGAAGGATATTTCGCCGAATTAGTTTTAGGTCAAATAGTCAGTTAGTTGCAAGGGACATAAAGTTGAAGCGACGCGCAATTTTTTTCCTATTTCCTCGGTCATTTTCTAGTATTACGGAGGGTAAACTGTGAGCTTTCTCACACACATCTGTAGCTACGCTAAAGACATTTCACACACTGGCAGCTTTAAAAATAGTTTGCATATGTTTTTAAACTTAAGTCTAAAAAATAAATATTTATAACTGATATTTTGATAATGTCATCTCATAATACGCGTTGCCATCTAAAATTCCGGTGCTGTTATGTTGTTTTGACGGTTTTTAGGAGGGATTTGCTTCCAACAGTTATTGCCAGGAAATGTACATGTAGCGTGGTGATCAGATTAAGAATAAACGTTTCTTCATTCGAGCAGTCCACTCAAATATGATTTTATATGGTTTTATGTATAATGTAAAAAATGAAATATGCATATAAGGAATGGCCATTACATAAATGCCGAACTTAAATTGTAAGAAAATCTGGTGTGCTACAATATCTCAAACTAACCATTTGGCATTTTTTTTGTATAAGACATTTTTTCTTCAACATTGTGTCAAGTGGTTTATTCACAAAATACTGACTCTTTTATAATACAGCAACAGAATCACGATATGAAACTAAAATGCTTATGGAATCTGTACTTTCATTTAGGAAAATGTTGCTATTTTATTGTTTCTCTAAATTGAACAGTAACTTTGTGATACTTGTCTTATAAAACTAATTTTATGTGTTTGCACGATGATTTATCATAATCATACCATTGTTCAGACAAACTTTTAATTTTTAAACAAGTCAGCATTATAATTATAGTGTTATTTCAGTGAACAAACAATTCAACACTAATTGTTGAATTACAAACAGACATGATCATTATATTTCAAATCTGTATAATATACTAATGATTGCTTCTTATGCTCTTTGCCGAAGTCACTTGTACTTAATACGAGTACTGAGAGGGCTAGAATTTTATGTTTGACTATACATGATATTTTATTGTTTTCTAGAATCCCTATTCCCTTATCACAATTGGTAACCATTTCATCTACGAATTTTTTTAAAATTATGTCCTCTAACAATTCCATATTTCAAAAGACTTTTTATTAGCAGATATCAAAAGGAAAAATATAACCACCAGATATTACTGAATTTTCCGCCTTTTTACTGCCGATAGAAAGAACTATGTTGTGCCTATACAGTAAATGTTGCATATTAATCATCGACACCAAAGTCGCTTTAAGATTCAGTAGAGTATCAAAATTAGAAAGTTGACGTTCTTTGTTATGCCTATTGCAATTAGATTCCGTTTTTCCGTCATTCCATACAGTCACTTTGTCAGTCTTTAAGTTAGAAGGTTGGAGTTATTTATGTGTTGTGTGAGAACCTGTTGGGGAAAGTGTGAGGTTGGTGCATCCTAGAACCTGATTTAAAACCCCAGTGGCTTTTTGATTTGCCACTGACCGTTCCAAGGCGGTAACCACTAGGGTTCTCATTTTTGTTAATTGTTTGTGGTGTCTGTTTTGAAGCTGATCATTTTATTAACCATGCTCTCTCTTGCTCTTCTTCTTGGCTGTGTGGGGAGGCTGTTTTTTTCTGAATGTGGCAATTCCTGATATGCATACCTTTTTGTTTAAAGACATTCTGTCACCTTAGAAATTGGAAAACACACTCCCGTATTGTAGACATTATCTAGAAGTTTTTGAACGTTTGATGACAAACCTGTTCCTGCATTCGCACAGGCGAACACATAAACAGAAGTTTCATTTGTACCATAAACATTGTTACATGTACAAATAAGTTCGTTTGCTGTGTTTTTCCGAATCGTTGTCATATGTTTCTTCTCGTTCGTGATCTCCAAGCTTATTGTACACATTAACATACATGTTCCTTATTGTTCTTTGTTTTTTCTATGTCTTTGGACCGTACATGTGTATTTGTTGTGTCATATGTCGCAGTTTTTAATCATCGCAATCATTATATGAGGTTATGACATCAGGAGGACCGTTTTCGTTCAAAAGAATTTCAGCAGCTCCATGAGCTTATGAACTTCTGTATCTTAATACATACTGTTTGTCATTGCTTATCCCATTTGTCTGACTGTCCGACATCATTTTGCGTTTTCTAAAACGAAGCAGTCTATTGTGTTATAAGATAAAAATAGAAAGCCTAAATAAAATATGCCTTTGGAATTATATTGACGTTATAAATAGCAAATGGAAATAAAGTGTTAACTTTCTTAAATTTCTGAGACTGAAAGCTCTCGCAATTATTTTAATTATGACTTTCTATAGCGGGCCGAATGATTATCTGCTACCGGTACAGTATTTTTACTTTGTGTGTGAATGTGTGTATTTTGTCGTGTATCTGTAAAAATATTATTAGAACTGTTTAAGTAGTGGTGAAGTTTAGGTGAATATTTATTCGCGTCAGTTAATTTTTTTTTTTGTTAATAGTTTTATTTTGGTTTAACATTTTTCATGAAAATCATTTGATATGACCTAGTATATGCAAATTGATTTAATTTATATTTTTATATGTACTACATCACATTTCAATCCATTCTATTCAACCAACTCCATGTTTTACAAAAGATGATAAGGAACTTTAAAGGCCACCAAATACAACACGTACCAAAATATTGCAGGCCCGGTTTGACTTAGCCTGTTCATGGGCAGATGATGCATTTTCTTCCTAAGACGTTTAGTCCATGATTGAGGGCTACTTAATATTTACAAAACTACATGTATCGTGCTCAACGGCCCATAAAGACGTTAATTGATAACAGTACTAATTGAATGACGGGGCGACTTTTTACAGTCGCCACAAGGCACAAATAACGCTACTGTGAAATATTTAAGTAGGAAAGGAAATTCGGGCAATATTGAAAGCTTCCCAACCTGACACATATTTCTTTTTAAGAAAAATGTTTGACGGAAAGTAGTGAATGAACGAAAAGACACATAATGTTCGAGTTCCACTTTTCTGTCGTATATTTACGCATTGCCAAGTGAAAATAAAATGTCTATAGGAATATTTATCATTTATAATGTTCAAATGATTAATTGTAAAACAATATGTTAACTTAGTGAGAGTTTGAAAATGGGTCCTTAGACGGCAACGGGGATGTGCAGAAAATCGATTTAGACTGAAGGCCTGCTTTTAAAAATAGCTTTACTTTCAAATCCGTCTTAAGTGAACTGTTAAAATATTATAAAACAAGGTAGCTTGGAATAAAAGGTATAATTTATTTGAGTTCAGTTTTATAAACGTGTTCTTCCCATCTTCACACAGCACATATTTGAGTGGTCTTGTGCAGTCCAAGAGTACCCCTAATGCAGCTGGTTTATAGTTAGAGAATTATTTTTGACTTTTTGATTGGACACAAAACCTGCTAAAACATATGCCATGTAATGTTATTTTGTTTGATTTAAACTTTATCGAACAGATACAAACGATTTGATTCGGTCAGATATTCACGAGTCTTCAATGGCGTTATTGGTAAAAATCTAGTATTTAAAATATGCATAGATTTACCAATAATAATGGACACCTTTTTGTGTCTTTAACAAGTCTTAAATACTGTTAGCTTTATTAGTCTTACATTAAGTCAATTTAGGTTACATTTTTCTTGAACACATTTATCGTAAATAATTATAGAGAGACTGAAATATACTATACTTGCGATGATAAACCTTTTTTCGAATATAACTAGTGATTAAAACATTTGGCATTAGATGTTTACAAATGTACCCATGGCTCTAGAGCGCGCTAAACCAAAAGTTTATTATTCAGAGTACAATAATCTACATGTACTACCCTAATAGGTTTTGAAGCATCGTGTTTTTACTGTCTTTTCTTGATTTTAAATCGCACAAATAATGAATCCATAGATTATTCCAATTAACATATTTCAGTATTCCTTTCATAATAATTAACAAAGAGCGTGACAAATCGAATTATTTCAAAATATTGTGAATTAAAAAACCCAAAAATCTATGTGATATGGCCTAACGTTTCATTGTTTATTAATGACGTTACAAGGTTAACAGGCGATATTCCGTTATTTTGAGTTTCTCGGTAATATGGTAATTTCAACACTTTAAAGTCAAAATGTAAAGAAAAAATAACATTCATGTAAAGTTGACTTACTGCGATCTACTGCATAGAAAAAAGGGAAATAATCCGCGAATTGCGACTTGGAGAGATTTTCATAGTTATTTCGCTTGGGGGACGTTTTACATTACACATTTACTTGCACACATATATGCAGCAGAGTTTGCCTTTTTTAAATTTAAACATCATCAAATTCAAGTTATTTCACCAAGACATCTTGTACTTGTTTTGTGATACGAGAACCTGTTGCGGCAAGTGTGAGGTTAGTGCATCCTAGAACCTGGTTTAAACTCCCATTGGCAAATTGTTTTGCCACTGACCGTTCCAAGGCGGTAACCCCTCGGGTTCTCACTCTCGTTAATTGTTTGTGGCGTCCATATTTAAATTGATTATTGTAATACCATGCTCTCTTAATTTCCTCTCTCTTCTGTTCGGCTGTGTGGGGAGGCTGTGTCTGCTGGATGTGGCCATCCCTGATATGCATATTTCACTTTTTTAAACGTGAACTTCTACTCAATATTTTATAGCACATAAACACAGAATCTTATAAGTTCATAATACATTGTAATATAATAAAATATTACATGATGTTAGATGATAGATAGAAAAGCTTTAGATGATCGAGACATGTTCAAAAAGTTTGCGAACAAATGATATCCTGTGTTTTCTTGATTTCAAATCGCACATTAATGAAACCAGAGATTATAAAACTTTAAAATTACATGTTTTGAGTATTCCTTAAATAATAATTAACAGAGTATGTCAATCTAATTATTTCAAAGTACAGTGAATTTAAAATCACAACAAACTACTGGTTATTCGGCTTAACGTTTCATTCTTTATTAATGAGGTCACAAGGGTGTTAAGAGGCAACATTCAGTTATTTTACGTTTCGCGGTTATATGGAAATTAAAACACTCTTAAGTCAAAATGTAAAGACAAATAACAAACAGCTAAGATACTGCGATCTACCGCAAAGAAAACAGGGGAAGTAATGCATGAATTGTGACTTGAAGAGATTCTCGTAGTTATTTCGCTTGGTGAACGTGTTACATATCACATATACTTACACACATATATGCAACAGTTTGCATTCTATTAATTTAAACATCATCAAAGTTAAAATGTAAACTTGCGTATAAATACAGATTTTAACTTTAAATTTTTCGGAGCAGGTGAATGCCTAAAATGAAGTACATGAGACTTCATGTATCAGTTTTTTGGAATTACCTGACTGATGTCAAAAGAGCCGTCTCCCGGGTCAAATGAAAAATCTGAAATTGCATGCTAATGGGTTTCGGGAGGGGAAGATATCTATAAACAGCTTCAACTAAAGAAAGAAACAAATGCTCCGAACGCCACTACATCAAAATCCATTTTTTTCAGACCTATCCGTAGTCCAATATTTTTACATAAAATGATACTGTCTCAATCTGGGAACGAACCCGCACCGTCACGGCGACAACGCGTAGCCCTGCAATTGCGACAACGCGAACAGTTGAGCTTACCGGACATCCTTCCCAACTCAACCCTCACCCCCCCCCCCCCCCCCCGAAAAAAAAGATCGGATAGCTCTGATAAGCGTTATCATCACTGCACGACATCAGTAACGGGTTATTTTACTGATAACAGTACTGGCTATATATACGGGGAGACGTTTTACGGCATCCACACCGCAAAAATAGCGCCAAAATGCCAAGAATTTTAATTAAAGATTATTATTGCACATCCATGCATACTGATGAACTATATATGTCTCTGTATGCCATTAATACTTTAATTGTGATAATGTAAAATACACAGAATTTATCTTTCTTCTTGCAAAATGTGACCATATTTCCCCAAATTCTCTTGAATCAAAATCACCCCAAACTCAGAATCTATTGGGGTCAAGTAGAGAATTTCAGATTTGTTTGCATCAAAATGCAAGAATCTGCATCTATTGATGTTAAAATCACTTATCCAAATTAGTCTTTTTGTGTTTGACCGACCTATATATAATTTTACTGCAGTTGTCACTGACAACTTGAATAAAAAAAACACACTAAAAGTGCTGAAAGCCAGCGGAGCGTAAACATGTTTTATTTTGATCATGTTTACGCTCTGCTGGCTTACAGCACTTTCAGTGCCTTGATTTTTAATGTTGTCACTGATACAATATTCTCATGATTCATTTACTGCATGTGAACATGTACCCAAAACATGGTACATGTAAACATGTTTACCTAATATTTGCATTTCTTAAGATAAAACCTCTTTGTGTAAGTACAAATACAACAATCAATAAAGACTACATAAAAAACTTTATGTGGTTGCTGAAATGGTTGACCTAAAGCCAACACTTACATGTATTTGTAGTTGTTTGTAAAAAAGAAATATGCATTATTATGAGGAATCGCCACACTTACAAACACAGCCTCCCCACGAAGTGAAAAAAGCAGAGAGGAAAAAGGGAGCATTATTCATATCAAATTCAAATAAGACAACTGTTACAGAAACAATTAACGGTTAACTTTATAAAACAGTAAACATGTCTTTACATTTAGATTAGTAAGTAGTAGTAAGGGTTGGTATACATTTTGCAATCGTAATATTTACAAAAAAAACTTGTTTTCTTGCTAATTAATCCTTTTCCAAAGATAAAGCGATCTAACAATTTAAAGCATATAAACTTCAAAATTCTCCATTTTACCTATTATTATTAGTGAATGAAAATTACAAGGTCTTAAAATAAAAAAAGAAAATATAAATAAACACAAATAAAAACTTGCGCCTTAACATCTAGTCTCAAACCCGAAGTGGAACATATCATATACTTTTATAGTTTACGCAGACCTATCTTAAAGATTTAACTATAATTGGTCTTCTTGCCTAGGTGTCTTGATTATAAGATACCTTTATGCTCTAACATTTAAACTGCTCCCCTGGTCTAGGTTTAATAGTCAGATAACTTTATGCTCTAACATTTAAACTGCTGGTCTAGCCTAGGTTTAATAGTCAGATAACTTAATTCTCTAACACTTAAATTGCTGGCATAGCCTAGTTTGGATAAAGAGAATCTATCATTGGTATTCGGCGAAGATCAATGTATCTCAACCCGAGGGTAATGCTTTCCAGACGGAAACGAGGCTGTGCCGAGTTTCCGTCTGGAAAGCATTGCACGAGGGTTGGGATACCGCGATCTTCGCCGAATACCAATGATTAATTATTTTTCTCACTTACTTCTTGAAGATTTAAACAAAATTCTTTAAAATTAAAAAAAACGCAAGATTTTAGAGAACTATTTCTTTTGCGTAACTTCCAGTGGGAACGGTAAATCAGCAATGAATACACAGTCCTGTCAAAGTTTATCAACCCTAACATGTAGGCCTTCAACAATATCGTTACAAATAAAAGAAAGAAAAAGAATCGTTTTTTCATTGAATGAAAACAGCTGGTTCATCCTTTAAAAACCAATCTGCGATTTTTAAGGTTATTCGTGATTTCGTCAAAATTCAAAATTCAAAAAATTTGAATTGTACATACCAGTTGAAATATCCCGATTAAACAGCAGTATATTTCCTATTTTATTTTCCATTCACTTTCTTCATAGATCCTGATGTTTAACGAAGCTCGCAACAGCGGTATAAGAATGAAACACTCTAAAAAAAGTAGCATTTTCAGACTCATACCACGATAAACACTTCCAAGTTCCAGCGTTGAGAGTTTAGCAACCTCCGAGTGTATCCTTTCCAAATGATTTTTGAAATAAATCCTGATAAAACAAAATCAACAGCTTGCTCTGTTTGAAAAAGTAAACATTCGTTTAATTACGTCACATAATAAACTTAAATGACGTAGTAGTAAGCATCATGACGTAGGCTAAATCAATAATGAAAGTGCGCAATAATACGAAAGTACGCGAGCACGCGGAGTGTTAGATAAGGCCATGCGAGATAAGGAAATCTCACACGGCTAAAAATAGAGATTTTTCTGTCTAGTAAGTGAGAAAGTTTGATTCCCCTTATGCTCTAACATTTAAACTGCTGGTCTAGCCTAGGTTTAATAGTCAGACAACTTTATACTCTAACACTTAAATTGCTGGCATAGCCTAGTTTGGATAGTTTGATTCCCTTTATGCCCTAACATTTAAACTGCTGATCTGGCCTAGGTTGGATTGTCAGATACCTTTGTTCTCTTACATATAAGCTGCCGGTCTGGCCTAGGTTGAATTCTCAAGATACCTTGGTGATCTAACACTTACTGCTGGTCCGTGCTAGTTATAATCAAATACGTTTCTGCACTACATGTAAATTGTTGTCTAGTTATGTCCTAGGGTATCAGTCTCCTCTAGCATGGCGGGGATCTTTCTGTTTTTTTTATCTGATGTATGTCCACTTTTTAGATTGCACCGATGGTTCACCTCTGTATTGTAACTGTTTCGACGAATGTCCAGGAGCCATCGATGAGGCCATTTGTGGTAATATACAATGATCTTAAGTAACTTCCTTCATTATTTATATAAAAATGTAGTTTGTGATGCAAGAATTGTCACATTCAGCGAATCACAGCCTAAGATCATCAGTATTGTGACTTTCAAAGAAAAAAGTGTAAGCTCATATGAGACGCGTCAAGGGAAAAGTTACCTTCGGCCAGTTTACGTCAATCTTTAAAATGACGTCATAAACTTGAGCAGACGTCAATATTAATTATGCATTTCGCGGTAAAAATACCATTTTATTGTCAGAATGTGTAATAAAATCAAATTTTAGTTAAATTAAATTGATTGATATTGGTAGTTTCTTTCTGAATTTAGAAAAAAAACTAAAATATCACTAAAAATGACCGAATGTACCTTTTTCCTTTGACGTTCCACATATTGAAGAACTGTGTTATTGACCTGAGTGTACATTTTATACTTGTATATCTTATTAGAAAGATATCAGATATTACATACTACATTCACTGTTGCTAAACATTATTATCTGTTGCAAGCACTCTCATTGAAGTCAGATAAGACAAAATGCAAGAACAGGTGACGGCCCCGCAATGTCCGCCACATATAAACAAGAGTTGTTTCCCCAAAAATCATGCATAAAACACACATGTCTTCGGTAAAATATGGTATTTCCAGAGTGTCAACTCATCTAAGTTTATAACGCTACGTACTAGGATGCAGTCATAACATTATACCGTTTGGAAAGCATCGACAATGACGGCGACCATTGAGTTTTTGCAACCATGTCATTTGTTCGGAAAGTTAATGAAAAACACGTTTCAGTGACTTCGTCAGATCCTGATAGCGTAGTGTTTCCAAACTACGTTTCCAGTAGACCTTTAGTTCGAAATATTTAAATAGGATATAAGTATAAGCACTCATTTTGCACGTTCTCCCCTCATTTGAAGAAGAACATACTTTAAATAAATATTTGTTTGCGTAACATTGAAAAAATAGACCTACCGTTATCCGGAAAATGTTACCATGCGGCTTCCTCAAATTTCATAACATATGTATGTGTCGTTTTGTATTTAATTAAAGTTAGTCCAAATGGTTCATGAGGGTAACAAAAATTATATGTATTGCAATAATGCATGATTTGTCAGTAGATTTGTAATACCTTTCAGATTGCACCTACAGCGGCTACAGTGATGACTTGTCACTATCAATGGAAGTCTAATCAATGGGTATAATTTGAAGCTTTATAAAGGAAAAAGTGTAGCTGAATGCCAAGCACTGTGTGTCGCAACACCTGAATGCCCAAACGTTGAATTCTACAAACCCGACATGTGGTGTTGTCTTAACACCGTGTCCCCATTAGTGATACCTTCAAGCGACTTTGTTGCCAATAGTGCTTTTTACGACTTCTACTCCAGGAGATGTTCGTGTCCTAAAGAATGTTAAGGCGTTGCTCCTTTCGTAAATGCTGTGACAAATAAGAAAAATATCAAAATCTCTCCAACGGCCAAATGCAGTCCCATCAAGCTTTGCACAAATCGATCATTTTAGTGTATGTTTATTGCACATACATTAAACTAAGTTAAACGGTAGAAAAATTAGTAAGACCTAAACTTGAAAATCCTTACAATTCTTTCAAACACAAAACAACAATTCTAATGCCCACATTATTAAAACGATACTGACAACAATATCTAAAACTTTCTATTTTAAAGAGTGAAATCAACATTTTTATTTTTTGTCATCCATTTTCGCGACCAGTAAATCAAAGGGCAAACAAATATCTCTTATTGTATACAGTTGCAAGAGGACTTTAGATATTGTTGTCAGTAACTCATTACGCGTGGCGGCATTTAAGTTGCTGTTAAGTGTGGTATCGTTTTTTGTGTTTTCAAATAGAATTTTAAGGCTTTCGATTAGGTCAAACTATTTTTCTTCACTATACTAACTTTTCTTTACGTATGCAAAATTAACATACACTTATAACTTTATTTACACAAAGTTTTTTTGAACTGCATTTTGTTGTTAGAGAGATTTCGATAATTTTCTTTTATCAATGGCAGAGCAACGACAATTGCGATAGCATCTTAAAGAGGCAATTAAACGTATTCAAAATAAACATACCGGAATTGCATATGTCTTGGTTTTTGTATCGTTTTATTTGTGGGATTTCTTTAAGTATTCAAAATATTGTGTGTTCAAGCAGCAATGTATCTTAGTTAATTTAATCCCTGCAAATTGATTGCTGATGAATTTTAGCTTGATTATTTTTACTTAACATCACTCACATCTGATTAAAAAAGGTCGCAAGATTATACATGTAAATCTAAAAACGAAGACTAGTCTCAAATCTCATGCATCAGATTAGCTAAATGGAGACCTCTTAATATCAGCCAATCAGAAGCTTGAGATGTGAGACTGAGATCAATCTCAGTTTCAAAACCTTTTATCAAGAATTAACAATAAAATTAACGGAACATATGAATATGGTATGTAAAACAATGTCTTAAACAATTGAGAACGTTGAGTCATGACTACTGATTCAGAGAAATAATTTTAAATAATCCAATACTGTGATCCGAATCCACGAGACTTTGTAGCACAATGTAGTCCACTTTATATAGGAGAACCGCTTTCATCTGATACTGTCAGATGTGTCTCAAATGAATAACTTGATTCTTCTGTTTAGCTTAACATCAACGAGACATAGAAAACAAAATCTTTTCTATAATAATTATGCTTTCAACAAGATAAAATTGTTGCTAGAGCTGACTTCTTTTCAACATTTTTGCCTAAGTTATCAACTGGGAACGTGTTCTTGTATTGACTATCGGCTGGTTAATCAGCGAAGTAATACAAAACAGACCGTGCCAATGACAAATATAAGTATGTACATTCTACGCATAAGTTCGAACCTACTGGTCCATGATTAGAAACAAACTTGAATTACATTAACCACTCCGCCACGGCAACTTCTTCAACCGACTATCAGTACGCTCTAATATGCGACACGTCACGAAAAAAAGGTGACAGTTTAGTTATGAACATATTTGGAAGGTCTTTATAACTATTGTGTTTCATAACCTTTAGTTAAATTTGTGTTTTTCACATTTTGTCTATATAGTTAAATTTTATTAGGAAATGCATAATACGCGATGCCGCACGCTTTGGCATCAGCTTTCCGAATGCACCGTTTTCTGCGACAGACCCCTTATGATTAACACTGTTATGCAAACGAATACAAACCAACATGCAGACATGACATACCACACACTCAGACATAAGAAAAAAATCTTAATAACTTTATCCTCTCACACTGTCAAGAACTGTAACAACGACCAAAAAGGCCATGTCGACTGTCGAAATATCGTTTATTTCAGACATTTTTCCAATCTCACGATCTATAAAACGATCTCACGATCTATAAAACAAGAATATCCCACTGCTTTTTTCCTTTATATCATCCAAGCCTAGCAAATGGCTTGCAATATAAGAAGTAATCAAAATATAGTAGGAATTCAACTACCGGTAAGGAATGGAAATCAGCAAAAGCTAGTGATAAAGCAATTTATTTTAATGCTTTTCAGTGAATTATAGAATTTTCCCGGTGAAATAAAAGTGGTATTTCACTGTTTTTAAACAGTGGAATATCATTTTTATTTTCACTGATTTTTTCACGGTGGTACCCAAACGCATGTAACATACCAAATGAGAACGTTTAGAAAACGGGCTCAAATTTGTATATTTGACGTCATGACGCACGTCATAAGCAAGCGGTTTTGGCGCCATTTCTTGCAAATTTCCTGTCAAATTCACGCAAAATTGCTCTAAAAGCATAAAATAAAAAGAAAATTTGTTTTTACCAGTGAAAGATAGAAATATATTTCATTCGTGAACTCAGGAATTAGGTATTTTTACTCGTGGCTTCGCCACTCGTGAAAATACGAATTCCGGAGCTAACTCGGTGAAATATATGTTTATCTTATTATTGTTTGTGGCGTCCTATTTGAATTGACATACTTATATAAAACATGCGCTCTCTCTCTTCCTCTGTTCTTTTTCGCTGCGTGGAGAGGCTGTGTTTTGTGAGTGTGTCGATTCCTGATATGCATATATTGCTTTTTTACACTGGTAAAAACAAATATCCTCTATATGATGAACACATTTTTGCAAAAAACTAGTCATCTTTGCCTTTTATTTTTGACGAAATACTTGGGCAAAACTTCTATGAAACCACTATGAATACTAGAACTATCCACTTATGACCTACCGAATGCTTAGACATTTACATAATCACATTTGTCTTACATAATCATACATGTGAAACAATAACTGTCACACATCTATTAGCTTCGTGCTATCCCCAGTTTGAATGTTTGGGGTTTCTATGCACACTAGTGTACAGACAGAAAGAAATACAACGAAAGTCTACACTAAATCGAAGATAAATTTTAAAGTTAATGGGCGATAATCCAAACAACAGACTTTCGAATGAAGGGTTCATGTTCGTGTTAGTAAGATACATATGGGTAAGATATACGACACACAAACTTGCAGACATAAAGGAACAGATTCAAGCACCAGACACGCCGACATTACCTAGCAAAGAGTGCTATTTGAGGTCCCATTGAGTTATTTTCAGGCAACGCCTATATACCATAACTATCCACCAATGAACTTCTAAATGCTAAAACATCTACCAACACACATTTGTCTTACATATACATACATGTGAAAAAATCACATATACTAGTACACATTTATTAGCATCGTGCGAAGCCGATTTTTTAATGTAAGGAGTTTCTATGCACTCTTAGTTAAGTGCTATAGCCTGAAAGATACAAAATGAAAGTCTGCTGGATCCTTCTAAACATTGTATTGAAGATAAATGTTAAGGTTAACGGGAGATACTTCAATTCAAACAACAGACTTGCGAATAAAGGGATCCCCGAAAGGATTAATGTTCCTGTAAGTAAGGTACATATGGGGGAGATAAATAAATAACGAACAAACCTTTAGACTTTGTCGTACATAAACATACATGTGAACAGTTTTTAAATACACCTCTGTAAGTATCGTGCTAGCCCCGTTTTAATGTTTGGAGTTTCTCCAGGTGCTCCGGTCTCGGTAAGATCATTCAGTACCCACCCGTTTGCTTTGCAATGCTATTATCTTATTATGTTTTATAAGTATGTGTGCTTTTGCTTGCAACATTTTTGAGCTGATGGGTTGGTTCAAGTTGTTTCACCAAGAGAACTTGTACTTTTTTGTTCAAGTAAGAACCTGTTTGGGAAAGTGTGAGGTTGTGCACCCGTAAACCTGATTAAAACTCCCAGAGGCAAATTGTTTTGCCACTGACCGTTCCATGGCGGTAACCCATCGGGTCCTCATTTTTGGTTCAATGTTTGTGGTTTGAAACTGATTGTTTTAATAACCATGTTCTCTCTCTCTATTTCTCTTCTTCTTTGCTGTGTGGGGAGGCTGCGTCTTCTGAATGTTGCAATTCCTGACATGTATATATTTTACTTTTCTATGCACTACTCTATAAAATATACTAGTAACAAATATTCAGATTTGTCCTTTTTACTTAACTCTATGCAAGATTTTTATAATTATAACAAAATTTCTGCTTATAATTTCATATTTAAACACAATACCTTATAATTAAACAAATAACCTATATATCATATAAATCGATCTATTTAACGCACAAAAAACGCCATTGACATCGACAACTACACATTCATCGCTCCAAAAATCGCTAGAATTTTGGAAAAGGCGGAGCTTAGTATCGATAGCTTCACAAAAGAGAAAAGAGAAAAGATTTCGATGACCTACTAATTCTAAGGTTTCTGAGTTACGCCAGGGTTCACATCTTTGC
The DNA here is from genome assembly GCA_038501625.1 of Corbicula japonica. NCBI lineage: Eukaryota > Metazoa > Mollusca > Bivalvia > Venerida > Cyrenidae > Corbicula > Corbicula japonica. The sequence continues at coordinate 272,463 of JAZAYU010000417.1, read as the reverse complement.
TTAAGGCGAACTTCTTTCAAAGGTGCATCTGTAAAAATAGTTTTTTTTAAATCATGACTATGAATCTTCAGATATGTCAGCAGTTAGTAAGTTAACATACGTGACGAGTCGCTCTGTCTTTAAAGTTAGTTTTTAAATGAAAACCTCTGCAGTATAGTACTTCATAGATCTAGTAATAGCATCCTCGCGTTAAGTAAAATAGATGAAAAGGGAACTTGGGTTAAGGGCTTACCACACTTCTCGCCAGTCATTCATCGATAAAAAGAAAATCATCAAAATCTCAATAACGGTAAAAAGGTCGTTACAGCATACTTTACACACATGAATGTTACTAATGTATCTTTATTTTGCATACAGTAAGACACATTAGAAAAGTAAAGACAAAAGCTAGACCAAAAAATTCCTTAAAATTCTATTTACAATTTTTCAATTCACAACAACTAAGCAATATAAAACATTATTTTAAATTACCGCGTGATTGTAATGATACTGACAAGAAAATGTTATATTCTTCTTTGTAAAGAACTTTCAACTACTTACAGAGAAATCAATAATTGTCATCCGTTTACGCGACCAGGAAGCGATCAGGAAATTGAAGGTCAAACACACCTTTACTAATATATCAAACAGTTTACATATGTTAGTCACGAGGACACAAAACGGTGTTGTCAATATCATATTTCTCATGTGGGCATTTGAAATAATGTTTGTGTTATTTAGTTTTTGTCAATATTATTTATGTAAATAGAATTTTAGGGAATTTTTAGATCTCGCTATTTTTCTTTACTGTTTTAACGTGTCTTGCCATATGCAAAATAAAGATACATTAGTAACATTCATTTGTGCAAAGTTTCATTGAGCGGCATTTTGTCAATATTGAGATTTTAATAATTTTCTATTTAACGATGAACATGCATGGGAGTAGTGTGGTAAGCCCTTAATGGTTGCTATGGGGTAGATAGTTACTAAGACCCGCTGGAAGAGTTACACACTGACGGATTTTGTCATCATGATTGCATATAATGGGATCTGACTGGTGGAAGAGGATGATGAGACTCTAGAGGGATCAGATGATTAAGCTTTGAGACTGGTCTCAAAACTTGTTAAAAACCAGGAAAGGAGGAGTTTATAAAATAATCCATTTCAAATAAGACACCACAACCAATTAACGATACAGAAAACTTTAGGGTTTTCCACACATGTTAGAAAAATTAAGAAAAATTGAAATATTATATATCAAGAATTGCCACAACCAGATAAACAGTCTCCCCACACAGAGAGAGAAACGTAGGGAGAAAAAAGAGCATTAGTTTATAAGAGAATCGATTTTAAATACGATACTACAATAAATTGACAAAATTGAGTATGCCTTGGAACGGTCAGTGGCAAAACGATTAAACACTGGACCTTCTTTTAGAAGTTGTTCAAGTTTAAATACATTTAATTTAATTTCTACGAATCATATGGTACATTCACCAGTAATATACCAGATCTTAATCCCAGATTAAATGTACGGGGAAACTTTTCAACCGCCACACATCACGAATAACGCTACTGTGATAGTGATATTGAAATACATGTACATTGAAATGGTACTTTGAAAGCCACCGAATATGACAAATGTAAAATGACATTGCTCTGCTAGGAGCGATAGCGCCTAGCCATGCAATACAGATTGCGCTACCGACGGAGCTAGCCTGGACAACCGAAAAAATCTGATAAACGTAATCAACACTGCATTATACCAGCATCAAGTTATTTACTGATAACAGTAATGACTTTATGTACTGGGAGACTGTTTCGGCCGCCACACTGCACAAAAAGCGCTACTGTGAATTTCAAATGATATTTCATCTGATGGGAAGCGAACTGGTATCGTACGGCGATAGCCAATAGGCTTAGCCATGCAATTCCGATTACGCTACCGACCGAGCTAACCGGGATAACCCCCAAAAGGTTGATTTGACAGCCCTGATAAACGTCTTCGTTACCGCATGACATCGACAACGGATTTTTTACTGATTGCAGAAATGCTTTTTCAAACTTGTAAAAAAACTATTTGCTTCGGTGCTCTGTTACATGAACCAATCAAAATTGGCTTTGATTTTCGGAGTAAAATATCAGTCTTAACATATCAAAGATTGTCATTTTCTAAATCTCGTCTCTCTGTAAATGCAAGGTCTAAATAAATGTATTTTAAACACACTTCGGCTCCGTTTCTATCTCTGTATCCTCTAATCACAGTATATCTCTCTATTCGGACTTTGGAATAGTTACAGAGTTGTCCAACCAGGTTTATGAGAAAGCTATTAAAACCGAATAATTGATTTCGATGTAAAATATTTCACTCTTATTTTTGAAGAAACGATCGCACATTAAAATGTTTAAAAGGTGAACAGTCCAGATGCTGATAATTCTAAACAACACAACAATTAAAGTAAAGTTAAAAGACATCTCAGATTCACATATCCAGGAATACTAAGTTCTGTCAATGTATCAAGAACATGTTACGTGAGTCTATACTACACATATATTGCAACTGACAGATTTTCTACGGAAAATAACAGCTTTGCTACCAAATCTGATAGGAAACTTGGATTGCCTCCCTTAAGACAACAAAAGCAACAGTTGTTCTGCCTTGAAATGGTCGGTGTGGAAAGTATATAAACTTAATATAAAATATAACACATTTTCGGACAAGAAAAAAGTGAAATGTGCATATCAGGAATGGCCACATCCAGCAGACACAGCTTACCCACACAGACAAAAAGAAGAAAGGGAAAGTGAGCATGGTATTAAAATAATCAGTTTCAAAATGGACACCACAAACATTTAACGAAAGTGAGAACCCGAGGGGTTACCGATTAGGGACGGTCATTAGCAAAACAATTTACCACTGGGGGTTTAAACCAAGTTCTAGGGTGCTTCAACCTCACACTTTCTCCATCAAGTTCTTATATGAACACACAAGTAAAAGTCGTCTTGGTCAAATAACTCCAACCCATGCATCGGCTAAGTCGTCTTGGTCAAATAACTCCAAACCATGCATCGGCTCAAAAATGTTGCATGCAAAAGCATATATGAAACATATGAACTAATAGCATTGCAAAGCCAAATGGGTTGGCACTCAGTAACCTTACTGTGACCAGAGTACATGGAGTTAAATTAGCTAGAAAACGATGACAGGGATAAAAGAAACAAATCGAGCTTCCAGGTTCGTATAAAAGATTTTCCCATAAACCTTTATAAACTCTTAAAACCTTGCGACCGTTGTGCAACACGGTCCAGAAGCAACGTAACTGTCACCTTTAATTCCACGTCTTGCTCGTGAAATACCTTATTTTGTTACATATAGACCGGAAAAAATACCGAGTTAATTGTTAATGTACTGTTTAACACGTATAGTTATCAATTTAGATTTAATTTTAAAAAGTATATACAAAATCTTACCGCTATAAGAAATTAAACACATAAGCACAACTGTCAGCAACATCTTCAACGCCGAAAATATATTAAATCGAATATTTCAAACAAAAATAATTATACGACAAAAGGACCATACGATTGAGGCGATCTAATATTTTATTACATTAAGTTGAGAGTTATAATTGACTTTCACGACAGACGAATAAATTAAATACTGTAAAAACGAATAATTACTTGCATAATGTTGCTATACATGGAATAAATAATTTTGTGATTTCACTATACTTCATAACATAAAAAAATCGATTCGATTAAAAATCTATTTGTCGATGAACATATGATCTACATTACACGCATAAATAGATTTTAGATCATGTCAGGTATAGAATAAAGTAAATGAATCTTTGTAAAACCACGGTTTTCGTTTTGAGCAATATGCAAATTGATGAACTTCACCGCGGACGGCTGAAACAAGAAAAGCCATTTCATCAGATGTAAATCATTAGGTTTTCAGATATTTCACAAGTAGTTTTTGTTGTATTACTAAAAATGTAGCAACAATGACACAGAAAACACAAGACCTAAATGTTTAGCAACTTACGAGATTAACCTCATCATAATAATGGAGCTACACATGTAGAATAAAATAATAAAGTTCCTGTAGAAATGCTACAGGTTTAGCTGTTCTAAGTTTCAGAAATTGGAGGTAGAGGTTCTAGGACTGTTTATCGAACCTCTTCTCTTAAAACGTTATCTTTTATCTTGATTTTCTTATACTATATAATACTCAGATTTGTTGCATCCTGTATTTTAAAAGTAAATGTAACAAAACATATATCAGGTTAAATGTTTAGCCATCAACTAATATAAACTCCAGAAAATGTATTCCACAAGTCACCATCTTGATATAAATTATTGCTCGAATCAGCTCGTTCATTCTTTACAGAGACTGTATCATTTGTCCTTAAAACTGCCACGACATTAATAGTATGACATGTATAAACGTGATCGCTGCGAAACAGTCCTCTTTCAATAGGCACGCCATTCTGAACAATTGAATAATATATATTATTTGAACTTGAGTAATCGAGACATAAATGCGCTGAAAACGAGTAAGTTCCTGCAACAGGTGCTGTAAAAATCCCCGTGGTATTGTCATATCCATGGCCGATATTCAATGTTGTGGTTGTGAATACAAGAGTTCTTATAGTGTCCAGTCTGGTTTGGATGACATCTTTACTTCGAAATGCTATAAACGGTAAAACATAAAACAAAAAAAAAATGATGAAAATTGAATAAAATCCGTCATTTACATCTCTAAAATATTTTAACCCAATAGACACATTTGTGGGGATTGATGATGTGAACATTATGATATGTAACAACGATTAATGTACCTAAGGTCGCGAAATCTAAACGTCAAGACCGAAATAATCGAGGTTGGTCAACGTCGTAAAACCAGATTTTCTTTGAGAAATCCATGTCTCTGTATCAAGGTCTGAAAAGTCCAGGTTCTAAAGCTAATGTTCATTCTGTAAAAACCTGTTTTCAGGACATCATCGTGTTGTTAAGTTAGATTCGACTTATAAATATATTAACAATGGATAAATGATCGTTTACGATGATATAGACTGTTGATAAATGAAACTTCTATGATAATGCTAATTTATGATAAGTTCTAAACGATCGTATAGCAGAAAAAAGTCTGACGTCAGTAGCAGTTTTACGAAATAAACTTACCAGGGCACGGCGATATTTGGCATTGCTGTACGTCCAAAGTATCACCATTGCAATACTGTCCTAGGTATTGCGGCTTTGGATTTGTACAATTCCGATGTCTTCGTCGCATACCGAAACCACATGACGCCGTGCACAAATCCCAAGAGGTCCATTGTGTCCAGCCACCATCAACTTTACAACCAATTATAATGCTATGATAAGGGAGTATTATGGTTTATATTCTTCGTAATCATCTGTGATCACTTTGATTTTTCAATATTTAAGGTGTTACTCCTTTCGTCATTGCAATGTCATAGATACAAAAGATACATGTAACTATTTATATCTCTCAAACGGTGTGTTTGACCTTCAATTTTCTGGTCGCATACATTGAGGACAAAACTAAAAATGTTTCTTTTCTGTCTTCATAATTGAAAGGACCTTACATATTGTTGTCAGTATCATATTTCAATGTACTCATTAACTTTAAAAACTTTTTATCCGGGAGCTCCATATGCGCGGAAAAACTGTAAAACGTTTACGTAATCGAGAACCACTGTGAAATACAACATTATTATTGTTTTTGATAGAAGCAATAATACGTTATTGATTCTTACTTGAACACAGTTGGTTGAAGCATTGTTTGTTTTCAAAGGAGATCCCAGAACAGTTCTGACCGTTGAAATCAGGAATCGGGTTAGCGCACGATCTGGTCCGAGTCTGGATTCCATTCCCACATGTGACATCACAAAGCGACCACGAATACCATTCAGTCCAACCTCCATCAACTACAAGTGTAAAAAAAATGAAAAAAGAAGCAAGAAATCGAGCAATTTAAATGTTATAAAAACATAATCGCTAGTCACCTAACACGGTGAGTCACCTAATACATTGCAACTAAATAGCAAAAATCGTTGGGCGGACTCGAAGAAGGTCACATTAGACAGGAAGTCGTTGAATACAGTGCGTCACTATGGCAGTTTCGACTGTACTTTTTAACATTTATAACCTTTCACTAAACGACATGTTCTTTATTTCGATTTTTTAATGAATTATTTTTTTTTCTTGTTTTTTTTTTCAGTTTTAAAATCGATAGTAAGAGACAAGACACATGTTGTTGCTTCTTTGATTAGTACTGTTTATATCTAAAATATTTTATATGAAAGTAATTGTTAAAACACAAATGATTCTAAAAGATAAAAATCGTGTTGGACATGTGTATTTTATATTTTAATAAATCTGGCCAACAGGCTTGATATCTTAAAAAACCTGTTCGATAACTGTTTCTGAGACCTTAAAACAAGCAAAATAAAACAAAATTACTTTTATTTTGTAATTTGGTCCGTTGTCGTTCTAAAATCTAACTTGAGTTTCATTGTTTTATTAACAATATATACATTCATACATTACTTATAATTATAAATATATGTTTATCTTGTTTTCATCGGCGATGCAAAATAATTAAATGCTTAATAACCAAAGGTATATTAATTACTTGGACAAAGGCTTTTGCTGCATGTAACAGTTTCTTTGGCACTTCCTGAACAGTCAAGTCCACCATAGGCTGGAGAAGGGTTGTTGCAATTTCTGTTTCGCGATTGAGTTCCATTTCCGCATGTTACGTCACAGCTGCTCCATTCAACCCAATTAGCCCAATTGCCATCAACTTCATCATTAAAATGAACATATAATTCATGTTGAGTAAATTCCTAAAGAATTCGTTTAGAGAGGGTCAGCAAATTTATTTTGTTTTTGATCGACCACGAAATCCAGCACCACAAAACGTGTTTTAAATGCGATTCAACTCGTATTTCAAAATTCTAGAAAATGACTATAATATATTAAATTGTGGATCTAGTACAAAGTTTCAGAAAATAAGAAAGTTTTGTCGAACTTTGTTTTGTGCTTTAGCATGCAACATTGTCAAGTTGATGCGTGGGTTGGAGCCAATTCACCAAGATCCCTCAGGTTCTCAGTTTTGTTAATTGTTTGAATTATCTGTTTTAAGTGTTATTTTTTCGCGTTGTTACCAAAACTGAAAAAGTATAAGATGTCGATCCGTAAAGTTATTAAAAACGTGTTGGCGTCAATGCGTTTGTGTCGAAATCAAGATACACGGCACTAAAGGCATAGTAAACAAACAGGACATTTGATTTTGTCAGAGAAAGATAGCAATATATTTCACTTGGAATTTCCAGAATTATGTATTTTTACTCATGACAATCGTAAACAGAGCTTACTCAATGAAATATATTTCGATCGAGTCTGGGAAAAACCAATAGCATTAATATTAGGCTAGTAGAAGCTAATAAACTATAACAAATACTTAACGATTTTCTTACCAAGAGAGCATAAGTTACAAAACTTGGGGCATACAGTTTTTGCTTCGTGTATTGACTGACAAATTTTAAATTTGCTATCCAGAAAAGCACAGTCCAACTTTGGATCATCTATGCAAGATGTCGCTGAAATAGAACATCATAAAAAACATTTATAATTGACCAATATGATTTATCTTACGAAGTTGCAAATTAACTGAATAAATAAAAAATGTAATCATCTATCGGTGCTGAAGGCCAGAATAATTTTAAGTTATTTTAGTTTATGAACAATATACATGTATTGTATGTTTTTAAAAGTACACTTAACAACTTTTCTAAGTATACACCTGCGTACTGGTGCATTACTGGCTTGATAAGTGAACTATTGCTCTAAAACTTTCAATTAAACATGCCAAAAATACTAACTAATTTATAAGTAAAATATTTTTCAAAATAACTGACAACTGACTGCACAAAATCATTTAGAGTACTGGCACCCACAAATTACAAATTCACAAACAGTTAATAACGCGTTTTACCACATTCAGCGGTAACCTGTTAAATCGCAAAAAAATTAAAGCGGATTTTTTTTTTTATTGTGGTGGATTATTTTTAATGCAGTGGGCTGGTATGTCAATGCACAAGAGTAATGCAGCAGTTTTAATCCAAGGGAACTAAAATTCTGAAGAATATCAGCGACAAGTCCTTGTTCCGACAGTCTTCATGAACAAAGGTGCATGCAGTTAATGCATGATGGTGCACGGTGTCAACGTTCGGCGAACACCAGACCTTTTCTTTAGGTGGAGGAATATGGTGTGCTAAAACTCCGGATCTTAATCGAAGAGAAAAACCATGGTCTGATCTTGGCAGAGGAGTACAAAACGTGAGGGAACAACCATGCAATCTTCGTCAACTTGGAACATCATTTTTTCATGCATGGGCTTAAGATTCTCCAAAATGAGTAATTCAGAACTGTATTAGCACAATCAGATCAATGTGTCTTGCAGGTATTCGCGATGTTGGTGGTCATAATCATTATTCAATGATGTGAATTTGTATTCTGTGGGTGCCAGTACTCGATATTATGATTGTTAGCAGTCAGTTATCAGTTATTGTGAAAAATATTTTACTTATAAATCAATTAGTATTTTTTGCATGTTTTATTGAATGTTTTAGAGCAATGGTTCACTTATCATGCCAGTAATGCCCCAGTACGCAGGTGTATACTTAGAAAAGTTGTTAAGTGTAACAAAACAACTGTTCCTTGCTTTAAATATTGCGTTTGAAAATATTAAGAAAAAAGTACAAACAGACATCCATTATACTGAATAATATGTGCAAATGTACTAAATTTTAATATTTTAAAAATAAATTCATCGCCCTTCGTAATCAATCGAATTTGATGCATTGCATTTACACTATAAGATACTTGATTGACATGATTCGATCATTTAGTCGTTCGCTAAGAGATGTTAATGATCAGACAAATTAATCTATTTTGATTTTAAAGTATGAGAAGTGTGGTATGCTCACTAATCGGACCCTTTATATATACAAAGAATTTTAGCGATTATGCATAAAAAACGACAACCCTATCTGTGTGCACAAAGTCGAGCACATTTGAAGTTTATCTGAAAGTAGACGGAAAACGATTTAATTAAACATCAACAACGAACTCTGTTATCTGTTAATCTAATAAGTAGTAAAGCATTATCACAAGTACACTTACATGTAGTACAATTTATTCACTTTTCAATTATTAAAATGACAGGAAAAACAAATATGTTACGTTTTGGATGGTCGCATAAGTGTTTGTTGCATATGTCATTACTGCAACATTCGAAGCAATGATGTTGATCGTTTCTAATCAAGTCCCGACCAGATAAGAAGACGGCATCGTTTTGGCACAGATGACTATGTGAGGACTTGTCAGTTTGAACATCTTGGCTACAGTCCAGGGCCCGGCCAACTAATGACGCAGCCACTTGCGGCTGCAAACTGCATTGCTATAATAGTAAAGAGTAATCTTCCATGTATATTTTCAATTTATAGCAGGCATTTACTCGGACTTGAATATAAAGCAAAATAGGACCGATATAGACCGCACTTACATCTATAAACCCAGCATCACAAAAATTGGTATTTGTTTTAAGTTAAAATGATGAAAGTTTAAGTGTAGATAATCTAGGCCAAACATGCAGACCATTATGCCATACTTGAGACATATATGAAGTGTCTGGAAGCCCACTAATCAACAAGGACAAGATACTAAACTTTGTCCACCCAATGTGGCCTTGGCCTTCTTGTTAAGTTAATCAGTCAGCACGCGATTTGATCCAGAATGTCTGTGCCAAGTAACTTTAAATTTAATAATGTAAGACACCGTTACAAAGCTCTCTAAGTGGCCTTTAACCCCATGAGAACCCAAGACAAAGCAACTCATTACATGTACCTGGTGCAATAGGCATTTGTTCCAATTGTTTAACAGAGCGGATAAAGGTAATGCAAACGGGAAGACTGAATGACAGAATGATGGAATGTCGGACAAAAAGAGATTATAAGTATCATTCACGTGTGTTGGGTAAAGATCGCGTGATCCAGCCCGAGTGAAATATGCACAAGGGCGGTAACGAGGCTCTGCCGAGTTACCGCCTAAGTGCATATTTCACTCGGGCTGGATCACGCGATCTTAACACAACATAAGTGAATGATACTTTTCTTGCATACCGTATTCATTTTGCGCATTTTGGAGTATTTTCCTGTAAATGTTTTGGCACTACTTTTTTATAGTAGCGGAGTGATATACGAGACATTCCATCGTTCATTCATAAATGCATAAGATGTCGTGAGATCATATAAGGCGCGTGACTCATTCTACATGGGAGGGGTGTCAAAATTTCCTACACGGGTGAAAACACCGGATGACCTGATCTGGTATGCAAGAATATATACGAGTAGTTTCCGACCGGTTCACTGGTACACAGTAGGAGACTTATAAAATAGCTTTTGTAAGATACACTATTTCGCTTTGACAAAATGCAATACAAAACGCAGATATTCCGATATGGGGAAACTACTTGTACCTACCCGGTTATCTATGCATCCAAGACTATATCGTGAATTCGACAAATCCATATAACATGACTGAAACAAACACGATCTATTGATTAATATTTACCTAAACGGTTTAGGTTTCTTTTAACTGTTTCAATTAAATTCATTTTTAAGGCCAAAAAGAACATCATTTTACCCTATTTACATTTTGTACACAGAAAGTTGAAACCATTTTCTGATGGTTCGTTCGACAATAGGTTTGATTTAAAAAAGGGTTACTTTTGTGAATATTTACTTATTTTTTTATTTTAATTTTTAATCTAAATGTACCACGTTTGAAATGCGAAACTTTAAATTAATGGTTCACCTGCTCGTTCAGACAATGTATCGTGTTATAACAGTTTCCAATATTGTCGGTTGTACAGTTGTAGCATTCTAGTGTTTCTGAAGAAATAAAACAAGAAATATCTTTAAAAAAGATAAACGGCGTTGATGGAAAAGATTTATATATTCGTGTATATAAGAAAGAAAGAAATATAGAGAGGCGAAGCAGACACAGTTTAGTTATTTTACTTGTTATAGCTGTTGCGAACCCTCCCTGCCTTCTTAGTATGATTTAGAGATTAAGCGACCGAATCATGACAACTCATAGATTTATTGAAAATTCTTTCAAACCAAATGTTGAAGCTGTTCCAACAATTTCATACGGTGATAATGAGTCGATTAAAAAAATGAAATATGCATATCAGGAATTGCCACAATCAGAAAATCAGCCTCCCCCGTGACACAGTCAGGAAGAAGAGGGAGAGAGAGCATGGTTAATAAAATTATCAGTTTTTAAAAAGGACACCACAAAGAATTAACAAAAATCAGAACCAGAGGGTTACTGCCTTGGAACGCTCAATGGCAAATCAAATTTCCACAGGGGTTTAAACCAGAAGCAATGCCTTACACTAAGTCTTGATCTACATTTATTCAGTTTCAGTAAATACCTCTTGTAGAGTTAGAACTCAATATGAATAAATGTCCTTGAAATTTAATAAATATAAATAATAACAGCTTGTTGCAAGAGCGAAATCTACCAACTTTTACGTAAATTAACTTAAAAAAGGGACCCTCCTGAGTATTGAACCCGAGGGCCTTCGCTTGTGAGGCGAGAGAGTTAGCCACTACACTACAGAGGACTTAACTTTCGCACTTGAAATAAACAATCAGTATCAAAGGAACTAGAAAGGAACCAGTAAGAACTAGAAATATCTGCACTTTTCTTTCGTTTTACACTTAGTATTTTACGCAATACGAAAATGTTTACCGGACACCCAAGAATATTCTATATAAAGTTATATTTAAGCCCTCAATATTGTCTTAACTGGTTATTTAAATCGTAAATATATTTTTCTCCAATAAAATTATCGCTTTTTAAAACGAAAATGCTCGGACATGTAAGTGCCAGGTAAATACTTACACAAAATATAAAAATCGTTACGGTAATCGTAAACTACACCCGCTTAAAACCAATCGAAATAATCTATTTGATTTTCCCGCTGCGTAATAATAAAAATCCCACTAGATACCTCTCCATCCTGCTAGATGCCTCTCTGGTGTAAATAGCTACCAATCGAAATAGTTAATTTCATTTTCCCGCTGCATAACAATAGAATACGAGTATTATTTACAAGATTTCAATGGTCGAAAAACTAGGTCAAAAGTGAGCTTAGACAGCTAACGCCGAAAAAATGTACAGTATATGTAATTTTCTGGTCGGATAACTTCGGTCAAATAATGCGATCAAGTCGAGATTTCTGAGCAAAAAGGAGTTGTCCCCACAAAACCAGTTCAGAAGTCCCATTTTCCTTGTTCACATACATGCATCTTTTGAACAATATCCATACTGCAGATTCATATAACATCATTCTTAATATCAAAAGAATACTTCAAGCCTGAGATAGTCCACTTATTTCAGCTAACACTCAAATCACTTGCTCATCAGATCGTCAAATTTAATCTTCAAAATGTCTCATTGTGGCGGCCGTAAAAAGTCTCCCCGTACTTATAGTCAGTACTGTTATCAGTAAAATAACTCGTTACCGATGTCGTGCAGTGATGATATATGTAACGTATATCAGGGCTATCCGAACAAACTTTTTAATGGGGTTGTCCCGGTTATTTCAGTTGGTTGCGTAGTCGGAATTGCAGGGCTAGACGCTGTCGCCGTGACGGTGCGGGTTCTCCCCGAGGAAGGGCAACATCATTTCAATTATAGTCTTCATTCATTTTAATGCCGTTGTTATATGTTGACATCGGGTATGGACGAATTTTATGTCATTTTGTTGCCACTTATTAAAACTTTTTTAAACCACTTATTACAATCTGTTTAAAACTGGCAAAAGGGTTTTCCACTGACCGATCCAAGGCGGTAATCCCTCTTTTTCGTTAATTGTTTGTGGTGTATATTTTGAAAATTGTTTGAACCCCTATCTCTTTTCATCTAGGTTTTTAGCCGTGTGGAGAAGCAGTCGCCATTTCAGCAAATCAGATGCTTAAGATTTGTGACTGATGTCCAAATTTAGTTTTATGATCTTTGGCAAAGACCTTTTCGGCCTTGACTTACAGCTGTAAAGTCGACTGAGCTGCAGTTGCAACTGACATTTTATCTAGTCACCAGTACTTTGTTAGTCCTAATTTATAACAGTTACTTAAATGTGTGCTTCGGTCATTCCCGACTACAGATTTATTTACTAGGAACTTTTAGCCCTGGTGTTCACCTCTCTACCGACTTAAAACCTACTATATGTTACTGTGAACATTGGAGTTGGTTAATAGCGATTACCAAAATGAATGCTGTGGTAGTCAACATGATTTTGTAAAGAATCCTCCATTTGATACAATTTCAGTTATTGGGTATTGATCTAAATTTGCCTATTTATAGCGATAACACTATTTTAATGTTGTAGGTTAGGAGTTCAGCCTACTACCTCGGTCTTCGCTAGCCCCGATTTAGTGTTCTGTAATTTCGTTTGATACATTGAGCTACTTACTGGAATTTTGTTGGCCTTGATTTATAGATGTTACTCCACCCGATGCTGCGGTTGTTCCCGACGTAGAAGAAGTTGAAGTAGATGTTGTACTAGATGATACTGCTGTCGTTGAAGACGATGTCGTTGCCTCCGTGGTGCTAGATGTTGTTGACGTCGTGGAAGTGGTGGAAGGTGTAGTAGTGGTGGTTGTGGTTGTAGTGGTTGTCGTTGTGGTGGTAATTCCGTCCGACGCCACTGATATGTTAAAACCTTTGAATACATTCGTGGCATCTGATATAAAAAGGATATAGACTGTGTCGCCTGTAGTTTTGTATGACGTTCCAGCGGATATATTCCCACACAGTGTGTTAAGAATAGGTGCAGATGAATTATAACCTATAAGCAATTAAAATGTTAAAATGAAATCATATCATGAGGTATTCTATAGATGTATCAGTGTTTAAGATCTGAAAAGGAAGAATTACAAAATATATACCTTGGTAAATATTTGAATGCTTCCATAGAAAACCAAACCAATAGTTAATTGAAGAAAACAATAACAACACGAACAAAACCATCCCAAAATATGAGGATCCTATTTATTTTAAATACTTATCTTTAACAAATTTATAAACTTTCAAACATAGTTGATGGGATTGAATTAAATGAATTTCAAAGTAAATGGAATTTTTTCTGTGTAAACGATGCATAATTATAACATCACATAGTTATGCGACATGCATCAGCAAAATCAATAATTGATACATACATTTGTGCGGATCGAATAACCAAATAATATAATATAATTTTTATATGGAACACATTCCAAATCTGAAAACAACATAATTTAGAAAGGAAACTCAGTTGTACTTTTTGACAGTGTGAAAAGTTAAAAAAAGAGAAATAAAAGGTTACGAATTTATGAAAACTCGGTAAAACATAATTAGATTTACGCAACGGGTCTTGGTGATTTCTACGAATAATAATAGCGCAAGAATATAATACCATCGTAGACGATGACTTTGTCATAAATACACGCTAGATTTTTATCTGCAGGTTCTAGAATGAACTCGACAACTGTCAGCATGATTTTGTGGTTCGGATAGGAAGTCGTGTAGCGGTAATCTCGAGAAGTATTGCTGAAAAGATAGATTTTCAGAGTGTTGGATTTAGTTTTTCACAGCATTGGTTGGCATGAAAATGAAATCGCAGTTGTATTAATAGTTTAAACTAATAGTTTATACTAAATCGTTAGAAGAATACGTTTTAGGATTAATGATTGACAGCTACTTCACAAATGAAACGAAATTAGATTCATTGTAGACCAACTATTCTTAAACACTGAAAAATTGCAACGTGAGCTGTTTCACTCACAAAAAGTTGTTTACATAAAACATGATTGTATTGATGTAAGGATGTTAATATGTAGAAGTAGAAATTTAAAATTTACTTACATGGCATATGGGAGACTATCAATGTAACCCGGCGAAGAACAATATTTCACTGCTGACGCCACATCTTCCTGCGTATGTTGTGCTGGAGTGAAAAACAATCAAAACTTTTATTTTAATCAAACCCAACAAAATTTGCCTTAAGGTGTTTTCTATGGTAAGAGGGGTCTACAATATCAGATACCTATAATAAAACAACAACATTTTATTCAGTTCCGCCCTTAATATCTCAATTTATATACGTTTAATGTTAAAATTGAGAGTCTAAGATGCCTATTGTGTGTATAGCTAGGTCATAAGCCCCCCATTGCTCCTTTCGTTGTCATTTTATTGTTCTCTCTCTTTTTTGCTTAATTTTCATGTTTGGTGTGTCCATTTTGACACATCGAATTATTCCTTAGTGGTAAAAGTACACCATACCTTTTTTTTTCAAAGTGTAGAACCAACTGAAAAACTCACAGTCATGTTATTATCGCACTTTAAGTATGTTTAAATTACTTGGTACGTAAATTATTTTTATATAACAAAATTTTGTATTTTTCGTTTCCTATTAATTAACAAAAATGGGAAGTCTGTGGGTAATGTCGAATCACCATGATTTAGCAAATTTACTATAATCGGACGCACAGCGAAGATCCACGGCATAGAAATGATCTGATTAATTTTAATGTAAGGACTTTCTCATGATTTCTTCAACGTATTTTGCTCATTTTTATAACCTAGACTAGTGGAAACTATTTTTAAAGTTTTTATCTACAACAAATTTTAGAAATTAATTAGATAAATGATATCATTCGATTATGAAATATAATCAGCTTGAAATATGCACACATAGTTACTGCTTTATGGTCTGGAACTTCTAATCGCCCTATGCCGGAGCTTATAATGATTAATGTTACACACTATGAAGAAAGATACAGGTAAGTACATTTCTGCAATTGCTTTACCCCTATCTTTTAAATTAAACACATGTTAATTTATTCGTCAATTTAACTTTTACAAATAGCAAAACTGCACAAATTAAGATAAAATAAAGTTTCTCTAGACATAAAATATATTTAAGAAATTGGCATATGTTTTTGACAACAAATATTAATTTACAGTAAAATAAATTTCTTTAAAAAATGGCCATTGGAATAAAAGAGTTCAGGAAACGTCTACCGAAGTATGTCTTTAAATATCAGATTAATTTTTAATATTATTAATTTAGTAAAACTGCACATTAGCGGTGAAGAATTTCCTGCAGACAACAGACAACATTTGATAACTTTTACTAACAAATTTTATAATGCTGAAGAAGACAAAATTGATTTGAGAGACTCTAAAGAATGATACCCCTTGCTTTGTTTAGTTATGATACAGCGGGAGATTGTCAAACATTTATGTCAATATATGTCTGAGTTTGTTCCTGTTGCCATCAAGTATTCTTCACGCATCATTATTCATATCATAATTTGGCTTTGAAGTGTTAAGGGATTAAAAATGATTTATATATTTTTTCCATACGCCGATTGCTCTCAAAGCACGCAACGATAGCTACTTTTGGAATTTGGGACCTGCACGTTTAACGCGTCGAATGTTTCTTTTTTTGTTAGTCCACAAAAGTGAATAATTCAAATGTGTGCATACAATGAACATGTGAATTACAGAAGTAAGTATGGTGAAAAACAGGTGCATAATTATTACAGCAAATCTCAAAACTTAAGTTCGAATCCCAGCCGAGAAGAGATCCTACTCCAAAATACACATGTGGCGTGTGTATTGGTTTCAACAAAAGACGTGATTGAAATTGATAACATTAAATAAATTGATAAAATTAAATAAATTGATAAAATTAAATAAAAAGAATTTGTTTAATCATTGATATAAAATCAACAAATTTTAATTCAAATGCAGATGTTTATGATACTGTTTCAAGAATGTACACTCGTGAACGTCGATACAAAGTTAAATGTCACATACGTGATTTGCGAATGCTTGCATTGTATTGCATTTGTTGCATCTTCAATTTTTGTTTGTATGGAAATTTATTGTTGTCGTCTTTTATGTTTTCTCCCTTTCACTACAGCTTAAGAAAATCACGTTTTGTCCTTGTTATTTCTAGACTTCAAAGCTATTTATTTAGTTTACATAATATACCATTAGAAAATGCGCCATTTATATCTTAATCAGACTTTGGTATTTACCACCGCAGTTGCATATTTGGTTTTGACAGTCGTAGTTTATCTACTTTTCAGACGTTTCCATGCGTCAAATCTTTAAAAGGAGTTTAATTTATCATATTTTTGTTCTTAACATTTATTCGGATATATTAGGTTTGGGTTTACAGTTACGAAGTTTGAAATGGAAAAATGAATGCAAATGTGACAGTCGGTTGTCAGTTCGTTTTGTTGTGGACAAGCTTAAAGTTCCTTTTTCATCTATTTCGATAAAACAGTAGCGTTGTTTGTGCCGTGTGGCGGCAGAAAAACGTCTCCCCGTACATTCAAACAGTGCTGTTATCAGTTTCGTCATTTGAAGGTCGTTGAGCACGATACTTATGTACTGTGTCTATAGTACTTCTAAAAATACCTTTGTATTAATATTTCGGCCAGTTTATAGATAGGTGGTTTCAATATCAGAGCTAATACAGATTTGGATATTGTCAAATCACCCTAATTGATATACTTCCCGCTTCTTAAATTTTGCCTTTGGCTTGTTCTCTGATTTGCAGGATCTATATTCTCAGATCCCCTGTCAAAATTCTTTTCTGTTCCGCCCATTGTTTTCTCGTTAAGGGCAAACCCATTCTTTTATCTGGGGACCTTACGCCGCTAGACATGGAATGGCATTAATCTGGGATGGATCGAAATTATACTATTTAATGGTGAAATTACTGAGTCGTGCTCAACCCGGGGCTAGGCGGCGTGGCAGTAATATGCATTCCCATTACCGCCCATGAACAGACTCAATCAAACCGAGCCTGCAGTATTTTCGTATTTTCAAAGTTCCCTTTTTCATCTGTTACATGCCAAATTAAATTCTGCATTATCGGGATGGTCACAACAAAATGGCGTAGCCTTCCTGCAAAGCTAAATGATAGTAAGGTAAAAAGTCATGGGTTAATAAAATGGCACTTGGAGCTCAAACTTGGTTCTTCGCTGCATCGATATCACGCTTGTCCCAACATTTTCTTATACAAACATACAAGTACAATACGTCTTGAAGCATTCGCTCAAACCCATCCATTAGATCAATATGACATTTTACGAATGAATCACATAAAGAGTATACATTTTCTTGTTAAACAGTAAAAAGCCATGGAAAGGTTGAAGCAGAAAGACCATACGTAGACCCACCTTAGAACCGGCCATGCATCTTCATTAAAACCATAGGGCCTTTAGCTTATCAAGCCTTGTCTATCTATAGTGTTTACTCTTTATAAGGGCTTATTCTTCATATCATTCTGCTTTGGGGAGAGGCGATTCAATGTTTTGACGTTCTTTTTATGTAAATTTAAAAAAGTGGCTGCCTGAATGAAATTTATTTTATTCATTTTGGTTTTATTCTCTCTTCATGTCAGATTCATCGCCCCTTCTAATGTTAAGAGGTCGCAAATATTGCAAATGGCGAAAACTAGCTAAAATTTCAAAAATGAATTTAGGGGGAAATACTTACTGCCACCTAGATTTTAGTAAAGAAATGTATTTAGCTATGGATGAAGTAAATGTTTGCATGCTCAATTTAGTCTTAATTCATGTTCTAATTACCAAGCACATATTAGAACAAAAGAAAATCCGTTTGCATGAGAACTCTGAAATTCATGAACAATATACCAAAGCAACTCATATCTGAAATATGTATATGCTGGTCTACAATGTTTAGTGTCAATTTGTCAAAATAATGTTAGAGTTTTCAAAAAACTCAAGGAAATCTTACTTCCTGGTTCAAAGTGAAAGTAGATTTCTATAGATTTCTACTTTCACTTTGAACCAGGAAGTAAGATTTCCTTGAATTTCTTGAAAACCCTAACATTATTTTAACGAATTGGCACTAAACATTGTAGACCAGCATATACTTATTTCAGGTATGAGTTGCTTTGGTATATTGTTCATGAATTTCAGAGTTCTCATGCAAATGGTTTTTCTTTTGTTTTAGTATGTGCTTGGTAATTAGAACATGAATTAGACTAAACTGAGCTTGCAAACATTTACTACATCCATAGCTAAATACATTTATTTACTAAAATCTAGGTGGCAATAAGTATTTTCCCCAAAATTCATTTCTTGAAATTTTAGCCTGTTTTCGCCATGTGCAATGTTTGCGATACCTTAAGTGAAAGTGGTTCACTTGATATAAATCTATCGGCTCAGTTAACGATGTCTAGGACTTCAATTAGGTAATGCTATCTGAGGACATTTTATCTCGTTACGGGGCAGTTTTCGAATTTCGAATGATTCATTATCATTATTTGCTAACATGTATGTCGAACTTGATTAAATCACCGAGCAAACTCCGATTCCCATGGCGTTGTTTTAATTTTGCTGACACCGGGAACGTACAAGTGTCAAAGTTTATAATTCTTTACAAAATCATGCAGTCATAGACCCGCCACATTGACAGCAATAAATTATCTTAATGTAAATAAATTAAATTGTTTTAAATTACATTGTTTCTTTAAAGTTGTTCGCTCATCAATTACCCAAAAGCTGTCTAAAAACAATTTTAAAAGTTCTTTATTTAAACAACCATACCTAAATTTATGATTAATGTTTTTGTTTGATATTCAATATGACGAATTCTTTCTACAGGCATTAATCCCACGTGGTTACTGCACCTGTAATTTCTCCGTAGTGACGAAGCTTATAATGATTAAACCAAATAGGTATAAGTATATCTTAACAAATAATATTTAAAACTGATTCAACAATTTCTTAATCAAAACGTTAGCATTGGGGAATATTTATGCTCATTTGTTCAGGTAGTCCTACAGTTAAAAAGGTATACAATGTCCGAGTTTGGCTCTTGAGTATCGTATCGTTGCGTGGTTTGGTTTCGATACACCGGGTGAATGTCAAACATGCATGTCAAATTATGTCTGTATTGTTAAGTAAAATAATCCTCTAACAATCAAGTGCTCTTGATGTATGCTTAGTCAATATAATTACTCGACTTTTAGAGATTTGAAGCTGTAAACCTTATATTCAAATGCCGAATATCTCTCAAGGAGGAGGTAACAAGTCTTCATCAAGTGCCTTAGATTGTTTCACTAGCTTTACAGCAAGTGAGATAAATTCCATGACTTGTTTCATTTCTTCGTATCCTGCATACCCAAAGTAACCCAGCTCCGATCAGTGGTTAGTTATTTTTCAAATGTCAAGCCCATATGTTTTATGGCAATACCGGCCATTTCAAGATTCAGTCAAAGAAAACGACCGGACGGAACACGATTACTACACCCTTTTGCCGATCAGAGATAACGTTTTTCTTCTGATCAGAAATAGTTTGCGGATTCTAAATAAAAGTGTTTTTTTTTAACCATAAGACTCCTTAATTATCGTTTGCATAACATATTTTAGCAATAAATTTGCAGCAATAAATAATCCGGAAATAAAATTCTATTGAGCATGTTGAGTTGCAATATCTTTTCATTTATAAATAATGTTATTTCATTAAATTTTTAGGATGAAACATTTACAATTTTGTTGGGAAAGTGTTGCAGTTAATTGAAAAACTTAAAAGCTTTGGAATTCTGATATGCATACACTGCATTGTTGGTATTTTAGAATATAATCAGAAAGAAGAGTTGATAAGTGATTAAAAGGAAATTGCATGATTTTAAGTATTGAGCATTTATCTCGCTTGAATTGCGACGTTAATGATACAAAATAAAATCGTCAATTCATATGTGCAACACAAGTTCGACGATCTGACAGAAAGAAAAAAAATATATGCAGAACAATCATCATCCATGAAATTAATTTAACATTGAAACAAATGAAACATGATGCATTTTCACTCATTCCATTAAGACATAACAACCAGCATCCAAAGTCATAGAGACGATAATCAAATAATCATTTAATGTTTCCTTACAACAACGAATGTTATCAAAACCTGACGTAACACATGCTTTTGGCAAATGAATAGTAATCAAGTTTAATAAAAAAAAAGGTTTTGTGTACCATACATGGGCATTTACTGAATTAAATAAATAATAATTGTAACGATTCGCGAAGGATATTAGATTAGAAAGATATTGACTTATTGTGTTTCCAGATTTTTAAGCGTTTTGATGTTTAAAAATAAGTTCTAAGATAGTTGCGACATATTTTTTTCAAATTATCTGAGACCATACCTAGAAAATGTTCAGAGAAAATATTTCTTTATCATATTACACGACTTCCAACCATATCTTAAAATATAACATACATGAATTAGTTGCCTACGTGAATTACCACTGTAACACACAAGGTGTATGGGGGTAAACACATATAAATATATACAGTTCTGGGTTTTTTTACTTTTTAATAAGTTACAGATCATATGTAACTGGAATCACACTGATGTAAACAACACTTCTAGGTATGAATGGTTCTGAAATATATAAGATGAAAGTGCTTACACAACGATTAAATAATAATAAAGCACAAGTTTTAATTTACACAAAGAATAAGATTTTAACAAATGATTAACCAGTTACCCAAAAATACAATGTCACATACATATAAAAATAGGGTCCATAGCACAGTGGTCCAACAATCATAAAAAAAACATTTAAAATATGAAATAAACAATTTCTTCCTTAACAATAAAAATACAATTCAGTTATTTAGAATCAAAGGTTTTCTTACCAGATATATGAAATCTGTAAACCTCGGGTCTCTCACTCGCTCTTACTCCAGGTGAAGTGAACTGTATCAGTGTATGATGTGCTGCACTGTTAATAAGAAATAGATGGTTAAAACGTGTGTTATATTCGAAAGAGAAATCCAAGAAAGAAATTTGCATTGCGACCGCCATCTTTTATGAAAAATGAATCACATTTGAAATTACGAAATTTAAGAATGCCAAATACAAAAATGACGTCAAAATAGATTATTTCGGCAAACCATGTTTACCTATAATGAGCAAACTGATGATCTCAAATAAATCTCAATAAAGTAACAACTTCTTCTAAATTTTCACAACCACTGACAAAACCGCTCTTATTGAGATTTCGCTAACAAAGAGAAATCTCATCTGGTCCAAAACGAGACTGGCCCCAAAAAGCATAATTAAAATCGAAGGAAGAAACGCATAAGTAAAACCGAAAGTAGAAAACCAAGAGGAACCAAGCGGGGATAAATGTGAGAAATAGAAGGAAAAGAAAGGTCAACGCTGAACCAAATGAAAACATTAAATGTTGACCCTACTACATGCTCCCCCTCTATGTAAAATGACGTCTCGTCATTCTACTATCTGAAAAAATCAAATGCAACAAAGTTTTTATAAATGTTCTGAAAATCAAAACATTAAAACCTGACAAAACAATCAGGAATATTTTCAATAAGTATCTCTCAATCAGCTTGTCCATCCTACAGGCTGCAAACTGAAAAATAACTCAAAAATATTTAAAAAAACTTTTCTTGTAGGTCTGTAAAGAAAATCATTAGTGACATTAACACTATCTTCAAGCAGTAAACCCTGAAATAAATGTAAATAAATTCGCACTTGTCTCCCCTCTCGAAAAAATTGTGTCCCACAATTTTCAGGTCCTCTTCTGAAAAGAAATAAAATTATAAATATACCGTATGTCAGAAAATGCTTACTAACAAAACAATATGCATATAAATGACAAAGGTAAGTTATCACTAAAACATTTATTAACATATTTAAAACATGTTTTACATAATTTAGTCATTTCATTATTCACTTCATATTCATAACAGCCTTAATGATTTTATTCACTGTTACTGAATCCAATGTTTCAAATGCTCCAGAAGATGAGATCATGTTCAAAGCTTCGATTTTAGCATTCCATTTAGCGCTAACTTGTTGCTGGTTAACGTGGAAATCGCCAAACCAAGCTGGACGTTTCCTAGTCCTTGTTGATCTTCTTAAACCTGGTTCTCTTTCTTCAACTACATCTTCCTCTGTTGTTTCACTGGATGATTCATCTTCTGTGTCATGATCTGATTCTTCTGAGGATTCCCTGTTAGCTTCCTCTTCTGGATCACTGTCCGTTTCACTCACTGATGTTCTTCTGGTCACTTCTGCTTCTCTTCTCTGTTTCATCCAATCTCCTTTCTGGCTCCCTTCTGTCTTCAAATGTTCTTGTTGGTTCTCCTCTGAGTTCAGTTCTGAGGGCGTCCCCTCCATAATATGTTGGTACAACATATTCCACTGCACTCTCATTCTCCGATTCAGTGACGTCACATGGTTTTCCATGATTTGTCTCACTTTGTCTCTTGACAGTACTGTCCTCTCTTGCCGGCATATGACCAAATCCATTCCCTTTATTTTCCAAAGACTTCCTAACTCTTGGAGTAGGTTTTGGTTTTTGAACAGACTTTGGTTCCTCTACTGAAATACCTTCTTCTTCCTTTACAAATCTGTTATCAACATATCCAACTGGAAGAAGATGATTCCTGTGTAATTTCTTGATTACACCTGCAGGTGACCTTATCTCATAAACAGGGATGTCCTTATTCGGTTGGGCAATGACTTGGTATAGATCTGGCTCGAACTTGTCTGCTACCGGTATCTTATGTCTACCTTCGAATGCCAGTATCTTCACTAAGACATTGTCTCCTACTTCTATCCTGGCTGCCTTAGCCTTTCTGTCATAAACCTCTTTCTGTCTGTCTGCTACCTTGTCTGTTACTCTGTTTACAATCTCTTGGGTTTGTTTCAGCCTTTCCTTAAGTTCTTGTAGGTAGGCTCTTGTAGTCTTATTACTACTTTCAGGTTCAGTTGTTTCGAACATGGAGTCTATAGGTAGTTTGGGCTCTCTACCAAACATAAGTTCGAACGGCGAAATTCCTGTTGTTTCGTGCACAGTACAATTGTACGCATAAACAAGCGAGGGAACATACTTCTTCCAATCCTTTTTTTGATCTGGATCTAGAGTTCCGAGCATGTTTAACAATGTGCGATTGTAACGCTCTGTTACACCATTACCCATAGGGTGATATGGAGTGGTACGTGATTTCTTTATGCCCATAATATTGCAGAGTTCCTTAATAATTTCAGATTCGAAATTAGCTCCTTGGTCGGAATGGAGTCTGGTTGGAATACCATAGTGGACTATGAAATTATTGAAAAAGGCGTCTGCTGTTGTCTTTACAGTTTGGTTCTTACAGGGTATTGCTAAAGCGTATTTGGTGAAATGGTCTGTTATCACTAAGATGTTTTCAAATCCATCTTTTGAAGATTCTAATGATAAGAAATCCATGGCAACTAACTCCAACGGGTATGTTGTTCTGATGTTAACAAGAGGTGCACGAATGTTGGTAGAAGTCTTCCTCCTTATGCATCTTTCGCAGTGACTGATCCAAGTTTCAGTGTCAGCTGTCATGCAAGGCCAATAAAACCTTGTGCGAAGCAATGATGACGTTCTGTCACGCCCTGGGTGACCAATGTCATTATGAAGTCCTTCTAAAACTTGCTTCCTATAGACTTCAGGCAAGACTAACTGCCTAATGACCTTGTTGTTATTTTTGATTTCTCTGTATAGGATCCCTCTTATCATCTTGAAGTGATGGAAGTTCTTCTTCATGATGTGATCCTCTTTAACAAAGGTAATAGTCTTGTCTGGGAGTTTCTGATCCAATACTGCACGAACCCATTTTCCTAAGATGTTATCTCCTCTGTGTTGTTTCCTTATTTCCTGTGCCTCAATCCGGGCAATAGGCTCACCAGGATACTCTGTTAAATCTACTAGGTTAATGTCCTGTGCTTGCATGACTTCTATATATGCTGGTACTTGAATCGATGAGCAGATAGTCTTCACAACTGCATCATCTACTTTTACTCTATCTCCATCAGTGGTGTTAAGTCTTTCATATGGGTAGCGTGACATACCATCTGCGTCTGCGTTTCTAAGTCCACTCCTATAAACTATGTCAAAATGGTATTCGCCAAGTGCAGAAGCCCATCGTTGCCCAGTGGCGTCAAGTTTTGCAGAGGTCAAGACATGTGTTAGGGGGTTATTATCAGTATAAACTGTAAAGTTGTTCAACATCAGATAATCCGAGAACTTTTCAGTGATGGCCCATTTGAGTGCTAAGAACTCTAACTTGAAGGCTCAATAGTTCTTTTCTGAACGCGACAAACTCCTACTTGCGAAGGCTATAACCCGCTTCTTGTCATCCTGGGTTTGATACAAGACTGCTCCAAGTCCTTGTGTAGAAGCGTCCGTATGGAGTTCAAAGGGCTGTGTGAAGTCTGGATAGGCCAAAATTGGTGGATTAGTGAGAATTTCCTTAAGATTTTCAAACACTTGTTGTTGCTCTTCTTCCCAAATCCATGGTTTTTGTTGTTTATTAGCTCTGTTCTTTCTAGTAGTTGCAGGTGGAAGTAGATCAGAAAGTGGTCTTGTTATTTTTGAAAAGTCCTGAATAAAGCGACGATAATATCCAGCGAATGCCGAAAATGATCTGAGTTCGTCTGAGTTGTTTGGAGTAGGCCAGTTCTTAACTTTGGCTATTTTATCAGGGTCAGTTTCAATCCCATATTCGCTGACAACGTGACCAAGAAATTTCACACGTTTCTGAAGAAAAAAAACACTTGTCAGCTGATAGCTTTAAGCTACATTCCTTTAGTCTGGTAAGAACAAGGTTTAACCTTTCCAAATGCTGTTCAAAGTTTTCTGCAAATACTATCAAGTCGTTCAGATAGATAATACATATTTTGAGATTATAATCCCCTAAACATTCCTCCATGAGTCTTTGATATGTGGCTGGGCTGTTACTAAGGCCAAACGGCATTTTGACATATTCAAAGAAGCCTAGTGCTCCAACAGTGAAGGCAGTTCTTTCCTTGTGTTGTTCCTCTACTTCAACTTGATGGTAACCTGCCTTCATGTCAATTGTGCTAAACCATTTAGCACCTTTGAGTACATCAAACACCTCCTCGATTCATGGCAATGCGTATGCGTCCTTCACTGATTTGGCATTCAACATCCTATAGTCCACGCACATGCGTAGTTTGCCATTCTTCTTACGCACAAGAACTACATTAGATGCCCATGGGGACTTCGACCGACGAATGATTCCGCATGCTAGAAGTTGTTCGAGGTGCTGCCTAACTTCGTCTACCATCGCAGGTGGTATCCTCCTATGTCTCTGTTTAAACGGTGTTTCATCTAGGAGGTCAATCCGATGCTTAATCTTGTCGCAGTTGCCAATGTCTGTGTCACTTTTTGAGAATATATCTATGTGTTTCAGAAGAAGTTCTCTGACTTTCATGTCTTGTTCGGGTGTTAAAGATGGTTCTATTGTGACATCCTCAAATATTTTTTTATGATCAGACACCTTTTCTATTCTGTCATATACTGAATCATCTACTATCACTGGTTGTAGTTCACAAAGTATGGCTCTAGGTGCTATGTTGTTAAATTCGAATGATGTACTGTCACATGTTTACTTCTTTGGTATACATAGTTGGTTACGGAAGGAGTAACATCGATAAAATCCGGAAGTGAAGATAATTCTGTTTGTTGGAGAATAGCACAAGTTGGTTGGTAGTATATTTCCTTATCAAGATAGACATTGATGCTAATTGTTTGGTTAGTTCCAAGTGTGACTTTTGATGTTTCAGCACACCTAACAATTGCCAATCTGTCATTGTTCTTCTTTAGCTCCTTTTCTCTAATGCATATGCATCTCAAAGCTAAGTACCATGGTGTCTTTAATGATGCTTTTTGAAGATATTGGTCACCATGAGTATTCTTGCAACTTGATGCCAATTCCTTAAGGATGTTTGTTCCTATTAATACAGGAGTCTTTGAGTTGTATGGTGTTTCTGGAACTATTAAAAAGATGCAGAGTTGATTTCCCAATTCAGGAATTCCATTAGTATTCAAATCAGCTTCAATGTAACCAAAGTATGGAAGATGTTGTCCATCAGCACATTCTATGTTTAAGAGGTTCTTAACTGGTTTAAGTTCTAAAGATGACAAATGTTCCGAATAAAATGGTTGACTAATTGTTGATATACAAGATCCTGTGTCTAAAAGTGCTGTTGTTTCTATACTATTAATCCAAACTTGAGATTCATTTGATGTTCCTACTAATTCTGGACCATTATTTTTCTTAATGTTTCCTGTGCTTCCATCTGGTCCTATCATAGAAGTACTTACAGGTTTTCCTGACAGTATCTAGCAATATGGCCAAATTTGTTGCATCTGTAACATCTTGGATTGTAGTCTTGTTGTTCTGGCTGTGCTGATGTATTCGGCTGAAATGTTGTTGATCCAGTAGGTCTGTTGGGTGTATAATCACCTCTACCTCTGCCCCTACCTCTACCTCGGTTTCCTCTATGACCACCTCTCTGATGTCTGGGTCCTCTGTAATTTCCTCTATATTGGAAAAATGCTTGCTGTTGCATCAGCATCTGTGTCTGTTGTTGGACGAGCTGTTGCTGTTGGTCCTTGTCTTCTTCTATCTTCTTAATTCTGTCATTCATCTGCTTCAGCAGATCCTTAACCTCTTCCATTTCTGATGGTTTCTTTTCAGTAATAGATTGACACTTTGCTGATTTATCCTTCTCTTTTGAAGTAGTTGTTGTTAAGTTGTTCTCGCTTTCAAGTTTTCTAACTTCAACTTTGAATTTCTGGTAGTCACTGCTCAGAACAAATTGTGTGTTGGCCAATTGTTTCAGTGGCTGTGCTAAGCCTTGGTATAGAACACCAATCAAACATTTTTGTTGAGAAGATTTCAACACATTAAGTTGTACTGCTTGGTTGAATAATTCTTCAACTCGGGCGGCATACTTGGTGAATGATTCTGTTGGGCCCTGTTGACAAGCATAGAACGTTTTGAGAACAGTTTCTGGAGGGTCTATCTGTCCATATGTACTATGGAACTGTTCTAGTATTTCTCCAACTGATGCTTTAAGACCTATTCTCCTCATAAGACTTGCTGCGTCGCTCCTAACAGATTTCCGTATTGCATAAGCAATAATTTCTTCAGAGAAAGCATGTTCCTCTACGAGACATTCTATCTCATACCTCCAGGTTAAATAATCCACGTCCCCTGGGAATCTGATGACGCTTTTCGGTGGAGGGGGCGGTTGGTGGTTTCATAGCTTCTTCATATCTGTGAATATATGCCTCGAATCCTTCCTTAGTTTCAATACCTTCGGGTTTGATACCCAGAGTTCAAATTGCACCAAGCAATTTCAATTCCTGTTCACTCACATCATCTTTCGTTGCTGGCCTCGCCATACTTGAAGTTTAATTTCAAATTCAAATTCACTTGCTATATGAATATATCACAATTTCACTTTCAATATTCACAAACGTCACTGTCGCACTATGCACATATAGCACTATCACTTCAACCAAAACACTATGTCACTAAACACTATCACTGATGAGGTCACACAAACCGATTTCACTAAATTATTCACTGAATAATTTCACTTCAAATTCATAAGTGTCACTTATCACTTAAAATTCAACACTTGATGTAAAGCTCAACACTTAAATTCACTTGAGTGTAAACTCAGCACTCAAACTTACTTGAGTCTTTACTCAGCACTCAAATTCACTTGAGTGTATACTCAATATTCAATCACCACCCAAAAAAATATTATTGGACATGTGTACATCCACCTTAATTATTTTAATACTTTCTTAAGTTAAGCACCATAATTTTAATTTCTTAAATTAAGTTGAGTACTTAATTAATTAGTAAGGATCAGTTTTATTTCTTCCTACTTTTGCACTAAGTTTAACAGTTCTTATATCTTTTCCCTAAATTATTTATTCTAAGCTTAACTTATTTTTAATTAGCCTTAATATCTTAATTAAATACTAATTTGTTTTTATATCTTCAGGTACTTCTGTACTAACTTAAGTATTAACTTATTTGTAAGCTTATAAATAAATCACTTTTTTTTTAAATTTAACTTTAAATACTCTATTTCAAATATTGATTTTAGGTTAATTAAATTTGTTTTAATTAATTTAAAAATATTTCAAATGCCTTATTAAATTTAATGTAAGATTAAGCTTACCACCTTATTATTTGTATACGTATTTTATTTATTTACTTTAAGTCCCTATAGCCTTAAGTACAATAAATTATTTTAATTTAATTTAATAATGATACTATCTTAATTAGTTGATTTTCTTTAAATCACCTTATTTGTATTATGTGAATCACCACAATTAAATTTGCATTACTTATTGCCTTAATTGATTTTGTTTATATATCACCTTAATTACATTTGTTTATTAATCACCTTATTTATATTTGTTGATGAATCACCTTAACTGATAATGATGATGGATGGATGACACAACACCCCAGTAAGGTAAGTCTTACACAATTAAGTTCCCAAAAAATAAACACTAAAAAAAGTTATTAAACACGGCACGACACGACTTGACGCGTAAATAAACCTTACTTTTGAGTAATAAACTGAATTATTATTCACTAAGTAAAGTTGAGATCCTGCAATAAAGTCCGAATTATTAAATCAAGTAACCAAATTATAAAGATAATCTAATCTGTGACAGCTATGTACCTTGATAAGATATTCTTAGACTATTATCTTGATAAAATGTGTTTCCTTTTCCAAAATATACCAATAATAATTTAAGATAAATCAAAGAAATTTATCACAGCTTTCCATAAACTGTTTTGGAAATTAAAGTAAGCAATAATTCTCTAAGTGTTATTAAACTTTAAATAAAGTCACTTTTTTTTCAAAATCAAGATAATAATCTGTCACTATCACTATAAACTAAAATACTATCTAAATAAATCAATATTCAACTGCTTCTAACTATCTGTTTCTGAAATACAAAGTCTAATTAAAAATATTGATCAATACACAAAGTATTAAATATCTGGTAAATCCACACTATTCTGGTTTTACCCAAGTTATTTTTAGAACATGACCTACAACTGAACCAAGAATAGCTCCAAACAGGTAGAGAGTAGAACCAATCAACCAATCAAATACAAGGGGGAATGAGAAACTGTCCAGGTAAATAAATACACACTGAAATCCAATAGACAAGAATGCTAGGGGATCTAGACACTGAATATCAACCCACAATCAGGTCAAGATAAGAGTTCACTGGTTATACAAAGGTCACAAGCTCTAGCAAAATGTATACAAATGAGGAAAATATGATTTGGCTTGCTGAAATCTGTTTTAACTTTAGATTTTTTTCAATTTATGCAGAATTTGTACTTTGATGGCAGGCACAAATATAAGAATATTATATTAAGAGACAGATAATAGAACAGTTTTTCTTATCATGCAAGAAGAAATTAAACACCCTTTACCAAGTAATTAAAGGTACCCTCAACCAATTTAGTGCAAGTGCAGTGAATCTCCTGTCACTATCTCAATTACAAAAAATCATACTCAGTTTTACTGAAACCACTCAAAGATACATGTATCCCATTAATTTACTTTAATATAAAGTGAAATATGGAATCAGAAAATGATAAACCCACCAAAACTTTGAGTGATTTAAGTGTACAAAATGGTTATTTCACTCACCACCTTGAAAAATTCTTCTATACCCTGACCACTGGCTATGGTATCACTTGTAAATGTCAACAAGAATGTATGTAAAATGTCTTTCACTCTGTAGAAAATGTCCAATATGATGTGTACACTTGTTTTCACGAAAGTCCTGAAAAAATCCCAAAACGCTGCAACTATGTGTCTTGAAGATGGTTGAGTAACTATAAAATCTAGTCCAATGAAAAACTCACTGGATGAAGGTGGATCTAATGTGATCCAAACTGAACTAACATGTAAACGCTGTAATACTACGTAACGAGTCCCAAGTAGGAATCAAAGTTGACGAATTCCTAACTGCTCGACTGTAGTCCAACGTAATGTAAATCAAAAAATCCTATTCCACATTAGGTAGCTGTATGTCCAATGTAATGCTCATTACGACTGTCCTTTCTTTGAGCTGTGCAGCCTCGTGTCCCCCATTGGGCGCCAAATTGTAACACAGAACAGAACAGAACAGAACAGAACAGAACATATATTTTATTAGACTTGTACAAAGTACATCATCTTCGTAACCACAAATACATAATAAATAAACAAACACATGGTGAAGCACAGATTATAACAAAATATGAACTAGAATCTCATACTGACATAAACACAGAAGATGAGGATGAACAACATCATTATAATATTGTATTTTTATAACTGATTATTTAAAGATCGTCTAATACATAAAGCTTCTTTGACAAATAACGATAATTTAATAAGTTCTTGTTTATTTTCTGATTTTAACAACTCAACAAACTTAAACACAGACGGACGAATAAAGTAGTATCGTTTAATAAACTTCCTTCTTAGTTGGTCATAACATGGACAAATGCATACAACGTGGTATTCATCATCTATATCCCTTTTGTTGCAATATAAGCAATATCTTTCTTCTCGTTCTACACGGTTACGGTTATATCGACCAGTTTGGATTCTTAAAGGATGAGCGGAGAGTCTAAGTCTACAAAAAAACCGTCTTAGACTCTTAGGTAATATATCTAAGTAGTTTTCATACCCAAATACAGTTTTTAATTCTTTATACAAAAACAAGACTGGACTATTAAGCGATCTATACCACTCTTGTTTAAAGCAATCAATAACTCTAACTTTGAATTCACATAAAAAGGCATTTACATTAGGTAACTCAGAATTTTCAAATACATGTGTAAAACCAAAATTGCTCAAAAGCTTTTTAACATTTGAGACCCAATTACTCTTTCCAATACCAACGTCTGATAGTGCCATCTTATACACAGTTGATATTATAATATTATCACTATTAACAATCTTTAACCAATATTGTATAATTCTGACACATCTATGCACATATAGAGGGTATCTGCCAAGCTCCCCATAAACACTTGCTGAGCATGTATTTTTTCTAACATTCAACAAGCGTTTGCAGAATTTTAAATGTATTCTTTCAATTTCCTTTGATTTAGTGTAACCCCATATTTCAGAGGCGTAATTCAGTATAGGCGCAACAAAAGCATCAAATAACTGACATAATAATTTTGGTTTAAGATCAAATTCCTTACATTTACAGAATAATACATTTAGAGCTTTTAAAGCTTTACCTATTAAATGTTCTTGGTTTAAAGAAAAAGTACCTGTGTAGTTTAGAACGGTTCCTAAGTAATTAAAATCATTAACGACTTCAATAGTCTGTCCATTATATGTCCAATTCTCTGTGGGCAATAACCCTCCCCTTTTCCGAAATACCATAATTTTAGTTTTAAGTGTATTTACTGATAATCCCCAATTGTTACAATATTCTGAAAGACTATTCAGACGCTGTTGGATTTCTTCCGGGGATTTCCCTACAATGGCCATGTCATCCGCAAATAACAACAGTATAAGTAAAATATCGTCAATTGTTATACCACAATTTGCATCATTTTGAAGATAAATCTCTAAGTCTTCGACAAAGATGGAAAACAATAAAGGGGACATAACTTCCCCTTGACGGAGGCCGACTGCATATTCGAAATAATCAGAGTATGCAGAACATGATTTAACACAAGATTTGACTTTTTGGTACATATTCCTTATAATTCTAAGTAATTTGCCCTGAATACCACATTTATATAATTTCAACCATAGAGCATTTCTATAAATTGAATCAAAACATTTCATCATGTCGACATATATAACATAAAGACGTTTGTTTTCATTTAAATATTTCTGTACTAGCGACATTAATATAAATATAGCATCTATGGTGGACCGCCCTTTACGAAATCCGAATTGAGCGTCCGAAATAATATTATTCTCATCACAAAATGCTTCTATTCGTTTATAAAGTATAGTAGTGAAAAGCTTAGACATACAACTTACAAGTGTTATCCCCCTATAATTATTGACGTCATCTATATTTCCCTTTTTATGCAATGGTATAATAACACCTTCAAGCCACTTGTCAGGAAAATATCCTGAATTCAAAATACCATTAAAAATATGACATAAATGTGATGACAAAATATCTAAAGTCTCCAAAAAGTATTCATTCAACAAAAAATCATTCCCTGGAGATTTATTACGCTTCAATGACTTTACAGCAATAATTACTTCGTTGACAGTTATAGGCTGATCTAGTTCAGGGAAGGTATCATTGGCAATATCGAAATCATTCGTGCTACAAAAAACTTCAGACTCTTCATTTAAACAATTAAACACGTTATTGCCTAATGCTGAAAAATATTCTTTAAAAGCTTCAGAAGAAATACTACCAGTCATAGATTTTGATTTAAAATATTTCCAAAAATCTCAAGGCTTACGCCGTTTTAAATTTTCTAATTCTTGCATTTTTAATCTATTTGCAGCATGTTTCTTTTTACGTACAATATCTTTATATGAGCGCTTGCGTTCCACTAACAATAATCTGTTTTCAAAGGATTTATCACTATTAAACAGATTTAATGATTGCAAATACATAGAACGAGCAACCCGACACTCGGCATCAAACCATTCGGCATTTTTTATACAAGTATCAGATGAAAAATAAGGTTTATTACTAAAATGGTAATTTTTAGAAAACAATGGGTCAGCGACAGAGCGTATAACATGTGAGAATTCGTTAACAGCATCATTTACAGACTGTCTATCATTAATATAAATATTATTGACTATATTATTAAAAAGTGGCAGACAACCAATAATGCCCGAACGAAAACGTTCCTTGTATTCAGTACTCTGACCTCTCTTGGTCTTCAGGAGTGACGTAATTACATAATAACTTAAATTGCAATGGTGCGTGGTCACTCCATTCATTGAATGCACAAACGGTAAAATCACTAATCAATGAAAAGTTTCGCTCATGAGTCAATAAATAATCTATCACTGAGCACCCATTATTGCAAAAGTATGTGTAATTATTTGAGTTACCAACTCTTCCATTTACAATACGCATGGATAAAGATTTACATAAATCTAATAACTTAATGCCGTGACTATTATATATAGTGTCTATGGAGGCCCGCACAGGGGTACAATCAGGTTCATAATCTGTATCATCATATGAAAGGTTAACATTGTCATGAATTATAAAATCATGTTTTATACCAATTCTACTATTTAAATCACCAGTTACCATAACACAACCTAAAGTACTATACAAATCTATATCATTCTCAAGCGTATCAAATAAATCAACATCATGAAACGTATTGTAGGCTGGCGATTCTTCACCCCATAAATAAACACCACATAAATAAATATCTTCTTTAGTCTTGAAAAATAAATGATCTAGTTTTAACCATATAATGGTATCATAATGATTTTTAATAATTTCAATACCATTCTTCAAGTGATCTTTATAGAACAAGACAATACCCCCACTGCTTCTACGTGCGTTACGATGCTGAAACTTGCGATAAAAATTATGTGAACTATAACCATTCAACGCTATGTCACTATAACAGTTAGTCCATGACTCATATAAAAAGCAAATGTCAGAATTAGAAATAATATTTACAAAATCCGAAGAGTGTTGTTTTTCCTGTGTTAGTCCGTGCACATTCCAGGAGATAATACAAAGTTCACCCCCGTCGTGCCCCTAGTCCCTGACCGGACGGCCATCCACATAGAGAGTGTCGTACACAATCCAAGACTTCTTACCCTTCTCCCTATAGTCCTTCATCTTTTTCACTAGCCCCCGCCGCTTATCAGCAACTTCCTTCGGAAATGGCTCAAACATATTCCATTCCCTACGTAGAAGTTCACGCTCTTGAAAGAACGTAAACTTGGCCACGATGTTACGCACTTTCCCCGTGATCGGCTGGCCCGGTGTTCTGTGGACGCGTTCGAATCGAATGGATTCCGCTGTCTCCTTCTTAATATTAAGCGCATCCTGCAGGTGTTGTCGAAGTTTACCCTCTGTGATCTCGGAAGTCTCGTTCCCATTACTATTGTCCTCTGCAATATTGGTAAAGACGAGGTTATTCCTCATGGACTGGGACTTCATGTAAGTGAGATCATCTCGCAGTTCATCTTTCTGCTTCTCCAGCTCCGCCACACGACTTGAGAGCAGGCCCGTCCCCATGTCTACAGAGTCGACACGATCCTCCAACCTTAACACCCGGTCGTCCGTTCTCTTAGCCTTTTCGTCCAGTGCGACCCACACTTTTCTTAACTCAATTTCAAAGCTCGACACTTTTCTTTCTAACGCTTCTATAGACCCAAGCTTCTTCTCCATTTCTTTATATTCATGGCTTTCATACACTCCATGAGGTCCCGGTTGGTCGGCTCCGGTCCGCCCTCCGCCATATTGTCCACGCAAACACCACCGCCACCACCACACGTCTTCCCGTCCGACACGCCACTCACAAACACACTACTGTCCCATATAATGTCGACATTTACACTATCTTCGTATAAAACGGCGTTTGCTTGGCTTAATATGTCGCTTAGCCCTTCATCTACATCACCGGACGGGCCTCTTTGCTTACTCACTTTGCTTTTGTTCACAAGGTCACTGCTATTCCCACTACTATTCCGCTCTTTTCTTTTGTTACCTTTACTATTTGGCATCCTATATTGAAATCCAACATCACATCTCACATTATCTGTTTATTGCATTCAAAAATAATCCATACTAGGTGTATGGGGGTAAACACATATAAATATATACAGTTCTGGGTTTTTTTACTTTTTAATAAGTTACAGGTCATATGTAACTGGAATCACACTGATGTAAACAACACTTCTAGGTATGAATGGTTCTGAAATATATAAGATGAAAGTGCTTACACAACGATTAAATAATAATAAAGCACAAGTTTTAATTTACACAAAGAATAAGATTTTAACAAATGATTAACCAGTTACCCAAAAATACAATGTCACATACATATTAAAATAGGGTCCATAGCACAGTGGTCCAACAATCATAAAAAACATTTAAAATATGAAATAAACAATTTCTTCCTTAACAATAAAAATACAATTCAGTTATTTAGAATCAAAGGTTTTCTTACCAGATATATGAAATCTGTAAACCTCGGGTCTCTCACTCGCTCTTACTCCAGGTGAAGGGAACTGTATCAGTCAAAGACCTTTATTATACAAAGATAAGCGTCTTCGCTTTATCTCGCATGTGCACGCGGCCTGCGTTATCTCGGCGAGTCACGTGATCGCTAACCGCGTCATAGTAATCAATATGGCTGTTAATTCATACATCAGAAACTTTCATTTTATTGATCATGAAAACTTGTAATTAATAAAATATTTTAAATAAAAGTAAACATTTTTAATGCTTATATTATCAAAAGAAGTTATTCTTTCATCAAAGATTTGTTAAAGTGCTTGTAATAGCCGAAATAAACGATATGAAATTAAATATTTTACGAAGAAATACTCGTTTCTTTGTTGTTGTTGTTGTTGTTTATTGCCTCCCGTGTCATTTGTTTGTTGGTTTTTTATTAATTTTTATGTCTGAATAAAGCTATAATGAATTTGAGAAAAATCGGCATCTCATATTACTGGTTAAATCGGTACGTTAACAACGGAAGCCAATTTCGCGCATGCGCGTTGTGCGTAGGGCAAAAAACTGCATACGAAGAACAACAATTCAACGATAATTTAAATCAATATGAGTAATTACGCTAATAGTTTACCACCAGATAACCAGAAAAGGTACTTTGAGAAGCTAACTAATCTTGGTTTTCATGAACATCACATCGATGATCCGTATATTGGGCCAGAGACCTATGTATAATATAAGTCTTTGATTGGGCTTGAAAAGACAAGAAATGTTAGTAAAGTTGACACCAGCTCGGGATCGGGATCTTTTGGCTGCCAGAGTCCATCTGGACGCACACTCTTATTTCCAGGAGCTGGTAGCTTTCCAATTTTTACGATCCATTTGTTCAGTCTTTCGGGATCGGACATGGGCAGTCTGAACATTTTCACTTCGTTTGTCCCTTTTACTAATCGCCTTGTACACCCTGGGGCACAACATGATGATGGCATGTCTTATTGTCACTTTTAATTCAAAAGTTATCACAAATTACAAGATAAATCTGTCAAACACACTGATAAAATCAATATTCTTTTGTTATAGCTTCCTTGTTATCGAATTTTTTGCCCTACGCAGTATGCGCATGCGCGTACTTTAAAGGGTTTCCGGGAAAAATTTTCAAGGGAAACAACCTCAAAAGTAACGTGACGAGATTCTCGTCGAATCCACGTCAAAAAACGAGATTTCTTATATCAGTAATAGAGAGATGCGAATCTATTTATATATATAGGTCTCTGTATCAGTGTATGATGTGCTGCACTGTTAATAAGAAATAGATGGTTAAACCGTGTGTTATATTCGAAAGAGAAATCCAAGAAAGAAATTTGCATTGCGACCGCCATCTTTTATGAAAAATGAATCACATTTGAAATTACGAAATTTAAGAATGCCAAATACAAAAATGACGTCAAAATAGATAATTTCGGCAAACCATGTTTACCTATAATGAGCAAACTGATGATCTCAAATAAATCTCAATAAAGTAACAACTTCTTCTAAATTTTCACAACCACTGACAAAACCGCTCTTATTGAAATTTCGCTAACAAAGAGAAATCTCATCTCGTCCAAAACGAGACTGGCCCCAAAAAGCATAATTAAAATCGAAGGAAGAAACGCATAAGTAAAACCGAAAGTAGAAAACCAAGAGGAACCAAGCGGGGATAAATGTGAGAAATAGAAGGAAAAGAAAGGTCAACGCTGAACCAAATGAAAATATTAAATGTTGACCCTACTACACCACCAATCCCTGAGATTTGAGACTGGTTTCCATGCTCAGTTTTATAACCTTGAACATAGTCGACAATGGTAACTTTATTTTCATCGTATTATTCATTTTGTTAAAATTCAATCGTTTACGAGAAAATCTTTAAATATTCTTCAACCGAATACAATGAATCATTATGCGTCGGCCGCTCCGTTTTTTTTTTGTTTTTTTTTCCATTTCCGTTATATTTTAGCTAGAAATGTAAACATTTTTCCCGCTTGAAATCATATATTTATTAAAAGTCTACTGTACATATGCATACCATGGGATGTACCACGGAGAAGTGTACTCTAAGCAGACGATAACGAAGCTACAGCAAGTGTTTGCACTAAAAAACTAATAAAATAGAATACGACAACATTCCCTTTGGAACTGCATCAAATTGTATTTTAAAAAAATGAGGAAATGATCAAAACTAAAGGAAAACACAATGGCGATACACTTAAGAACCTCTTTAAGTGTACCAATAAAATTAAAAGTGTAATTGTTTTTCTATCGAGTTATGCAAAATCTATTTTGTTTATTTCAATATGATATTAATGCGCATTCATTTATACATGTTTTTTTACAATATTTTGGAAAGCTCAATCAAATAACTTTAAAGATCAACATTAGTCAAGTATGCACTTAAAACATTTGAATGGTGTATTTATAGATCATGCCGATACTGGAAGCAAATGAATTGGTGTGCATGAAAACTGAAATCTGAGTTTGATTTGATTAATTGATTCATTCTCTCTGTGATACAAAGCTTTATTTGCATAAAATTCTATGTATTTACTCTGTGCATTCAGATTTGATCATTTTAATCTATTGTCCGCGACGTACGAAAAAGAACTGATCTCGTTTTATGCTATTTAAGTAGAGCTATGTTCAGCAAAACGAGATTTGAGATTCGGCGAACATGTACTTTATTGTAATCCATATAATCACATGCCGACACCTAGCCGAATTAATTAGAAAACATTTTGATCTTAAGCCAGCAATATCGTCTGTCAGATCAGCTCGTACCCTATCTTATGAATCCGTTTGGGTTTATGCTTTTTCGGCGTAGCTGTCTAACTCACTTTTGACCTTATTTATTAACCAATGAAGTGTTGTAAATAAAACTCGTATTCTATTATTATGCAGCGGTAAAATGAAAAAAACTATTTCGATTGGTAGCTATTTTTGACAGAGAGGCTTCTAGCAGGATGAAGAGGTATCTAGAGGGATTTTTAAATAATTAGTTTACACTGTTTGAAACGACTATTGCGTTGACGTTTAAATCTGCGCCGTTCTGTTAAGTCGAGCGATGTTGAAATGAGGCTCACTCCAGTATTCGTCATTGGCTAGGTTTATTTGTCAAAAACAATAGTCACTCTTTATCAACCTATCCAAAATGAAAGTAAAAGTAAGAAGAATAAATACAACCAAAACCTTTTACAATACGTTTCTGATAAAAAAAATAGTTATTATCTCGGTAATTAATGTATCTTCTATTACCTTGTTAATTATGTTTAAGTTATTACATGTAGTAGTGCAAATACCTTTTAAATCCGTTTTTCATAATTATGAGATTCACATTTATAAACAAAACTTAAATCTATTTATCTGTTTATATTATGTGTGGGATGTTATTTTACACTCACGTCCAAGTAAGTTTAATAGTTTGAGTCTAAATACAGAAATGTTGAAACAAACAGGATGCACATTTAGACATATTGCCAACAAAGTTTAAACTTATGTTTGTCCGAATTAATGTACCATAAGGGATTAGTAATGTGACGGTGGTCATTATAAACACCACTTCTTTTTTATTAAAATTAAAATTAGCGAGCTTGAGTACCACAAACATTGCCACAATACATGCCCTTCTATATTCGGAACCTGAGGACAATATATATCTGGTCTGCAATTATTTCATACATCTTCAAAACCCGTTAACATAAGACTTCAATAATGGTTTCATGTTGCTTTTAAGTGAATAAACAAACACACTGAATGCTGTTTTGTATAAAAAGTGCCAACGTGTCTAGCAAATTTCCATTAGGCCTGTCTTTAGTTACAATACATAGATGTTTATTCCGTATGATAAAGTGCGATGGGTCAAATATATATAATTATTTTCTAGAACATTTTTCAATGGACCTGTGGATCAGGAATCGCCACACTCACAAAACACAGCCTCCCCACGCATCGAAAAAGAACCCATCGGCTCAACCATGTTGCATGCAAAAGCACATAAACATATTAAAATAAGAAGCTAATAGCATTGTAAAGCCAAAGAGTAGGTACTCAATGATCTTACCGAGACCAGAGCACCTGGGATAAAATCAGCAAGAACACTATGACAGGGATAAAAGAAACTAATCGAGCTTATAGGTTCTTTTAAGAAAAGAATTATAAGTAAGTACAAGTTGCAGTGGCACTGTAAATAACTAAGTACGACAAATAGAGTGTAAGGTAGGATAAATGGCAACGGAGCTTTTAATTAGTTTATATGACAAACTGCAATTTGTCATCAATAAGTCAGTAGGATAAGCTGCAGTATATTACTAAAACAAATGAAATGGGTCAGTCAGTAAGTAGTCAGCAGGACACGTTGCAAATGTCCTGTTGACTGGTTGGTAGGAAAAAATGCAACGGGCCAAAATTAATCAATTGGGTATTCTGAAAATGACCCGTTTTTAATAATTAGGACAAATTGCAGTTGGCCATCAATTAGAAGTAGAAAAAGTTGCAATACAGCTGTTCATTAAGTAGAAAGACAAACCGCAATATTCTGTATATGGGTTTCAACTCAGGTGTTAAAAGTTAAATGGAAAAATGCAATGGGCAATCAATATCAAAAGAATAAGTTGCAAAGGAGCTATTAATTAGTAAGTAGGAAGAATTGTAGTGGTCCATCTGTAAGTCAGTAGGACCAGTTGCAATGGACCAGTGAATTAATTAGCAAGACTTAATACAATGGGTGACGATGTAATAGAATTTAAAGTAGGATGCAACGAAGCTGTTAAGAGGGAAGAGGGACAAATTCAATGGTCCATCAATTTATCAGTAAGATAAGATGCAATGAAGCTGTAAATTTATTAGTACATGTCCATGTAGGACAAACTGCAATGGGTCACAAATTATGTTAAATTTTAAAACGTTTTTATGCATTGCAATTAATCTGTTAAAAGATGTGGTAAGTAGAACAAATGGAACGGGCAATCAATTAGTCAGTAGGCCAAGTTGTAAAGGAGCGTTTAATGATAAGTAAGAAGGACACATGATATTGATCATCAATTAGGCAGTAAGATAACTTGCGCTGAACCTGTATATTGTTTATTGTTATAAAGGACGAATTCCGACTGGTCACGAATTAACTCATCCATAAGTTGAAATGGGCCCGTAAATCAATTAGTAGTTTCACTTTGCCTAGAAATGTACATGTGCAGTAAATGCAATTTTGTTTTACGTGGCAGTAGGACAAATGACAGTGGGCCGTGTAATGAGTCAGTCAAATTTAAATGGACATTTGTTATAATGAGGTTGACAAAAATTGACCTGAAAATTTAAAAACCAGAAAAACTGGTTACAATCGGTAAAATCTTCACTAAGTATAATACTTAACATATGATAAAGAGTTAATGGGACATTTAAAAAATTTTAGGACCAATTTATAATGGGCATGTGGATCAGTCGAGAGTAAGTAGTTTTTTCTATTTCCTTATAACTTAAAACGTGCAAGTAAACTCATTTGCATGGCAATTTGAAATGGGGGATAGAATATCGTTTCCAAGTTGCTGTGTGCATGTGGATAAGTTCTGAAAGCAAACTGCAGTTTATTGGTGTTTATAATGTTTTTCTTTGTGATTGTATAGCCTTACTTATTGCCATTCTATGCAAAAATAAAACAGTTTAACTTCGTCAATGTCCGAGTAAATCTAAAGTTTTATATAGAATTATCTGGTTTCTGTTAAATGTTTAAGCAATCCAAAGGTTGCCTTAACGCCATAATTATATTTCGATGGTACAAAACAATACCACATTTACATTTTATTTTCGGATGGATAAGGCTTACCAGATGTTGATGCTATTAAAAGTGTCGCAAGGAACACAGCTTTGATATTGTACTCAGGAAAGTCCATCATTGTGTGGTTATTTGTGTTGGCCGCATCATAACACCTGCAACAGTTAAAAGAATGTGCATATCAGGAACGTCCACATCCAGATGACACAACCTCCGCGAACAGCCAAAAGGCAGAAAGCAAAATTGAAATATTGGGTTTACACAATGACCAAATTCAATATAGACTTAATTAACAGTTAAAAAGTGAGAACCCAATGGATTGCTATGGTAGCAAAACTGTTGGTTCAAACAAGATTCTATGCTGCAATTCAAGAGTAAGCACGTTTACCTATTTTAACAACAATTTCTTTTTTATCAACTTATGATTAAATTATGTCAATACGTATTGCTTCATATACTAGTGTCTTATAAATTCTCATAATGCTGACTTATACCCGACTATTAAGGGCACGTTTTTCCAGTCCTAGAGGTGGTCTCAATAGGGGTATTGCTGTTCATTGAAGCTGTTATTCGCCTGGTTTTTACGTTTAACTTGGACAAATCTCCGTTTACGATATGATACTATTTTGGAAACGTTTTATTACGGGCATACTTAAGCTTCCGATAATATAGACACACGATTTACGTGTAGTAAACTTAAAATAATGTTCACTTTATTATCTGTCTCTGATAAGACACAGGCACTACTTAAAAATCAAACATGCATAAACAAACGGATAAATGCAAATAAATATCATTAGAATTCAATTTAACGCCTTTTAAATTCAAAATATTTTTATTTTATCTTTTAACATTGATTTATAATTACTGAACTTCAGAATCCATTAAGCCTTTTCTCTTGAAAAAGATATATCCATTAAACAATCGATCACATTAGTGCACATTCATTAAAACACCTGCAATTTTGCTTTTTTGTTATTAAAGATATGTAAAAAAGATAGTTTTAGGTGCAAAGTGATAATAGTTTTTGTTCACGACCGTCTAAAAGATTCTCCAAAAGTTAAGTTTGCGTTGGTCCAGTGATAAAATGCAAGTTGTACGAGGTAATGAAATTTCATGACAGTAGAAGTATTTGCACTAATCTTAAAATAGGTAACAATAGATAAACCTAATCTCAAAAAAACGTGCTTAGATCTACAAACATTTACGTAGTTTCTTATATTAATGGCGTAATACAGGGAGTATATATATCCATCCCATGAACCTAACAAAACATGATAATCTCACGCGGCCATCATTTTTTGTAATTTAAATCTGGTTATTTTACCCGTTTATTTTACGAGTTTGTCATCGATTGCTCTGAACTATTCATAATAAACCAGACTTCCTGAATGTTCGATCAGTTACCTCGGTGTTTTCAAGTGATCAAATAAAATCATGCAGTTGCAATTGTTTTCTTTATTTACGTAGAGTAGTAGGAACTTGAAACTTAATTTATTGAGCGGCGGT
This sequence comes from Corbicula japonica, assembly GCA_038501625.1. NCBI lineage: Eukaryota > Metazoa > Mollusca > Bivalvia > Venerida > Cyrenidae > Corbicula > Corbicula japonica. The sequence goes on along the minus strand of JAZAYU010000417.1, from coordinate 228,967 downwards.
GCGGCGAGAACTTCTCTTATGAAACTTGCTCCGCGCCAAGTTATTGATGTATTGTTTTAGATAAAAGAAAAGGCGACGAGAAGGGTTGAGCGTGGATGCATTTAGCACGCCGGGGTTCCGCTGAGAAGGAACAGTTTTGTTATGTACATGTTGACATTACTTAAAATTAACATCTTAAACATGAAGCGTCTATAATCAGTTTTGGTTTAATAACTTTCATGGTCAAGTACAGTATTCTCATTACAGTTCTAAAAATCACCTGCGAGATGTGTACCGACTTTCCTATGGCAGATAATTATTTTTTTGCAGACTAGGTCATTTCTTCACGCGTTTTCTTCGGTTCTGGAGGAAGTAATCTTACAAATACTGTTTAAGACGAGTCATCTCTTGTAACAAACTTGAATCATCACATTCACTTTTGCTTATAAGCAAATATTCATATGCGAAAATCTGGTCCGAGGACAAACTTTCTGGGCGGCAACGAGGTTTAACCGAAGAAAGGCCCAAAACGTATTTCTGTGGATCGAAATTTCCCTCCCGAACCTGGCACAGGTGTAATATTCTTTAATTGTTGCATACTAGATCGGACTTTTCCGTCCTTCACATTGGAGGTGAGATATAAGTATATTTGGTTCAATAAAAAAATAGCCCGATGGAACTGTCTTTAGAGCTGTTAAGTACTCATACGACAAGTTTATTTTATGAACAGAGCATACGTTATAGTCACATCTACCCTACACCTACTTTACTACTGTATTTAACTATTATTTCAAAACTCGTCTTATAGTAGCGGAGAAATTTTGTTTTTTATTAAACATTTTGCCAATACCTCATAGCGCGTGTCTCGTCCTTAACAAATAGGAACCGGTAAATGCGCAATTTCCATTTATTAACCAATGCATGTAAGAAAGATATATAAAGCGCACCCTAGAGAACACGCTTTAGTATTGAAATTCGAAATGAATTTGTTAGTAAGAGATCCAAACGCGTTTAAACAAGTTCCTACAATCGCGTTTGGTAATATTGAAACGCGTTTTATGCTCATTTCAGAATTGTTGCACACATGTTTTTACATTAAGCCTGGTTGCAATATTTTTTATTTCAAAAATATCTAATAATCTTTAATTTAGAAAAATGTTAATCAACACAGTATGAGTGCGCGATGCAGAAGGCAAAATCCGGTGAGAGGGAAGTGTTAGGGGATGGTACATCTATTTAATAATTTTATGTATTGCTTATTTCGAACTCATGTTTATAGTAGCGGATGAATTTATTTCTCATTAATTGTGGAAATAGATGTATGTCTTAAACGAGGTGTTTTTAGTTGATATGTTCCAGCATCGGTGAATTCTGTTAACTGCTCGAAATGTGGAATATATGTATTTTCTAACAAGAAATATCTTTAAAAAAGATAAACGGCGTTGATGGAAAAGATTTATATATACATGTATATAAGAAAGAAAGAAATACAGAGAGGCAAAGCAGACACAGTTTAGTTATTTTATTTTATTTGTTATAGCTGTTGACGAACCCTCCCTGCCTTCTTAGTATGACTAAGAGATTAAGCGACCAAATCATGACAACTCATAAATTTATTGAAAGTGTCTTTCAAAAAAAATATTGAAGCTGTTGCAACAATTTCATTCAGTGATAACAAGTCGATTAAAGAAGCAAAATATTCAGTTTCAATAAAATATCTCGTGTAGAGTGAGAATTCAAGATGAATAAATGTCCTTGAAATTTAATAAATAAGCCTGTTACAAGAGCGAAATCTACCAACTTTTACGTATATTAACTTTAAAAAAAAGTGACCGTCCTGAGTATTGAACCCGGGGCCTCCGCTTTGACAGGCGAGAGTGTTAGCCACTACACTACAATGAACTTGTATTTCGTACTTGAAATTAACAATCAGTATCAAAGGAACTAGAAATGAACCAGTAAGAACTAGGAATATCTACACTTCTCTTTCGTTTTACACTGTGTATTGTATGCAAGTGTTTACCTGACACCCAAGAATATTCAATATAATATTGTATTTAAGCCATCAATATTGACTTAACTGGTTAGTTAAATCGTAAATATGTGTTTCCTCCAATACAACACCCACTAACAACCAATCGAATATTAATTTAATTTAATTTATGTTATTTGATTTTTTCGCCGCATAATAATAAAAATCCCACTAGATACCTCTCCACCCTGCTAGATGCCTCTCTGGTGTAAATAGCTACCAATCGAAATAGTTTATTTCATTTTCCCTCTGCATAATAAAAGAATACGAGTATTATTTACAACATTTCATTGGTCGAAAAACTAGGTCAAAAGTGAGCTTTGACAGCTAACGCCGAAAAAACACATCAACAAAAAAGAAACAGATCAAGGGAGATTATAACTAATTTCTTTGTGTTTATCTGATCTATTTCATATTCTTATTTCATCATATATCATAGTCTATCAGATAAGAAAACGAAATACTTCAATAGATTTAAAATGAAACCACAAAATAGACAACAATATATTTGAGTTATATCTTTATGAATTTCAAATGTTTTAGTTATCAAGTGCTACGCAAAACTTATAAAATATTAGATTAAATAAAAAATTTGTAAATTCAAAAAAGTATTTCAAGAAAAAAACAAGGTATCTAAAATGGAAAAACTATAAAACAGTATTCGTTCACACTTACTAAAGCAATTAGTTTAATATAAATACAATTGTTGATTGATTGAATGATTGAATGAATGATTGATTGATTGATTGATTGATTGATTGATTGATTTTATAAACACAATACATGTATTTTAGTCGAGCAATGTAATAGTAAAAGCTGATTAAGCATTCTTACATCAAGTCTAAACATTTAACTTTTCGTACAAACTCTTCAAAAAAGAAATCTGATTCGATGTAAAAGTGGAAAAAAATGATTTTTCGATCAATAAATATCATAGATATTAGCAAGTTGGCATAAAAGAGCAATATATATAATTAGCTCTTGTGTCAATATGCTATGGAAAATAAGAGCATGATTATGAAAACATGTTTACTTTACAAGAAAATCATATAACGGAACATAGGTCTACATGTTTCAGAGATAAGAAGTTAAATATAAATGAGAGAAGATAAAAGTAATTTTACTAGGTCAGAATCGTGACAATAGTGCAACAATGCCTAACATCAGGAGAGAAAAAAATATTTTGAATTATACATAAAACAATTTTCATTCCAAATGTCATTTTACTTTGGATGCTTTATACACTATAAAAAGCGATATATTTTAATGCATTAAATGGCCTGTTATATGGAGTAGACCAGTATTTTAAAATCGCCTTTTCATATAAAGGTGCCTTTTAAAACAATTTACATGTAGCTGAGAATAAATAAGATACTCTTACAGGCAAATGACTTTAGTTACCAATAAATCCGAATTTCAAAAATGAAATACACAGGACAACCACTAAAGCAACAAATGGAGGCAGTTTTATTAAAAATACTAGCATTCTACAATATGCGTGAAAAAAAGACACTTTACATTTTTACATATCTTTTTGTACTCTATCATTATACTAAATAAATACTTTTATTGCATATCGCTAAACTACATATATTTTTCCTAAAAACGTTTCATTATCGGAGCATAGGTTTACGCATTTTATACGTTCGTATCCCTACAAAACTGTCAATTTTTGTCAACAATCTACGCATATTCATCTAACATTGTCTTTTTCATTTTTTCTTGCTCAATAATTGACAAACTTTGGTACTACGCCATTCTACAACGATAAATATCCCATAAACATTACATTGATTGTTTATTGGGAACAGCTATTTGCGCAAATCGCAAACAAGCCGGAAATATAAATTATTATAATTAAAAAGAAGTCAAAAAGATTTAAGTGTAAAGTGAAAACTCGTTAGTATGAATATTGAATGTTATTCATAACCTGTATAATACCAAATCATATAACCAGCCTTAGGCAATAGAAAAAAAATATTTTAGATTCTCATCCCCGCCCGCCCCTGCCCAAAACCTCCCGCCCCAACAAAATTTATTCGCAAAAAATCGGAACATATTCTGTTCCGGGCAGAACAGGTTTAAGACCATCCCGGATATATAACTATTTAAGACTGGTATGGCTTTTCAAGCAAGAATAGGCACCAACCTGCTACTTTGGTAAGTTGTTATCCCGATATTTTGGAAGAAATTGAAAAGATGGACGAATATTCTACACCAAAGGTTCTGGTAACTATAAATGCCATTGTCTCAAAATTTTAAGTTAGTTTTTATTTCTGTTCTCAGATATTTCGTTAATAAAAAATAAAAATTAAAAAGTGCCCACTCGCCCCTTTTTTTCCCAAAATCCGGATGAGAATCTAATAATTTATTGTCTCTGGCCTTAGATTGTCTCATTAATATCTTCGGTATATGCATATCTGTTTTTGAAAATAAACAACATTAAACTACTTCTTTCTCAATCATTATAAATGTACTTACACAAGAAGGCATCCATAACGTTTGAGATTTCCAAATTATGGTCGCGTAGTGTGTCCCAAATAATAAAACCGTATTTTGACGCTAACTGATAAGATTATGTTGGTTTACAGTGAATTTTTGGACAAAAAGGTGTTGTAGCAGGGCGCAAATTTGGCCGGAGGCACGAACAAATGGATGGACGGAAAGTCGGATAAAGCGCTTATAGTAAGACGTCCTTCCATCCATAATTCAATGAAGCTTAGAATGCCCTGTATGTATTGAATGTAATCGATGCTCACAGCAGCGTAATAAGAAGGAAACATTCAAATCATTGCCTTATTAAGCATAGCCTTAACAGACCCATATAGCTTTAAATCAGTTCTGGAATTACCGTAACGGTTCATTAATATACCGTACTTGGGCAAGTTGTTTAAACATTAATCCTCGGGGCATACTAATCTAATTAAGAATAATTAAAATCTTACAAACTCAATCATAATTTGTTCAGTTCTAAATTATGTAATACATGTACTATTTATTTCCAAGAATTATAAAGTTCTATTACAATAAAATGTAATTCAAAGTATGTCTTACAACCTCACTTATTATACGCCTTTCCAATAAACAGTTTCGCAGTCCTGTACGAGTTACTTCCCGCGACAGAAAATCAATCCAAAACGAGGCTCTGCAGGATAGCTGAACGATCGGGCTAATGGCTTAAGCACATAATAGCTAACCTTATCCGCTATTTTGCAGGTCTGCGTTCGTCGCCGGCGGTGAAAAAATAAGTTGCTGGTCTGTTATTCTAGCCAGACTTTTTTATGTTTACTATTTGTTAGATAATTAGATTTGTAATGATTTAAGAACATGTACCATTCTTGTTGATAGTAGGCAGTATGAAACGCAATTTGGACAAACATAAGCATTAATTTTACCAATTATGTACAACAATTTCTTCTTAATATCTTTTCTGCTGAAAATATATTTTACTGGTGTAAATGTTGCAAATTGCTAAGGCTAGTATTGCGCTATTATCCGGAAATCGTGATATGTCAACATCTGGTTACATGATCTGTAGACAAAAAATACAATCTGAATTTGTTCATACTTACACATTGAGCAATAGAATTGTCCTAAAAATTTAAGGCGTTTATAGTCAACGAATAAATAATTGGAATATTTAAAATGTTACGTATACTTCACAAGCAAATATGATTGATTCTGTCTTGAAATAAAACAGGATCGGTAATCTGATTGTTTGTTGTAAAAGTATCATTCGTAGAATAAAATCCAAGGATTTAGATGCCGGCTTCCAAAAAGATGGGAATATTTATATCACAATATGGTTGAATATCCAATTTAGATTTCTTAGGTTTGACAGATTGTAATTTTGGCATAAAAGCCCAAACTCTTAATTAAACATATATAAAATTTTTTGACAAGATTTGTTTCTTATTGACGGCTTTTGTTTCTATAACGTGTCGTAATGTTGATTAAGAATCCATTTAAGTGCTAAATCAAATACATTTGCTGGCACATCCAGTAGTTAAAGGACTCCGAAATACTTAAGAATTGGGAGGTGTAGATACCTTGCAAACAGAAATTACACGATCTCTATTGGTCAATGATATCTGCCCCTTTAAGTAATTGACAGATGACCCCGTGTGCGAGACAGTTTGACATGTTTATGGCATGCCGCCTTCAAAATCAATCGCCGCCGACATAATCACAACATGATGTCAGTAGTTGAATAGACACGCTAATCCGGAAACGAGACTCAATTAAGCCGTGAAGAGAACACTGCGACTGTTTGTTAGTTCAAGTCGTTTAGTGTTTAATGCGAGGAATAATGAATTGACACTTTTAGTCAGAAACCTGATTGTTTAATCAATTATTTTCAAAAATATCATGACGCTGATGTATTATTACTAATTCAAAGAGAAAATACATTTTTCAAAAAATAATTTTATGATAAAAATGAAAGTTGTAGGAACATATTCCCTATTACGTTATTACAGCGCGCAATCATTTTTCCTGTAAAGCAGTCACGTGACTGGATAGGGGAGGTAACCAAATAAATTCATCGAATTATTGGAAAGGCGTATACCGAGCATAAATAAAAACTTGATAAAGAAAAAACCTATTATGACATTTATGATGCCAGTGAATGAAATATCTGGAGGAATTTAATCATAAATATGTTTATCTTTGAAGTTGTTTGTTCAGTATCTGTCGGATTAAAAAAGAAGAATGAACAGTCATTACGAGGTTGATTTCGTTTTTTCTTTAATAGGGAGGTAGTTTGCAATGAACACGTTCAGGAAGTACCTTCAAGTTTGTTTTTGCTGAGAATCGTGTTGTATGGGACCATGGAATCGCGCGGACCTGCTGGATATATTCCTGTTGTGAAAACAGCTAACAGCAATTTGCCCTGGTTTACAACTTTTTATGACGTCGTAAAGCTTTAAATGACGCAGGAGAGAAAGTCTTCATTAAATAATAGAAAAGTGATCGGTTTTTTACTGTTTATTAACAAAAAGGCTTAACATATTCATTACCCTAATGATAGTCGTTTTACAGTGCACAGTAAATACAGAACAGACCTGGAAAAGGAAGATCGTGATATCAACAGTACAAATAATGTAAACAGCGTTATTTACACAGGTGTTGAAGGGTCGAACGGTGATATCGACCCACTGTGCGATGAAGACCATCTAGCTATAGCTCTCTAGCCAATATTGCTCTTCCAAGATTATTATAATTGGGCGCGTCACGGGAAAAGGTACCTTCGGACAGTTGACGCCAATTTTTGAAGTGACGTCATAAATTTGAGCAGACGACATTATTTATAATGCATTTCGCGGTAAAATATCATTTTACTGTCAAAATGTGTAATAAAATCACATTTTATTAATAAGAAATGTGTTTATATTTGTACGTTCTTTCTAAATTAAGTAAAAATTAAAATATCACTAAAAATGACCGAAGGTACCTTTTCCCGTGACGTGCCCCATATATGAATTATTATCCTCCTTTTTTTACGAACTTAGAGAAGATTTTAATGCAGAAAAACAGCTAACTAATGATGGGTGCAAACATTATTTAGTAAATGCAGAATGCCTTTATCGGATGCTAGAAATTACTGCTCTAAAAGTGTACAATGTCATTTAAAAATGATAATTCATCCCCTTATTGAAATAATCTATAACGACAAATTTGTAACAGTAATTCACCCATACAACTTTTTACGATAGAAATAGAATAAACCACAAATTAAATTCACAACACTCAAGAATAATAACTCAAAACTCCAGCGAGTTTCTGGTTGTCTTCATACTATAGTTCTGTAAGATCTTGCAAAAGGAATTCACTAAAAAAACTTCTAAGTAGGATAAACAACAAATTAAACTAGACTGTGTCCTCGGACACTGATGCCACTTTTATAACAACATTTGTAAAAAAAGGACCATAACTCTGATTAAATGGTCTGTTAAAAAATTCCTTACGATCATCTTAAATCCAGCTTGATCATCTGTGTTGTTTGAAAGAAATACGCTCGACAGTTTATGAAGAGTTTATGCCACAAGAATTTGGAGATGTACGGACACAATCAAGGCTTAACAGATGTGGAATATGAATTAAGCGTCATTGTATAATTAACAACAAAAAACACACAACCCAAGAAATATATCACGCACAACACTTTCAGAGAGACCTTCTAATGGTAAAACAAAAATTAACTACAAAATAAAAACAGAACAAACCCCAAGAAATATGCCCACAGAAAACATACAGCGACTACAGCTGTCTTTATCCGAATGGAACTAAAACTTTGAAATAACCATTGTCCAAGGTTATAAAACTGAGCACGGAAACCAGTCTCAAATCCCAAGCATCTAATTAGCTGTAATGGCGACCACTGGCTATTTCAGCCAAATCAGATGCTTGCTATTTGTGACTGGTTTCAAATGTCAGTTTAAAAACCTTCAGTTCAAGTCTTGACATATGGTCAATAGAAATTAAATACTACAACATCTAACATCAAAAGTAAAATAAACAACAAATAAAAAAGCAGAAAAAGAAAAGCCAAAAACATATGCTCACATAATACTAACAGTGCCATAGTCTTCATAATAATAAAGCACAATTGAGACTTTACAAATTTGCAGTAGGAATTCACTAATCGAACTTCTAACTGTAAAAGTAGAAACAATAAAACAAAACGAGAACACCCAAGAAATATGCCCACAAAATACGTCCAAAAAGTCATTTGATTTTTTAAATCAATCTTTGACACATTCAAATTTTGACAACCTTGCTGTTGATAAATCAATTGACTGGCAGAACATATTTTGGTACAAGTAACATAAACAACAATTTTTAATAATAAAAACCCAGAAAAAAACCAAGAAATATGCCGGCATAATACTTCCAGATAATCATTTGAATTACAAATCAATCTTTTATACAATGAGATCACGACAAGTGTGCTCTGAAATAGACGGTAAAAGTAGAATTAACAACAAATGAAAAAAAGAAAACCCCAAGAAATATGCCCACATAATATTTTCATGAGTCATCTGAATAGGAAATCAATCTTTTACACAATCAGATTTTGACAATTTCGCTTTAAAATACCAATTCACTGCCAGAAATTCTAACGGTAAAAGAAGGATAAACAACAAATTAAAAACACAAAAGCCAAGAAATAAGCCTCCAAGAACACTTCCAGTGAATTTTCCGTATCGGTCGTCTTCAACCTGTTTGTCGAGTAAAGGATTTGGGGATGATTGATCTGTGAAGTAAAGAAGCAGAATCATTATCATCTTTGAATAGGGGCACGTCACGGGAAACTGTGTCTTTGGATTAAATTCTTTACATTTAAGCTGTTACTATTTTAGGAAAACTTACAGTATTCTAGGGAAAATGTGTCTTTGGATAAATTTCTTTACATTTAAGTTGTTACTATTTTAGGAAAACTTACAGTATTCGAGGAAAAATGTGTCTTTGGATAAATTTCTTTACATTTAGGTTGTTACTATTTTAGGAAAACTTACAGTATTCGAGGGAAACTGTGTCTTTGGATTAATTTCTTTACATTTAAGTTGTTTCTTTTTTAGGAAAACTTACAGTATTCGAGGGAAAATGTGTCTTTGGATAAATTTCTTTACATTTAGGTTGTTACTATTTTAGGAAAACTTACAGTATTCGAGGGAAAATGTGTCTTTGGATAAATTTCTTTACATTTAGGTTGTTACTATTTTAGGAAAACTTACAGTATTCGAGGGAAAATGTGTCTTTGGATTAATTTCTTTACATTTAAGTTGTTTCTATTTTAGGAAAACTTATAGTATTCGAGGGAAACTGTGTCTTTAGTTATATTTGTTTACATTTAAGTTGTTACTATTTTAGGAAAACTTATAGTTTTCGAGGGAAACTGTCTCTTTGGTTATATTTCTTTACATTTCTTTACATTTAAGTTGTTACTATTTTAGGAAAACTTACAGTATTCGAGGGAAACTGTGTCTTTGGCTATATTTCTTTACATTTAAGTTGTTACTATTTTAGGAAAACTTACAGTATTCGAGGGAACTGTGCCTTTGGTTATATTTCTTTACATTTAAGTTGTTACTATTTTAGGAAAACTTACAGTATTCGAGGGAAAATGTGATTTATGTTATATTTGTTAATATTTAAGTTGTTACTATTTTAGGAAAACTTACAGTATTCGAGGGAAAATGTGACTTTGGTTATATTTGTTTACATTTGAGATGTTACTATTTTAGGAAAACTTACAGTATTCGATGGAAAATGTGACTTTAGTTATATTTGTTTACATTTCAGTTGTTACCTTTTTAGGAAAACTAACACTATTCGAGGGAAACTGTGACTTTGGTTATATTTGTTTACATTTAAGTTGTTACCTTTTTAGAAAAACTTACAGTATTCGAGGGAAACTGTGTCTTTGGTTATATTTGTTTACATTAAAGTTGTTACTATTTTAGGAAAACTTACAGTATTCGAGGGAAACTGTGTCTTTGGTTGTATTTCTTTACATTTCTTTACATTTAAGTTGTTGCTATTTTATGAAAACTTACAGTATTCGAGGGAAACTGTGTCTTCGGCTATATTTCTTTACATATAAGTTGTTACTATTTTAGGAAAACTTACAGTATTCGAGGGAAACTGTGCCTTTGGTTATATTTCTTTACATTTAAGTTGTTACTATTTTAGGAAAACTTACAGTATTCGAGGGGAAATGTGACTTTAGTTATATTTGTTTATATTTAAGTTGTTACTATTTTATGAAAACTTACAGTACTCGAGGGAAAATGTGACTTTGGTTATATTTGTTTACATTTAAGATGTTACTATTTTAGGAAAACTTACAGTATTCGAGGGAAAATGTGACTTTGGTTATATTTGTTTACATTTAAGTTGTTACCTTTTTAGGAAAACTAACCGTATTCGAGGGAAATGTGACTTTGGTTATATTTGTTTACATTTAAGTTGTTACCATTTTAGGAAAACTAACAGTATTCGAGGGAAATGTGACTTTGGTTATATTTGTTTACATTTAAGTTGTTACCTTTTTAGGAAAACTAACAGTATTCGAGGGAAATGTGACTTTGGTTATATTTCTTTACATTTAAGTTGTTACTATTTGAAGAAAACTTACAGTATTCGAGGGAAATGGAACTTTGGTTATATTTGTTTACATTTAAGTTGTTACCTTTTTTAGGAAAACTAACAGTATTCGAGGGAAATGTGACTTTGGTTATATTTGTTTACATTTAAGTTGTTACCTTTTTAGGAAAACTAACAGTATTCGAGGGAAATGTGACTTTGGTTATATTTGTTTACATTTAAGTTGTTACTATTTTAGGAAAACTTACAGTATTCGAGGGGAAATGTGACTTTGGTTATATTTGTTTATAGTTAAGTTGTTACTATATTAGGAAGAACATAAGTATTCGAGGGCAAATGTGACTTTGATTACATTTTTTGACAATTAAGTTTTTACTATTTCAGAAAGAACTTACAATTTTATTATCTATTATTAAGCCATGACTTAAGCTTCTCTGAAATCTTGACTTCATTTTTCCGTGAAATTCATTATAAGCAATGTCGTCTGCTCAACTTTATGGCTTAACTTCAAGAAAAAATATTCCGAAACCACGTTTCCCGTGATACGCCAAAATTAATGGTAATGCAGATTACAAAAGTATCGAAAGTAACATTTAATATTTGCAAACATTAATGCGAATTGAAAGTTCTACAATTTCTTGAAACTCATTCTACTGACTACTTTATAATATTCTCCGAATTGTTTATTCTCGTTCGTTAAATGTGTTTTTATTCGATATTTGTAACTTAGTTTTGTATTTTTTTTTTAAATGAAACTACAAAATGTGTGACATTCGTAAAGTCGAACTGTAAAAAATCGGGCAGGACTTTGTATTTCTTGTAAGGCATATACATGTTATACGTATTAGTAAAGTTTTAAATGTAAACATTTAGTAAATCATAGAATTTTTGTATTGGAATTTTCTGAAATTTTATCATTACTTGTATCTAATTCATAACCTCGTATTTCGCCAATTGGATAGGAATGCTATTACAGAGTAATTCATGTCACACATGTGTATCAGTTAACGATTTCTTTATTAATAAAGTTACTGTCCTGTTTTATTCAACAAATCAAGCAGAGTTGGAACAAAATATTATTCGCATTAAGTATAATTTATTTCTTATTTACTAATATTTTATAGGATCTTATGTTTTTGAAAGATATCGTTGGTTTTGTTTGATTTCTTAAACCTATTTGTATGAATCAGATACCAGCCATTAGAAAAGCTGTCTTCAACAATGATAGTTTTCGACATTTTCGTTTTAACTATTACGTAGAAATGGTTCATATGTATCTTTTAGTTCTTCATGTTAATGTAGTAGAAAATTGTGTTACACATTTTGACAGCAGAGTAAGTTCTAATAAATAATAATAATACATAATTGCATAATATTAAACAACTTAGTCAACTCAACTGTAAGACGCTATTTTACGGAATATCGCCTATTTTTCGAAGATACCTGTTCCGCTGACGCGCCCCTTTTATTATTTAAGACCAATACCATACCTGTTTGCTCGTTAAGTATTTTCCGAGCCTCTTCTTCTGTCATATCTCGTGTTCTACCATCTCCACGCAGACCTTTAAACCTATTTCCAACGGCGCATGACATTTTTGGTTCCAATGCTAAACTGTATTCTGAACTTCTTTTGCGCCAAGATGATTCTTCTTTACATGCTTCTTTTGTTACCGTCAAACAAAGGCCCTCGGGATAGTCCAAATCAGCAGCAGTATCGCAATACAAGAACGGACCTTTACAATTGTTGGGACACGATGGTGCTGGCTCATAGCTGTAGAATTCAGTCGTCCAATTCAGCCAAAGCCCGTCAATATTTCTAAGATGTCTGTAGCCCCACATCTTTTCATATTTACCATGACCTTCTGTAGAGCCGTCTTTACATTGTTGGCACAGGTCATACACTGAACGATAGTTGGTCTCAACGTCTATGTGTTTACATCTAAAACACAGTGCCTTGTAAATTAATTGTAATACGTTTTTCTTCCGCTTTATTTAGCCCCAATAAATTACGGATACCAATACAAAATTTATTAGGTATTTAACAGTTACAAAAATGCATATACCTATCGATTTAAACAAGAAATGGAAAAATAACCGTTTTGAGGAATTTCTAGCCCCGTGCATGCTGTAACTTGGATTTGTTTTATAAATTAGATTTTCCTTTGACAAGAAAAGTCGCACTATCTGTTGTGATTTTTATCAATAGAAATAAAAATAACTGAGTCAGACTTAAAAATTTTACAATGTTGCCCAACAAGACAGAAAAACAAAATTTAATGTTGAAGACTTTTTTCTTAACGATTCAGAATGATTATTTCAAAGAAGATTTAAGCCTACGTTGATCCCGACTTTATACATAATAACCTCGATAAAATATGATTTATGCATCTTTATAATTAATGAACAACTGTTAAAATAGTTAAACCACTAAAGTTTGTTCTTCACATTACAAGAATTTTCGTCGAGATTTGTCCAAAAATGCAACAAAAAAGTCTTACTTTTTCTGCTGCCTTTTCCTAAACTGTTCAAATATGTAGTCAACAAAAGCATGGTGCATCCAAAATACAGGATCGTAGGCGGAATTCAGCACCGTGCTCAGGTCTCCACCTACCCATTCATGTACACCATCATGCAGTAATTCCAAATTTTTGGGGTTTCCATAGTAATTTTCTTCGGCACCGGTAGTTATTTCCTGTAAATAATTTTACGACATGAGGTCCGTTTGTTAAAGAAATGCATATAATAAGATATTTTTTTAGAAATTGGCGAAAAATAGTAATAAAAAGATTGATTTCTCTTTTCATAACTTAAAATTATTTTACAGGATCTCAAATATTGTTGTCAGTATCATAATAGTTTTAGTCTGTGGGCATTTAAGTGTTGGTTTGGCCTGCTTAGTGTTTTTTCGATGTAAATAATAAATTTGAATGTAATACGAGGTCTTTAACTTAAAATGTAAAATAAAGATTCAAATTTGTGCAAAGTTTAACTGACTGTTTTTTAACTGTTCCAATCATTCTTAACTTAATATGTAAAATAAAGATGCAAATTTGTGCAAAGTTTAACTGAACCGCATTTTGTCGTTAGAGTAATTTTGATTATTTTCTTTTTAATCGATGACAGTGCAATGAATATGGTTATTCCGTAGCACTTTCCTCCGACAAACATCCTTAAAACCATTTGACCCATTTAGCTTTGTTCCTATCAGAGATAAGGCAGAGTGGCATAGTCTACTTATGCTCTAAAAAGCAACACATTCCTCAAGTTTAAGGACACATCCAACAATACAAAAGGCACATAACTCTTTATAAATCATGTTTATAATGAACATGTTTTGATTATGGCCTTTATCAAACTTGTGACCTCTACTGTGTTTTCATTTTAACGGATGACTTTAAACATATATTACCGTATAGATGAATAACTACATGTAGAATTTGGTGTTCCGCGGAACACATGTGTCGCCTGCTTGCAAAAAGTTGAAACGTGCGCCTATGTTTAATCGTATATGCTAAAAAGAACCTTATTCAAGTTTATTGCAATACTTAACCATGTGTCACCTTAATTGCATTTGCAATGGGCTTAACTAAAAAAAGGTGAAACTTGAGTTATCATTCTTCACCAATATCTATGTGCATGCAGATGATATATTCCAAGTATTAAGTGAATTGGACAAGTACTTTCAATGTTACAGCCAGCATTTTCATATTAAGGTTGCATTTGAAAGGGACATAACTCATAAAATAGTAAAACCAGAGTTTTCATTCTTTTTGTCACCAATGGCGTTGTTCATGCAGATGATATATTCCGAGTATTAAGTGTGTAGGACAAGTTCTTTAAAAAGTTATATGCAACATAAGGTTTCATGTTAAAGTTGCATTTGAATGGGGTATAACTCATAAAATAATGAAATAGGAGTTATCTTTCTTGTCACAGATGACGTTGTTCATGTTGATGATATATTCTGAGTATTAAGAGAATAAATATTAAGTAATTTCAAAGTTAAAGTCAATATTAAGTTTCCTGTTAAAGTTGCATTTAAAGGGGCATAACTAAAATATTGAAACAGGAGTTATCATTTTTGTTGTCGTCGATGGCACTGTTCATGTTGATGATACAATCCAAGTATTGAATGAATAGGACAAGCACTTTCAAATTATACGCAACATTAAGTTTCAATGTGAAATATGCATTTGAAAAGGGCATAACTCAACAATTAGTCAAACAGGAGTTATGATTCTTGTTGTAACCGATGTTGTTGTTTTTCATGACAATGTTATATTCCAAGAGTGAATATGACAAGTACCGTAAAAATTAAAGGCAACATTATGTTTCATATTAAAGTTGCATATTAAAGGGACAAAACTCATAAAATAGTCAAACAGGAGTTATCA
Source organism: Corbicula japonica (assembly GCA_038501625.1). NCBI lineage: Eukaryota > Metazoa > Mollusca > Bivalvia > Venerida > Cyrenidae > Corbicula > Corbicula japonica. The sequence goes on along the minus strand of JAZAYU010000417.1, from coordinate 213,454 downwards.
TTTTTGTTCTTTGTAATGACGTTGTTCATGAAGATGATTTATATTGAATATTAAGTGAATATGACAATTACTTTCAAAGTTAATGTCAACATTAAGTTTCATGTTAAAGTTGCATTTGAAAGGTGCATAACTCAAAATATAGTCAAACAGGAGTTATGATTCTTGTTGTTAACCAATGTTGTTGTTCATGCTGATAATTTATTCCAAGTATGGAGTAAAAAGGACAAGTACTTTCAAAGTTATAGGCAACATTAAGTCTCATTTTAAAGTTGCATTTGAATGGGGCATAACCAAAAAATATTGAAACTTGAGTTATAATTCTTGTTGTAATTGCTGTTGTTGTTCATGCTTAAAAGATATTTCAAGTATGAAAAGAATAGGACAAGAACTTTCAAAATTATAGGCAACAATAAGTTTCATGTTAAAGTTGCATTTGAAAGGGGCATAACTAAAAAAATATTGAAACAGGTTTCAAAGTTATAGGCAACATTAAGTTTCAGGTTAAAGCTGGGGGACTACCGGTAGTCGGCACCGCCGACGACGACGTCGCCGGACAATTGGATCCCTATGTGTCTACCTGCTATCGCAGGCGACACAAAAATGTCCTAGCGACCAAGTAAGCCACTCGAGAAAACTCCATTTGAAGTCCAATATCATGTATCCATAACTCTTTCAAATACTCTGAGCAATATGGTGATATTCAGACAAAGGCGTACTTGACTACATGACCGATTTTTAATACTCAAAGTTTCCGTTTTGAGAGTAATTTTGAAAAGTGTTAATGAAAAAAAATATTTCAAATAAACATACTTTGATATCACAATTCTCAAGCATATTCTTTATGTCGTGTTTATTTATAAGTCTTGACGTGCCGCATGTGTTAGCATTTCTGGAAATAAACGCTCCATGTGCACCTCTGAAGTTCTTGAACGGTCCGGTTGTGACCATGTCGTTGTTGTTCCCAAAGAAGCAGCTGGTCCAGAGGACAGAATTTGTGGGTAGTGTGATGTTGTTGTCGATAGTGTAGTCCCAATATGGTAAAGCAACTGTTGGATTTATCTTACGCATTTCTTCCTCGAAACTACACAAATAGGTAAAAACAAACATTTCGTCATTTTTGGGGACATATTAATTGTTGAGAGAACTTTAAAATATATATATATATATATATATATATATATATATATATA
>JAZAYU010000417.1:0-211764 GCA_038501625.1 Corbicula japonica | reverse complement strand
GCGTTTGCTGTGTTCACTTGTTGCGTGATGTGCCCAGTCGGTAACGACATCGTTTACATGAAAAACGTGTTCTGGTTGCAAAGTTGGAAAAAATAACTTACTAAAACAAGTCATATTTATTGACCGAAAATGTACCCACCCCTGGAAATATTATGTATTGTACAGAAAGTGCGTTAGATTTAAGTCTATAAATAAAATCAGTCGACTGCGTGAAAATATAGCAGCAACTGAAATCATTATGTTTACATAATAGCAGTGATCGGCGATAACGTCATCAACACGTGGTTTGCGCACCACGTGGTACACAAAAAGCCAAAGGTAGTACAAGCAACTTTTAACAATAGGTGCAGATAGTATACAAGTATACGCTGTAAATAGTCAGAAGGCTAAATTTACAATAAAAGAACATTCACTGTATTTATAAAATAAATGTATATATGAAGTAAATGCTGTAATAAATATTCTTGATTAAATAAATAAAATGTTGAAATAGATCGGATTCTGGTATACCAAAGAAGTAATTTTACTTTTGGTCCCATGCATAATCAAAAGGGTGAAATATGCATATCAGGAATTGCCACATTCAGAAAAAAACAGCCTCCCCACACAGTCAAGAAGAAGAGAGGGGGAGAGAGCATGGTTAATAAAAATAATCAGTTTCAAAAAGGACGCCACTAACAAAAAACAAAAATGAGAACTCGAGGGGTTTACCGCCTTGGAACGGTCAGTGGCAAATCAAATTGCCACTGGGGGTTTAAACCAGGTTCTAGGGTGCACCAACCTCACACTTGCCCCAACAGGTTCTCGTATCACAAGACAAGTACAAATTGTCTTGGTGAAATAACTCCAACCCACCCATCAGCTCAACAATGTTGTATGCAAAAGCATACAAACATAAAAACATAAGAAGCTAATAGCATTGCAAAGCCAAAGGGCGGGTACTCAATGCTCTTTCCGAGACCAGAGCATCTAACCATTAACTCCGTGGGAAACGGCTTATGTACTACGTGTAACCAGTGTAGATCAAGATCATTCTGCACATCAGAGCAGTCTGATCAGGATCTAGACTGTTTTCTACTTGTCATTAATAACCTAATGCCCATGATAACATATCAAAAGCTCTATTGTAGACCCTAATCTGATGTTCTGGTTGATGTGGATCTAAACTAGTTGCACAAGGGATGAAAGTCGTATCCACCGAATGAAGCGTTAATTGCAAATAAAAGAGGTCCGAGACAGGCATTACGAACCACAGTTCATATGGATTTTAAGCTTGGTGTCTAAAAAGGTTTATATCAATTATATGCGTCTACAATGGTGATTATGTCAAGAACATTTATCATTTGTCCAAATGCACATGTTGTGTACAATACGCCTGGAATTTAGGCGATGCAGTATTCTATTTTCTTAAATTTCCAACAGTTCTCTTAATCTTTAGGAAGTCTACATCCCCCTATGAACTGATAATACAGCATCTATCTCAATGCAGTGAGATAGAAAATAGACCGGCTTTAATAAACATTTGGTAGTTACATGAAAAAATATAAAAAAGACAAGCAAACTTATTATCAGACTAGTAGCTAGTGTACAATAAACAGCAAGCGGTGGGATATGTTAATAAATTGATGAAAAGAAAACTTCGAAAGCCGCAAAACACGACATATATCAAAATATTGCAGTCTCGGGTTGATTGAGCCTGTTCATGGGCAGTAATGAAAATACAAATTACTGTCCACGGTGCTTAGCCCTGGGTACTTAAAAGCCTTTAAATAATATAACATCTGATTATGATGTATACCTAAAATGTATAGCTCTGTCTTATAAATGATTAGATATTATTTTCATAAATCCAATTTACTTCTTGCATATGCGGTCAGTCGGCATATCTACTGTCATTATTATATTGTACATAACAACAATGCCCAATTGTTTTTTTTTCTGATCCCCACAGTCACTCTGATTTTTTCTTGAAAACTTTATTTTTTTCGTCATTGTGTATGCACTGCCGATGGTAGTGCAGCATCGATTGTTTGTACTACCTTTCTCAACGGCTTATCAGTCGGTGCTATTTTTAGAAACTAATCTCATCTGACGATCACTGCTATTGATTCGGAATTATATATGTTTCTTTACAATTTTCTCTATTTTAGTTTTTGAAAGAAAAATAAAAAAAATGCAAAGGTTTTTAAGAACTAGATAATAAAAAAAAACTTGCAAACACAGTCCTACAAGTTGATGCAAAGGTTTCAAAAACTTCCTTATTTGTTCTATTTAATTTCATTTTTACAACTGATTTAACAAACGTATGCACAAGCGTTAAAGTGTTAAACATCTTTTGATAAAAAACATTTTTTGTAACTGATACACATCTGCTGACAAATGGGCACTGGATCGACGAAATCGTAAATAAACATAAAACTTCCTCATTGTTTTCTCATGGGTAGGAATCACGTGGTACAAAGTTTTGATACCAAGCACTAGAAAATGGCGGCTCCCAGTAAAACGGTATGTCTTTTCTATGTGTTTGTCTCGAATATTAAAGAAATACATTCTCTAACATAGCCTATGTTCCAGCGCCCAATTTTCCCCGCATTTTGATACCTTGCCGAACAGTGCTATAGTTTGCTTGGAATGAATGTCACAAAATTTGAATCGATGAAAATAATTGCTACAGAAATTTATGGACCAAGCCCGAACTGTCCATATTTTTGAAAAAATCGACGTAAATATACGCAGTACTTTTTGAACACCTACTCATATAAACTGCGCGTATACCTGATGATGTACCTGCAGCTTGGTTTCCAAAACTGTATAGGCATTTTGGAGAAATCGTGCTTCAATTAAATTTTGAACCAAGCACTCGTGAAATATTTTCAGAACCAAGCATTAACCAATTTCATGTGTCGTTACAGATGATGGTATGCAAACATTGCTGTAAAGCCTACAACACAAAACGCCTGAAGAGCGAGCACGAATGAAAGCATTCTGGTGCCGCACCTTAAAAATGCTGTGGCTTCATTTTTACAGCTTAGGACACTTAAACCGTCACAGGTAAACTATTCATTCAAATGTGGCCCGTTTAATTAATAGCTCTTAGGCGAACTGAACAAATATTAGCTTTGAAATATTTTAATTCTACTATTAATTGTTTAAATCCATACCATACTCTTCTAGTTTCGGTAACTTGTAATTTTGCATGTGTGAACACCCGTAAGCTCAAACTATAATGTGTGTTAACAGGTAAAACAATTAAATGCCGTGGTTAACGAGTGTTGCTAAAACGTTGCAGTTTGTTTGACTGTAACCGAAAAGTATGATCATGCACGAAGTTCAAAAACCATGCGACTAAAGCTCATTAGCACTTTATCAACGAGCTAGTGTGTTAAGGATTCCTTAGAAGTATCCCGTGCATAACCCATCTTATACGTAACCTGCAGCCCTGGAATTTCGATTTCATTGTTTTGTTATACATTTTAGAAAAGTATGCAACTACTCTTTATTTCAGAGGTTATCTCCATGGTAAAGACAAACGCGAGAAAGCTTTCTTAACCGCTGGAGACCTTACCCAACATATTCGTCTGAGCCACATCGGAATTTGCTTTAACTAGTGAAAGATAGAACTACAATTCAATCGTGAACTCCGGAATCACCACTGGTGAAAAAAAGAGATGATTTCTGGAGCTCACTTGGTGAAATATAATTCCATCTTTCACTGGTAAAATTTTTTTATTCATTCGGAATATTATGAGATTATGGGTACCAACCTGTTTTTACAAGAAGTAGTGTTTTTTGTGATATTTCAGTGCAGAGTGTTTCCATGTTATTTTGAATAAATATATTACTGGTTGCAAATACATGTACACTATATTAATGGTTACAAATAAACATTGCTTTGGTTTTAACAATTACCTTTATTTAAAGAACGAATTAATATTTGACGGCTCTCTATTTATCAAAAATTTGTTTTTCTCTAGAATGAAAATATTTGCATAAATCAAATGAAAACAATGCATGCATGTACTTACTCCAGAAAAATAGCATTGTATTGCTTTAAAACAACTTTTTATATACAATAATGTGTGTTACAATTTTTATCATGTTTTGTTATAATATAAAATGTCTTCTTTGATTGAATAAAAGTGATGCAATCTAACACAGTTTTTTTCAGTTACTAAGCTAAAGAAAGAAAATTTAATTTTATAAATAAGCATATGCAGAAAGTTAACAGTTTTCAGCAAGCAGAACAAGATCAGAAAATCACATCACTATCGCATTGAAGAGTTTGAGGAGTGTAAATGGCGCACATTGAAATCCATTGCAGTTAACAACATTCGTTGTTAACATTTCAGAGTCATTTCGTCGGGCTTTCTCTCAACGTACACCAAGCGTCCCTTTAAGCTTAGTGTTTCTATCAGTTAATTCCGTTGCTAGCTTCAACCGTCCTGGTAGTATAGTGCGTGTTGATGAATCAAAAACATGGTCTCTGTAAATTATAATTACAGACAGAATAATTTGAATGCGAAACAACAACAAACTGCATGTATAACATGTTTGCAAAATGCTAGTTAAAATCACTTAGATTTTAAAAAAGGCATTCATATTAGTTTAGTGAATTTTCCCGACCTTGTTAAAATGCAGTTGGGTAAAACGTCACATCCATTCTTGCACACTCTGCACATGACGTTATTAATATCACTACAGTCGTAGCTTTGGTCAATAACTGGGTAAACTTTCTCCTTTGACGTACAGTAATCAAATTGTCTGCAAAGATAATAAAACTCTATATGCACCTTAATATAAATGTCTCAAAAAGTATGATTTAGTCTTTAGGAACAGAAACAAATATGCTTTCAATACGTAATACATTAGGTTGAAAGGAATATGCAATGTTTGCGGAAAGAGTTACGTTTGAAAGATGCTCTTCAAATCAGAAATAATTGTGAAAAAACATTTGGTTAGTGCTTGGTTTGGAAAATATTTCATGAGTGCCTGGTTCAAAATTTAATTGTAGCACGATTTCTCCAAAATGCCTACAAAGCCTTGGAAACCAAGCTGCAGGTAGACCATCAGGTATACGCGCTGTTTATATGAGTAGGTGTGCAAAAAGTACTGCGTATATTTACTTCGATTTTTATTTTTAAAAATGAACAATTAGGGCTTGGTCCATAAATTTCTAAAGCACCTTTTGCATCGATTCATATTTTGTGACAAGCATTCCAGGCAAACTATAGCACTGTTCGGCATAAGCAAGGTATCAAAATGCGGGGAAAATTGGGCGCTGGAACATAGGCTATGTTAGAAAATGTATTTCTTTAATATTCAAGACAAACACATAGAAAATACATACCGTTTTACCGGGAGCCGCCATTTTCTAGTGCTTGGTATCAAAACATTGTACCACGTGATTCCTACCCTTGTTCTCATTTTAGACAAAACTTGAAATTAGAACGACTTTTAAAGGACATCATTGTAAGCAGCAGTAAGTCTAATTGATTTAACCGACCGCTGACATAATGAAATGAATCAATTTGATAAACAAACGCGTGAGCGAGTTCATCTCCTAATGGAACAATAAAAACGATATGTGATCACATACCCTGGTGTAAACTGTTTTAACACTTTTAACGGACTGAAAACAACACTTAATCAAAGCGCTGCAGGCGCTGGAGTAACCACTGCCTGTACCATCAGCATAAAATTTACAAAACAAATGGGTGGTGCATGTACAATGTTGACAATATGAAATGGAATGGAATAAGTTGAAATAATAAGACATTGCAGACTTATTTCTGTTTGTTAAATGAAATTGGATTTCTAATTTAACAGAGCAACTATTTGTCAAAGTGAAAGAAACTATTCTTTAACATATTTTAGTTTATATATATATATATATATATATATATATATATATATATATATATATATACATATATATTGTATAATGCATATTTTTTATTAAGAATAGCAACGGGCATGAAGGGTTGAACATTCATTATAAATGCTTAGATTACATTAAACTAGAATGTTGTGTTCCGCGGAACACATGTGTTGCCTGCATGGAAAACGTTGAAATGTGGGCCTATGTTTAATCATATATAATAAAAATATTATTGAAGTTGATTTCAATACTACACAACAGAACACGTGTCATCTAAATTGCAATTAAAGGGGAATAACTAAAATAATGGTGAAACCTGAGTTATCATCTTCAAAAATTGGTTTGTAAATGCAGATGAGTTATTCAAAGTATTAAGTGAATTAATTGAACAAGTAATTTCCATTTTACAGGCATTTTACTCATTTTCATGTTAAAGTTAAATTTGAAAGGGATATAACTCATACAATATTGAAACTGGAGTTATCATTCTTGTTGTCACAGATGGCATTGTTCATGCTGATATTATATTCCAAGTATGAAGTGAATAGGACAAGTACATTCAAAGTTAAAGTCAACATTAAGTTTCATGTTAAAGTTGCACTTGAAAGGGGCATAACTAAAACATTTGAAATTGGACTTCTTGTTGTCACAGATGGCATTGTTAATGCTGATGACATATTCCAAGTACGAAGTGACTAGGACAAGTTCTTTGAAAGTTAAAGTCAACATTAAGTTTCATGTTAAAGTTGCATTTGTAAGGGGCATAACTAAAAAAATATTGAAACTGGAGTTATCATTCTTGTCATCACAGATGGCATTGTTCATGCTGATGATATATTCCAAGTATGAAATGAATAGGACAAGTACTTTCAAAGTTATAGGCAACATTAAGCTTCAGGTTAAAGTTGCATTTGAAAGGGGCATAACTAAAAAAATATTGAAACTGGAGTTATTATTCTTGTCGTCACAGATGGCATTGTTCGTGCTGATGATATATTCCAAGTATGAAGTGAATAGGACAAGTACTTTCAAAGTTATAGGCAACATTAAGTTTCAGGTTAAAATTGCATTTGAAAGGGGCATAACTAAACAAATATTGAAACTGGAGTTATCATTCTTGTCGTCACAGATGGCATTGTTCGTGCTGATGATATATTCCAAGTATGAAGTGAATAGGACAAGTACTTTCAAAGTTATAGGCAACATTAAGTTTCAGGTTAAAGTTGGGGGACTACCGGACGACATCGCCACCGCCGGACAATAGGATCCCTATGTGTCTACCTGCTATCGCAGGCGACACAAAAAGGATTGAATGTATTTCAAGAAAGTGATGTCACTTCCACATAATAAAGATTACTTTGATCCTTACAGTATGTGCAGCCTGCAATCCCAGATTAGGGACAGCCTATCGGTTACAAAAACTTAATCATTCTTTCAGCATTGCTGAGATAGTTGTGACGGAAGGAGTGCAGAGCTTTTATTTCACTTTCTGTAGCAATTCATGGTTGTGTAGGTTTGAATCACAGTTTGAGATTTTACTAAACTTTTTAAAAATGTATCTGACAATTTATATGTGTTTTCAATTTTAACAACAAAGCATAGAAGGTGAAGGCTAATGTTTGTCAACCTTGCTAAATGTCCACTCAGAACAGAAAAATACAACATGTCACTGTCTCTTTAAAGTGAATAAAACTAATTTCTTTGTTACATTTTTTATTTAGCTGATTCCCACAACTTTCTTAATAAATAAACTTGTTGGTAACTCTGCCGGTTAAGTATTAAAAGCTACCTTAATTAAAAAGCCTAGGGTGCAAGTTAGATACTGCAGAGCAAATTGTCATTATGATGTCGGCATGTGGAATCTGAAGATTCATTTTTGAACTTAAAATTTTAAACTTTTCAGCCTCTCTATGGCTCGCTCCACATGTATTCTGACACGGGCTATTTTCCTTCTTCGTTCCACTTCTCTGACACTCAACTGTTTTTTCCTCTAGTAAAATCTGGCATAATTAAAGTTGCATAATGCGACGCTATTTCCTCCGAAATAAGAAAGCCACGATCAGCCAGTATTTGGTCTTCTCTTTCAATCAAATCCAGAAATCCTAAGCGAACAGTTATGACCTTCTCTGATGTTCTGCCACCAAATGCATGTGAAACGAAACTAATCGCACCTGTTGGGGTAATGGCAACTAAACATTTCACAGCATTGTGATGCTTGTAATTCGACCATGTTGATGCCCGTAATGTCAAGTTCCCTGCTATTTCAATGAAAACTTCACAACAGTCAATTATTACCCTACATTTACGGTATGTTTCTCGGAAAACATCCGGAAGATTCCTCAACACAGATTCTTTATCTGGCCACAGTACCAGAAAGCCAATTTTGTTTGCAAGCTTTGGCAGTCCTTCATTTAATGTGTTGGATATTACAGTCCGGGACTTAAAACCTGAATGCAAGATCGTCATTCTGTAAGTTTAGTCTCAGTTTCAAACTATATTGGACTTTGGTAGAACTGCCTGTGTAAAATTCACCAACCATTAAAAACACAGCATGATTTGGTATCCAGTTATCCAGTGTAAATAAAGTTTAAGCGTCTTTTCTTTCTCCCTCCAGAATATTGTCGGAGAACTTTATAAGCATAATCTCCTCTCAGCCGATGGTTCTCTTGCTGAAGCTGCCCAATCTCCTCCATTGCTTTCTGGTGATTTAATGCATCGGTCATGGATATCTGAAATAATATGAAATATGAAAAACACAATATAAAGCAGAAAAATAAGGTACTAATCTCCTTAGACTAACAGTGCAGCTCCAGATCAGCTGGCTTGTTTGTTCCATCTGATCAGGATCTAAACTGTTCTCTTAAAGGTTATTTTTTACCAATATGCCAACTTATCTTAGATTATGATCGGACAATATGGGTTTGTCAATTGATCAACCAGGTACACAAAAGCGTTAAAACTTGTACATACACTGTTTTATGATGAATTTAGAAAAACTCTGCAGAATTTTACAGTGAGCAAAATTCTGCAGAGTTTTTCTAAATTCATCAGCACCCATTAAATACATAACATGATTTTATGTCAAGCAAGTAATTAACCTGAGAAGATTTTGAGTAATATACAGGTCTGATTTTTCTGGACTGGTGTCTCTACTAGGATTAACTTACTGTAAGCTGGGCCAGGTCAAGTAGGGCTTCTGCAGCATCACATTCTGAACTTTTCTCATGTTTCTTTACATCTGGGGTGAAGAAGGCTAGCTGCTTCTTGGATCCCGCAACACTGTTCTCTCATACCGATTACCCATGTTTACACTTGGTACATAATCTGGATCACGGGGACCATCACACTTTCCTACAACACACACAAATATAAAGTGATAAACAGAAATAATAAAAATATTCTGGACCCTTCATTTAGTACTCTTATCACAAACAACGTTACCATTGTAAATGTCGGCCACGATAATTTCTTGGTATAAAGGATGTGGGTGGGGTAATCGTTGAGCTCCGGAAATTTGTACTTTTTATTTGATTTCAAAACGAAAGCATTGATAATTCTATTAAAATAACTATTACAATGTCAAAATATTTATTCAATCAACTAAGAAACTCACCTTTGACAAAGTGGCGTCCACAAATGCGATCGTGGACTCTTGCAGTCTTGGTTCCCACGGTGAATTTTACTCAAATTACTGTCCAAATTTACATCATTTTACGGCCGCTAACCACTTAGTTCTCCGTGTAGTATTCTTAGGAAATCTGTAGAATTATACTCCAGCTTCGTACCTTTGACTGCATCCCGTAAAACAACAAGATTAGAAACGACCATTTTTTATTTTTGTTTACATGCAACTCACAGGTTACTTTTTATAATCAATGGTTGTCTATTGATGCTTTTGCAAACCACAGCGGAAAACCCCAACATGTGACTACGCTATGACGTCACGGAAATATCTCCTATAGGATTATTTTTAGATTAGAAAAACACGAAATCTTGTATTTCTCCGCGTTATTTGCATTATAAAAACAAATAATAATTTTTGCCATGCTGTGGAAGTATTTATTCGGTATCACATACAAAATGTTTTTTTTTAACTTAATATCTTTATTTTATATCATTACATTGCAACCAGTAAAGACGGTTCCACGATAGACTAAGGAACTACTTACTCTGTGGATGATGGGTTTCCTGGCGGTAAATCAATTAATCCTAGTATATATAGCGAAGTTGCCAGGCTCAGAAATTCGGTCTGTTAACACTCTAACCACTGCAAGCAGTGGTTACAAAAACCGTTTGGTCGATTTTGAATTGTAATCCTTTTTTAATAGTTAAGTAGGAAATCCGGACTGTAAGACTTTACGGGGTCGCAAACTTTGCAAATGGCGAAAACTGGCTAAAATTTCAAAAATGAATTTTGGAGGAAATTCTTATTGCCGCCTAGATTTTAATAAGGATATATATTAAGCTAAAGATGAACTAATGTTTGCAAGCTCACTTTAATCTAATTCATGTTCTAATAACCAAGCACATACGAAAAACAAAAACATACGTACTAAAACAAAACAAAAAACGTTTGCATGAGATCTCTGAAATTCGTGATTTTCACTGGTCTGCCAGTGGGAATTAATGTCGAGTTTTGTAAAGGTACATCAAAATTTTATGCCTCTAAACCGAAAGTAGAACCCGGAAGTAAGTTTTCCTTGAATTTCTTGAAACCCTTACATTATTTTGACGAATTGCCGCTAAACATTGTAGACCAGCATATTATTATTTCAGATGTGGGTTGCTTTGTTATATTGCCCATGATTTCTCATGCAAACGGTTACATTTCTTTTGTCTAAGTATGTGCTTCAAAAGTCCACAAGTACATGGCGAAAATCTAGTAAGAGTTATTGTTATGATTAGCTTAAGCAACTTTTCCCCTTTAAAAATAATTGTAAATAACCTCATGGAATAATTTTATTATTTGTCTTATTATTATTTGCTTAAACGTGTAATACAAATTATATTTAATTATTTATTTGTTTGCTTTCTGTCGATAAAGTTCGTCATTATAATAACGTGACATATACGTTAAAAATCAACATATTAACTAACTCAAGCGCATGCCGAGGAGAGAGCGTTTAGTTGAAGCGACACGCTTTCCTGAGACTTTTTTCTAGTATTTTGGTGTACACTCCTCCTCAACAAACTGCCAAGTCAACATTCAGTAAAAAACTGTGAGATGATTAATGGTTTTAAACTGTGAGCTTACTCAGTTTAGACACACATTTTAACCTAGTACGTTTAAGATATTTAGCACTATGGGAGCTTTTTAATGAATAGTTATATTAATTTTAAGTTCAAAAGGTATTTATTACCTGGCAAACTGTCATCTCATTAAACGTGTTCTATAAAAGATTTCTGCCAAATTGTTAGTGGTGTCTTTTTTGAAACTGATCATTTTATTAACCATGCTCTCTCTCTCTCTCTCTCTCTCTAGCTAATTCGACCCGTAATGTGAGGACCACCCACCAAGACCCGTCATCTGAGGACACCTATTTCTAAGCACGTTGAGCACAACTTTCACTCGGATTGTCACTCCTTATTACCCCCCTTTGACCATGTCGAAGCGGTTTTTGCTTTTTTTTGCTTTTTTTCATGCATACACCATCTAAGAGTCCCCATAAAAATCTTTCTCTTATCTAAGGACATGTCCTCACATTATTTATCTCGCCGTTCTAGGAGAGATTCTACCCAGTGCGGACAACACTTTCCTTACACGGACGAGAGAGTCGGGGTCCCCATAAAATTGGAGAGATCTTTCTCTTATCTGAGGACATGTCCTCACACCAATTATCTCAGTTTTAGGTGAGATTCGTCCCAGTGGGGACAACTGTCCTTACACGGACGAAAGTGTATCTTTCTCTTTTGTCAGGACGCCAAATTAAACTATTTTGTTTGCAGTGTTCATTTCTTATTAACCACCATGAGTTTTGTTTTCATTCATACAACATGTGAGTGTGGTTTTGCGTAAGGGTCAGTCATATTCTAGTTGTGAACCATTCCAGTTAGGATAACTAGTGTCTTTACCTTACACGGACTGCAAAGGATCTGTCTCTTGACATCAGGATATATTATTCAACTGTTTTTTTTAAGTGAAGTGGTCTATAATGGGTAACTTTTCATGTACAAGTGCAATCACATTCATTTTATATTCTAATGAAATAAATCCAGAAGAACATGCGTTGTTAGATGTTTGTGAGCTTGAATAAATTTGACGAAGTATCAAATTTAGTAATATTTTATCATAAAAATAAATTACTTGCTACTAAATCAGCAATTTCTGTCTCTTATCTAAGGACATGTCCTCACATTATTTATCTCGCCGTTATAGGAGAGATTCTACCCAGTGCGGACAACACTGTCCTTACACGGACGAGAGAGTCGGGGTCCCCATAAAATTGGAGAGTTTTTTTTCTTATCTGGGGACATGTCCTCAAACCAATTATCTCAGTTTTAGGAGAGATTCTTCCCAGTGGGGACAACGCCGAGTGTCCAAAAAACGTCAATTTTGTGGTTTTGAGATTGAGAGAAACGACTGTTGGGACATGTGTCCCCATAAGAATTTTATTTGAGGAAAACGTCAAATCAACAATGACTATTACAATAAGCAAACACAGATTTGTCCTCACATCCCAGTGAGCGTCCCCACAAGGAAGGTTTTTTGTGCATTAAATGTCCTGACAGTACGGGTATCATCGTCCCTCTCTCTCTCTCTCTCTCTCTCTCTCCTATCACTTCCGTGGAAGTGACTGTTAATGAAAAATCCACGAGGTGTTGAATTTTGTGAGGTGGATGGTTGTGCATGTGTGTTTGTTTGAGCGGGTGGGGTAAAACAGCTGCAGTCGATGTGGACGGTCTGCTGGATAGGATGTCCGAAATTTGTCTGCACTGCTGGTTATTAAGTTTGCTGTAGTTGTTCAGGCTGTTAACATTCTTGTTCCCAGAAATCTGAACAGTTTGGTTGGCCGGAACCCCGCCATCGCTGAGCTTCTGTACCAGATGTTTTCTTGCACTGAATAATAGAGGTATTTTATTTACCTGCCTGGCATTGCTCTGTTTTTGTTACACATTTAATCATTTACAGTGCATGTTTGACTGTACATAAGTGCCTCATTCGTCCTATATTACAACGCTCACTAAAAATACTTTGAAGTGTTTTTTGACAATCACAATTCAAGTGTCTTCTAAATAAAACAACAAGGAAGTGTGTTAAATTCAATTTGTACTGGATTTAGTTTGAATTGTGAAGCCATACAGCTGGTTGCCAGTGGTAAGTTTATTTAAAAAATATTCTTTGTTTTTAAATTGTTTACCAACTTGTATGGCGTTATTCTAGGTGCATCAATTCCAGCATCTTCCTTCATCTCCTTCATAATTGAGTACAATTTGTTAATACCCATAGGAGTTTTCATAAACCAGCAAATCTGAGTGAAGATTCCAGGTGTCAAAAAGAATGGGCTGTCATCCGTATTCATGCCATCTGGGCACTTTTCTCTTTACATTTTGTACAGGTGAACAGGATAAGACCTTGGGTTTCAGTGTCCTGAATGATACAATTTAATATGTTAAAGTAAAATAAAAAAGATAATGCAGTTTCAAAAGTGGATTATCACATTTATTTTCACAGAGAGTTTTCTTTTTTTATAGATTGAATTTGTTAAAATGAAAAATCAAATTTTAAAATGACTTGAACTTAAAAAATACATTAGATTTATCTTGTGTCTTTAGGATTTGCGCCAGTCTTTGTCTTCGTCTGGCGCTCAGTTTGTAATACAGGATACTCCAACCCAGTATGGTCATCAAGCTCAAGTTTTACGTCACCCCAACATAGGTTGTGTATTTCCTGGCCTGTCCGCATGCCGAAATTTGTAGCACAGATTAGCCAAAGGGAGTGAATGAGGGCCCTTGGACTAGCATCACCCAGGGTTCCTGCCTCATACATTTTTTCGATCTGTTCGTCCGTCAGGGGCTCAGCAGTTTTCGGCTTGTTGCCTAAACTTTGGCTTTTGAGGTTTTTTTGTTTACCTTTTAATACCATTCTTGCTTTGTTAAAATCAAGATCATTAATAACTGACATTTTGGAATTTTTAGACTTGAGGTATCTGTCAATTGAGGAGATGAAGCCTCTTAAAGTAGTGGGTTCATATTCACCGCCATCCATCTTCCGAACAGCTAGCAAAAACTCAGAAATGTACAGATTTAGCACATCTGGGGGAATAAACTCGAGGTCTTTCTGTTCACCCTTAGACATGAGGAAATCTTTGAACACTTTTATGTCACGGTCAGTTTTCTTTTTAGTGTTATGGTTCACTGACTGTTCTAAAAACATATCAACATCTACTGACGCAAAACTTCTGGTATTACCCAGTATAGATGTATTTTCTGATTTGTCTGAAGACTCTGATGTGATTTCAGTTACCAAAGCTTCATTTTCAGTGTTGATAAACTCATCCACATCAAATATGTGGCCAAATAATGTGAAATAACATTAAAATGTCAGATTCGTGTTGCCATACTAAAATATGTATCACATGAAACATTCATATTTTCACACAAAACATCTTTTACCTGTGTTAACCGACAATAATTACCCGAATTTGCACTCATGCATTTACTGTGATGCACCAAACTTTCCAGTTCTAAAAGATACAAATTTTATATTAAAACTGGGTATTGAACATGTACATGTAGTAGCAACAATTCAGTCCAAATACACACCTAATCCACAACTGTTAGTACAGCTAATGCATGTACATGTATTTCCCATTACCGTAATTGAAGCATTATTCATTTAATATATTTAAATAGATGAAAGGGGAACTTTGAACGCCACCGAACACGACAAATATGAAAAAAAAAATGAATTCTCGGTTTGATTGAGCCTGTTCATGGGCAGGAATGGAAATGCATATTACGCCGCGAACATGAAATGGTATTAATCTGAAATATCGCATTGAAGGTTTCATGTTCATCGCCATATGCATACCATCGTTTGGGATGAATCAAAGTTGTACTGTTTATTGGTGTAAATACAGAGTTGCGCTCAATCCGAGGCTAGGCAGCTTTGGCAGTAATTTGCATTTCCTTTCAAAACGAGCGTACGTAGTAGATTTGTTTTCTTTCATACCGAGTTTCAATATTCACCCTTTGTCCGCCATTGTTGTCATAATACTGACTATACAGACAATATCGTTCTGGTACGAAAGAATAAAATAATGTTGAACTTCTTATTTTCACGTTTGTTTCCCATTAGTTCTATCAATTGTGAAAATGAATTTGTACTTCTTTGTAAAAGCTTTCGACTTTCTTCTAATTATTTTATAGCACGTGTTGAGGATTTTTAGTATTTATTTTTTACTCAATATAGTGTTTATGTAGCTTCTAGTAGTTCAATACGTACATATATTGTTGTATTTACCCATATAACTGCCATATTGAAAACAGTGGTCATGCTGGCCTTGTCCATGCTGATTAGGTGAGCTTGTTGTAGAAACATTGTTCTTTTCAATATTTAGAAAAGTGAAATATGCATATCAGTTATCAACACACTCACAAAACGCAGCCTCCCCACGCAGCGAAAGAGACGTGAGGAAGAGAGAGAGATCATGTTTGTTATAAGTATGTCAATTCAAATAAGACGTCACAAATAATTAATGAAAATGAGAACCCTTGGGGATACCCCCTTGGAACGGTCAGTGTCAAAACAAATTGCCACTGGGGGTTTAAACCAGGTTTACCAACCTCACACTTGCCCCAACAGGTTCTCTTATCACAAAACAAGCACACGTTGTCTTAGTGAAATATTTCCAACCCAACCATCAGCTTAACAATGTTGTATGCAAAAGCACACAAACATATAAAGCATAACAAACTAATAGCATTGAAAAGCCAAAGGGACGGGTACTTAATGACATTACCTGGAGGATATTTGTTTTTACCAGGAATAGATTTCACCGAATGAGCTCCGGAATTGGTATTTCCACGAGTGGCGAATATATATGATTCCGGGGTTCACGAGCGAAACATATATCTATCTTTCACTGGTGTAAACACATTTTCTTTTTATTTGATGATTTTAGTGCACAATATCTATAAATAAAACAGAAAACTTATATTAAATGTCTCATAAAAACGGTTGTTTATAACGTAACGTCATGACGTCATTTAAAAACCAAACATGAACCCGATACATGTTTTCATTTCTCCATTTCTATTTAATGTCGTCCACGTATAACATTTGTGTTTGTTGTACTTTTCTTGTTATAGTAAAGATGGTAATTTTCGGCAAACTTGTGTTCTTGGATTTAACTATCATTTTTATAAAAGTTTAGAAGTTACAGCGGTCCTTTCAACATTTTCCCATTTACATTTAAAACAAATTAACGTAAGTAAAGCAAATTAATACATTCCAATGGTTACACGATTTAATAAATTTGTTATTTCCAGAATTAGGCAAACAGCTCAATAGCATACATAATTTTAAAGTAAGACTCAAATTAAAGCATATATCAAGACTTACGCACTGTCGATTGTTGGTTTAACAAGAAACGACCATACCGCGTCAGATATATATTTTCATCTAAAGTGTATAAAATAACCAGACCTGTACATGCATAAACAACTGTATTGTAATTCCTTATGCAGAAAGCGTATTTAAGATAAGATACAAATACACATAACTGAACATATCGTTTTAATCGTTTTAAATCACGCATTTTCTTAAACAAATATATTATTTAAATATATTTATGTGTAAACTAAGATAAAAGATCACTCAAAAATTTGTGTCAGACTGTTTACTTGCATTTTTACTAAATACGTATTTAAATAAAATAAGTTAAATGTGTACCATTTATGTTCGGGTTGCCTTTCCATGTATCAGCTTCGCATATTACAAATGCATACCTGGTCAAACCGATGGCAAACAAAACTATAAAATATAAAGATTATAAGGTTTGTTAGTTTTATTATGTTTCATACAAATGCGACATATTCGGGTGTTCAAACTTGATCACGTTTGACATGAAAATAACAAAATGATGTTTTCGTACAAAATCAGTTGAAGACGTATCACGCATGTAGACCCACCGAATTGCCTTGCTATTTCCCTTAAGTAAAAATAATTCGAAAACCACAGCCTTGAAGGGCTAATTATGTGCCGTTATCAACCTTCACCACTAGGCAACAGGGTCTACTACAGAACGAAAGACACTTTCAACAACACTGATTATTCAAGAACAAATACCCATGGTACTAATTTTCTTTTATTACTACAAACGAAAACAAACATATACGTACCGTTTCGTAACATTCCCATGCTCCATTGTTGTAGTTGGGTGAATGATGTGCAATTGTTGTTATGAATGCTTTCTGCTAGTTGAATTTAAGTGAACATTAACACCATTAATATTGCCAAGTTCATGCTTATCACTAAATAACGTCTGGCAGAACGACCTTAATATATATTGTATAGTTTACAAGATAAATTCTTATATTTCTAAATTAGAAACTACTAGGTTAAAACAGTTCAACCTGTGCTAAAGAAATAGGAAATACAGTTTGAACAAACATTTAAATTGAACACGATTTGTATGAACATGTGGTTCATGTTGGTAATTCTTATTGTAAGTACGTAATACATTTGTAAAAAAATGCAAATAGTTTTTCTTATTTTAAAATCGTATGCATTGTTTCAGAAAACACAGTAGTTCGGCATAAAAAATAACACAGCGTTTGTCACATGTTGGTATCACCATAGTTAAGTTGTCCTTGTTTGTGACTTTACCAAAGACTTTGTCTTCAGATTCTCTCAAATGTTACTGTTACATGCGTGACATTTATAACATTGCATTTAATGAATTCTTGCGCATTAATATTGAAAAGTGCAGTGCAAAACCAACATGTTTGAATCACATACAGTCGCTTTAAACATTCG
Organism: Corbicula japonica; assembly: GCA_038501625.1. NCBI lineage: Eukaryota > Metazoa > Mollusca > Bivalvia > Venerida > Cyrenidae > Corbicula > Corbicula japonica. The sequence goes on along the minus strand of JAZAYU010000417.1, from coordinate 193,906 downwards.
TTTGAACTAGAACCATATCTCGATCAGATTACAGAAAAAGTACAGAATAGCATTAATTAGATTTCGACTTTCATATCATTCTTTAGAAATAGAAAGATGACGTTACTTTAATATTCCACAAAATGAAAGAAAATGTCAATTTTGCAATATCAATTTTATTGAAAATGAATACCATTTTTTTTGTTAGCATGCCCAATGTATAAATATTTACGAAAGCAGTTTTTAAATCCATATTTGAAGTTGGCCAAATTTAAATAAATTTGACTCATTAATGGAAAAACGAAATGCGAAAATTCAATTAAATTTAGGAAAATACATTATACAAAGCTTTAAGATTACGCCGTCAGTTAGTCTGAGAGACTTTATTATTATTTTTCATTGTTATTTTAAAATTATTCCTCCCTCTTGTATTTTAACTATTAACTTTCAGTTATATCAAGTTTTCATGTTTATAAGTTTACATGTATATCTGCTTATCATTAAAGTTTCTCTTTTAATAATTCCTTTTTCCAGTTTAAATAATAATTACATTACTCATATCGTGAGATTATAAAACTACCTTTATGATTATGTGAATGAATTATGTTGTATATATGCCAGATGAAATGTTTTTGCTTTAGTGCGAATAAATGTTGTTGTTGTTGTTGTAATGACTGATCCGCGATTGGTTCAAACGCTTGCCTCAAAGAAAAACTGACAAAAAGGAATGCAAATATTTATGCACACAATTTTGCTTGCGATGGTAACAACATGGTCAAACACGATTCAGCGCTTGGCCAGAAGTAAACAATAGATCAATGGTACATGTAAGAATTCGTCAATTTCCTTTTCTAATGCTATTTATCGCGACTTAAAGCTTTTTCACTCTTTTCACTGAAATATTTCTATCATTTGATAGGAAATAAAAACAGTTAAACGGAAAGGCCTTATACATTGAATGTCAGTAAAAATGACATTTTCATTTTTTTATGTCGCAGTCATTTCCCTGAGTGACATTAGCAAGAAATGTTGGTTCAACTCGTATATCGATATGGTTAATATATAGCAAACATCATACGAACACTAGAATTGAATTATAATTGGTTCAACTCGTATATCGATATGGTTAATATATAGCAAACATCATACGAACACTAGAATTGAATTATAATTATTCATTTCGTCATAATTGACATCAGAATAGCCGAAAATTCCTAGAAATAGTCTGTCGAAAAGGGGTCTATATTTATATTTACGTACACCTTAAGCTTAATAGGAAACAAAACACCGATGTTAGGCCATATTTTAACGGGTATGGTTTAGTTTATTCGAAGTAACTTAAAATTATACAATTCTCAGATAAACTGACTAACCTAGATTAATGAAATGATTGTCGCAAATATACTGGTCAGGAACGTTAAATGCTTTTAAACTTACTTTAACAAACGTAGACGTCATAAACAAACATTAAACTTTGGTATACTAAGTCTTAAAATATAATTATGTGGAATGAAACAAACTAAAATGCAATCGTCGAATCATCAAATCTAAGATTAATTGAGAGATAATAGAATTACAGGTGGGACGTTAGAATTTGTCAGGTACGTTAAATAGTATACTTACTTTCTCGTCGGACCCCGTAGTTTTGAAATTATATTTCCGTAGTATTGTTCTTCGTTTGTCATGCAGTCTTATTTTGTTATTGAAGTAAAACATGCATTTGTGGCAGTTTATATATTGATTGCATTGCAGAACATAAAAAAAATGACTGTCAAGTACGTTAAAGTCAGGTACGTGTACATGAAACACGATTCTTTAAATAAAAAAGTCATTTACCCTACTTTTTCATTTTCTTGGCACTACATGTATCTAACGTATGCACACATATTTTGCCCTTATACATCAGTTATAACAGAAATATTTGAGCACAAACACAACAGATTAGTATCATGCCAGGTACGTTAACTGTTTTACAAATCTAGGTAAGATTCATTACTTTCAATAATATAGCTTGAAATATATTATGTTTATTGCAATTACAGCAAACCAATTGTAAATACGACTTTGTTACTTTTCATTTGTTTTGAAACAGTTCAAGTTTTGAATAGTTTTGAATTGTTTGTCAGGTACGTGAAAAATATGCACATTTTTAAGGTACATTTTAAAACTAAAATAATGTAGTGTATTCGCATAAACTATTTCCTTTCCTATGAATAAGGACTGAAGTGTATAAATTACAAGGAAATGTCATATAAACTGGCTTTGTTGTTTTTTTTTCAACTGATTTTGCAAAGTTCGGGTATTTATTTTTTGTTATGATTACGTAGGGGTTTTATTTTACACGCATACCTTAAAATATTTTATTAAACACTTCCAAATAGAAAGATACTGTCCACAGTATCTTGGTCATACAGTGGTACATTTAAAAACGTATTAATTGTTGAATTCCATATGCGTCTATAGCGCAGTTGGTACGAAGGCAGAAAATAGCAAAACGACTATTATTTTGCCGCTTGTTGCGGGTTCGAGTCGTACTTAGACCTATAACATTTTTCGTGGCGTTTTATATTGTAGATGTTTGTTGTTTATTTGTTTGTTTGTTTTTAAATATTATGTTTTTTTTTTTTTTTACTTTATTGATTTATTTTTATGGACTTTTTATTGTAATTTTGATATTTCCATGTCACAAACAATATCAGTACAAAATATTTCAAACATATCACAGCAGTTCTGTTTCACTTATAGAAATTAACAACGGAAAATAACAAAAACAAACGGGAAACTTTATATAAGAAAACGCTTTAAAAAAAGTATAAAACAAAAATGGCACTAGCACTCGATGGAATCGAACCACCTTTAGCGTTTGAAGGATGCACTTTACCACTGAGCCATTCCGCTTTTATACATGTCTAGCGGAAAGAAGACACCTAAATAATGCATAAGTAATGGATTTCCCGTTGAGGTAATGACGATTTTCACGCTTTGGTGATGAAGTTAAAAATATCACAACCAACAACCGAATAATGTATGCAAAATGGGCAGGTTAATATAATCACACTATACTGTCAATTTAATGTAGGCAAAGCGCTGTTGAATATCGTACAGAATAAAGTTTTCGAATACGGCATAATTGTATCGAAAAGATTGCATTTCATATTTGTTATACAAAATTTAATATAACTGTTAAATGGCAAAAATGGGAATAAAAACGACTGACATAGCACAGCAAATGAATTTATTACATGTAAACGGGTTTTCTTGAAGAAGTATAATAAACATATTTCTTGCATTCTGCACTTTATTAAAAACAAAAACACATATTTCAGATTTAATGTACCACTTATCAACGAATAAAAACTCCGGAAAATGTATTCCACAAACCATTATCTTGGTACAAATTATGGCCATTTGCAGTTTGTTCAGTTTTTACACAGACTGTATCATTTGCCATTAAAACTGCAACGGCATTAATTGTATGGCAATTATGCATGTTATCGCAGCGAAAAAGCCCTCTTTCAATTGGTACATTATTCTGAACAATTGCATAATATATATTATTAACAGTAGAAGGAGCGAGACATAAATGCGCTGAAAAAGAGTAAGTCCCGGCAACAGGTTCTGTAAAAATCCCCGTCGTATTGTCATATCCAAGGCCGATATTTAATGTTGTGTTTGTGAATACAAGTGTTCTTGCTGTGTCTAATCTTGTTTGCTGGACATCTTTGCTCCTAAATGCTATGGTAGGTACATGTATAACTGAAAACCACAAATCACGAATATTGAATAAGATCCATGAACATCACATGAACATTTGTTTAACAAATAATCAAGTTTGTGGCGATTGATGATATGCACGGCTATGTAAACACGATAAAATGTTCACGAGATCGCTTTAATAATCAAAGAGTCAAGAAAGAAATAATCGTGGTTGTTCAACGTGATATTTCACCAGGTTTACTAGTATTATTTACTTATCTGTATCGAAGTCTTAAAAGGCACTTAATATGAATTCATTCTGTAAAAACATGGTTTCATTATATCGTCGTTTTGCTAAGGGCTTACATTGTGCACTCCTCCGGCAAAATGCTGTTTATTGAAACTTTGCCCAAATGAATTTTACTAATGTACCTTTATTTTGCGTATGGTTAGACACGTTTAAATAATCAAGGAAAATAGCGAGATCTAAATATTCCATAGACTTCTATTTTTACTTTAATTCACAAAAACTAAACAACAACAAAAAATCATTTAAATGCCCACATGAGTAATATGACACTGACAACACTGTCTCGTGTTCTCCTGACTTACATATAAAAACTTATAAAATAAGATATTAGTAAATGTGTGTTTGACCTTGAATTTCCTGGTCGCGTAAACGGATGACAATTCTTGATTTCTCTGTTAGTAGTTGAAAGTTCTTTACAAAGTACAGAACATTTTCGTGTTAGTAACATTACACTCAAGTGAGATTTTATAATTATGTTTGTATTGCTTAGTGTTTGGTAATTTATCTTAATAGACAGGTGAAATATGCATATCAGGAATCGCCACATTCAGAAAAAACAGCCTCCCCACACAGTCAAGAAGAAGAGAGGGAGAGAAAGCATGGTTAATAAATGATCAGTTTCAAAAAAGACACCACTAACAATAAACAAAAATAAGAACCCGAGGGGTTACCGCCTTGGAACAGTCAGTTGCAAATCTAATTGCCACTGGGGGTTTAAACCAGGTTCTAGGGTGCACCAACCTCACACTTGCCCCAACAGGTTCTCATATCAACAAACAAGTACAAGTTGTCTTGGCGAAAAAACTCCAACCCACCTATCGGCTTAACAATGTTGCATGCAAACGCACACAAACATATAAAACATAAGAAGCTAAGGGCATTGCAAAGCCGAAGGGGCGGGTACTCAATGATCTTACCGAGACCAGAGCTCCTGGAGTAAAATCAGCAAGAACACGATGACAGGGATAAACGAAACAAATCTAGCTTCTAGTTTCTTTAAAAAAAAAAAGATTTCCCCATAAACGTTCATAAACTCTTAAACCCCTGCAACCGTCGTGCAACCAAAGAGGTAAGCATAATGATCAACTGTAGAAGGGTTAATCACCAGGCCTGCAGAGCGCTGTAAAATATCATGTTGGTAACCTTTCTTTTTAAATTTACAGATGGTTTTTCACGAATAACCGGGAGCAATTAACACTGCCTTTTATCTTTTTAAGTTTATAAATTAAATCTCCATAAAACAGGCTGTGAAATACCTTGTTGCAAAAGTGATTTTAAACTGCACCTGTATTTATGAATTATATCTGGGTATCGGCGATAAAACTTGCAAAAGATTTTCCTTAATTTGTGATACCGATAACCTTGTTTTAAAAGTTTTTTCTGTAATGCAGAGATTACGTTCATTGAAATCAATAACATCGTTGCAAGCTCTTGAAAAGCGAACAAGCTGTGAAATATAAACCCCATAAGATGTTGCACGGGGAACATCGCCGTCTAAAAACCGAAAATTTACTATTATATTAAAATTAAAATCATCTCTTTTATCATAAATTTTAGTAGTGACAAAACCATTTTCAATGGAAAGATTTAGATCGAGAAAGTTTGCTTGCTTTTCTGAAGTGTTCGCTTTATTAAGTAGTAGTTCTTTACGATAAATCTTATTAACCAGTAATGGGAAATGGTTATTGTCTATATTTAATGAGTCATCAAGGTACGTCGAGGTGTTGTTAAAAGCTGTAATTATATCATATTGATGTTCAGTAGAAAGAGATAACACAAAGTCTAAAACAGTATCAAAACAGATCAGCATCAAGGGGTGCACAATTAGTACCCATTGGGATGCCTATTACTTGTTTATAAAATTTAAACAGAGGTACCGAATCTAACATAAATATTATCCAGTAAGAAAGTTAGCGACTCTATTAGGTCTTGACAAGTCCATACGGTATAATTATCATGATAAGAACCATCTGTAAAAATGCCCTATGTTCATTACAAGCGATGCAGATTTTATTTTCCCTAGCGAACGTTTTTTCAATGAGACTGGTTAGCTTGTCTTTTATTAAATTATGAGGAAGCAAAGTGTATAATGTTGAGAAATCATAAGTAGACAAACAGAACGCCCGAAAAGTATTTGATTTAAGCTTTTTCAAAACGTTATTTGAATTTTAAATCGACCAAAATAATTTTTTGCCAGAAATTTCAAAAACCTTAGCACAATACCTAATAACATGTTCTTTTATAGCTGTAAGACAAGATGTTAAGAGCACTGATAATTTAGTAGTAGTGCAAGAACTAGAGTTAGCAATAAATCTTGCTTTGTACGGTGTTTTAATTTGAAGTCATTTTAGGTCTAACTTTTTTTCTTTACTTTTCTCACGTGTCTTGCTGTATGCAAAATAAAGATAGATTAATAACATTCATTTGTGCAAAGTTTCACAGAACGGCATTTTGCCGTTATTGATATTTTGATAATTTTTTTATCGATGAACGTGCTGGGGAGGTGTGTGGTAAGCCCTTAAATTAGAGTTAAGTTTCGACTCAATCGTGCACATGTACATATTTCAACAATGGGAATGGATATTTACCAATGATAAAGAATGTTTATGAATGAAAATTTGCTTTTCTATGTTACTTTCTAAATGATCAAAGAGCAGATAAATTCTGACGTCAGCATCATTTAACGAAACAAACCTACCAGGACAGGGCAGTATATGGCATTGTTGTACGTCCAATGTATCGCCAAGGCAGTACTGTCCAAGGTATTGCGGCTTTGGATTTGTACAATTCCGATGTCTTCGTTGTATACCAAATCCACATGACGCCGCGCAGATATCCCAAGAGGACCAATGTGTCCAACCACCATTAACTTTAAAACAAGTTATATGCATAATGTGATTAATAAGGAATAAAATGGATTTTACTCCGTTAGTGTTCACTTTGATGTTTCACTATTTAAGGCGCTACTCCTTATGTCATTGCAATGTCATAGATACAAAAGACAAATATCAAAATATCTGAAATGAGAAAAATGCAATTCAAATCTAGAGATATGTCCCTAGGTCACGGATGTCAAATTAATTGTCAAAAAAAAAACCAAACAATAATTATTGTGGTCACAGTGCACTTTACAGATTATCTTATCACAGTTACCTCACATGATGGTCAACAAAACTTTTAAAGTTTAATGACTTTGGCTAATTAAGTTTAGGAGTTGCGTGCGACACAATACTACATTTGAACTGTACTGAAAAACATAACTTCGTTTCAAATGGAAAACCCAAGTGCACATCTACACTTAATGTTTGACATACCTGTAAAGTTTCATGACGGAGGCTCTCATACTATTTGAGTTACATGCGACGCAAGATTACATGCTGAACACATTAAAATGAAATTCATAATAAGCTATAACTCCGGTTTAAATGTGAATTGTCTTAAACAAAACCCCAGGTGCACAACTACACACAATGGTCAATATACCTGTCACGTTTCATGATTGTGGCTATTTCCTTTTTGAGTTATGTGCGTCACAAGATTTCATTGAACATATATTATACTTAAATCCATAAGGGCCATAACTCTGGTTTTAGCAGGTGTAGAAAGAAACAAAACACCAGGTGCACAACTACATATGTTGGTTTACATGCCCGTAAAATTTCATGACTGTGACTCGTACTTTTGGATTTAGATGCGACACAAGATTACATGTTGAATGAAAAATATTGAAATTCATAAGGGTAAATGAATGTGGTTTTAATGGGTACAACCGGAAAACACATCTAGGTGCACAACAACACATGATGGTTAACATGCCCGTACAGTTTCATGACTGTTATACTTTTAGACTTACATGGGAAACAAAATTACAATTTGCTTGCATCATATTGAAATGCATTAGGGACAATAACTCTGATCTTAACAGGCGTGGCCAAAAACAAAACCCCAGGTGCACAACTACACATGATTGTGAACGTACATGTAAAGATTCATGAGAGTGGATCTTGTACTTGTTGAGTTTCGCGCGACACAAGTTTTCGGCATAAAAAACTTTGCACAGGTTAATGTCATTAATGTATGTTTTTTTACACATGTTAAGAAAAGTTAGAACAGTAAAGAAACATTTTAAAATTCTACATTTGCAACCAAACTAAAAGTAAGCAACAAAAAACATAAATATAAATGTCTTCATTTAATTAAGTAATATGTTACTGACAACAGTATGTAAAATCCTTTTGTCTAAAACTGTATACCATACGAGATATTTGTAAAAGTGTATTCGACCTAATATCCTTTTCGCGAAACCGGATAACAAAAATAATAATGTTGATTTCTGTATTCATAATTAAAAATTCGTTAAAAGGACTTTACAAGTTGTTTTTCAGTATCATATTACTCATTAAACTTTAAACACGTTTTGATCCAGGAGCTACACATCCACATAGCAAAACTGTTCTTAATGGACTACCACTGTGAATTACAGCATCTTTATGTTGTTAATCAATAAGTTATTCTTACTTGAACACGGATTGTTGGAGCATTGTTTATTTTCAACCGAGATCCCAGTGCAGTTCTGACCGTTAAAATCAGGAACCGGGTTACCGCAGGACCTAGTCCGTGTCTGGATTCCATTGCCACATGTGACATCACAAAGCGACCAGGAATACCATTCTGTCCAACCTCCATCAACTTCAAGTATAAATAATTACAAAACGAATAAACAGACAGCAAACACACACGCATTTGAAATGCGATTATTTCTTATCAATTTATACTAAAACAACTGTAAGTATTTTAATTACATATGTGTTTCATTGTTTGTTTAATTGATAGTGACTAGAAACGGACAAGAAACATATTGACTTCGGGCAAACTGTTTCATGCAATGGCTATACAATTTCATCTTCGACATTAGTAGTCGTTTATTTTTACTGTTTATTTTTATCAAGAACAATTTAGGTAAAACTTTATAACACTACGAATTCTAAGATAAAACTTGTGTTGGCTTTGTGCATGTTTTCAATAAGTCTGGCCAACAGGTCTGATGTCTCCTATAATAAACCTTTTTTACTTAAAATAAATGAGTTTTCCCTAAGCCTTATAATTTAAATTAAAAATATATTTCATTATGCCTTTCTTTTATATTAGACCCGTTGTCGTTTTAAAATTCAACATGAGTTTTATTGTTTCATTGCCTGTATGTACATAAAACATAATTCTTAATATTATTTTTCCATCTAACTTTGAGTCAACGATCCAAAAGACTACAAGTTAAATGATCATTTAATATAAAATACTTGGACAAATGCTTTGGCTGCATGTAACAATTTCTTTAGCACTTCCTGGACAACCAAGTCCACCATAGGCCGGAGAAGGGTTGCTGCAATTTCTGCTTCGCGATTGAGTACCATTTCCGCACGTGACGCTGCAAGTGCTCCATTCAGCCCAACTAGCCCAGTTGCCATCAACTTCATCATTAATATGAACATATTATTCAAGTAGAGTAAATATAGTTCCGAATATGCTTGTTTGATTGGTAGTAACATCATTGTAAGTTATGTACATGTATATGACCATTAGGCATTGTGTAGTACAAACAATGATAAATTCATTTGTATTGCCCACTAAACAATACTTTTTTTCTCTGTAAAGAAGTGAAAACTTGAAACTGTAGATTATCCTTTAAAACTGTTTTTTAAAGATTGTTACCAATACGGTCATATTGGAGTATATCTCGTCGTCACATAAGGTTATTAAAAACCTTATGATGGTGTAATTTGGTGCATTTGTTTCTGTCGAAATCAAGCAAACCAGGCAATAAAATAAACCGAACATTTGATGTTATCAGTGAGAGATAGACATATAATTTACTAGGGATTTCCAGAATTATGTCTTTTCCATCTTGACAATCGTAAACAGAGCTCAGTCATAAACAACTTCTAACGAACACCGGTACAAATAGCCAATAAATGTACAGGTTTATGGTCAATATCCTTAAACGAATGCCTTGAAATATAATTATCTTTTACTTACCAAGAGAGCATAAATTACAAAACTTCGGGCATACAGTTTTTGCTTCGTGTATTGACTGGCAAATTTTAAATTTGCTATCCAGAAAAGCACAGTCCAACTTTGGATCATCTATGCAAGATGTCGCTGAAATAGAACACCTTAGGATATTATTTATTAATAATGGCTATACATAATCTTACCAAGTTGCGAAACAACCAATAAATATAAATGTGATCTGATATCGGTGTTGTTTGCCAAATTAACTTCAAGTTATTTTAGTTCATGGGCAAAATGTTGTGTTCCTTTAAATTTGACAATACATTGTAGACCGACATATAGAGGATACAACATGAGTGATCATTTTATACTGAAATTATTAAACGAGTCGTCTAAATCGATATAAAACGAGGCTTTTGTCGAGTTTTATATCGATTTAGATGACGAGTTTAATAATTTCAGTATAAAATGATCACGAATGATGTATTCTATTTATCACATACCCTAAAAAACAAGCGCAATCCATGAAATGTCCCTTTCTAACGCCTAGTAGAGCGAACTTAAAACGTGTGTAATTCGGTCGTATCGGGTGATACATAAGCTAGTCCCAAAAGAATTTATCCTACCGTTTTCCCATTTGCCAAAATAAGTTGAAATAAATAAATAAAATTAACTGCGCTAGAGTCAAGATAAAAGAATCTATCATTTATAGGCTTCTGAAGTTGTGTTTAATTAAATAAATCGATCTAGTGTATGACGTCATTCGTGTAAACTTTCATAGCGGCATATGACAACATTGAAATTTGCTGGATATAAACTGGAAATTTGGATTTAAAATGTGTTTCTAGTGTTTTTATTTTGTTTCGGGGATGTTGTAAGATCACACCGACGATGTTCTGAAAACGATGTCAGCGTCTGGGTCATTTTGTTTTCGATCATCATCTAAACGAAATGAAATGGCTTTGTTGCTGTTGTTGAATTTCATCATAGATTTTCGGCGTATTGCTATCTTACGGAGTAAACAAGATGTCAGAGTTATATTTTCCGCGGATATTATCAATATGAGGGATGCTTAAGATCCTTATAGAAAATTGATTGCTTGCCTGAAGTGGACAGATGGCAAAAGTAAGTCATTTTCATAAATTTGTTTTGATCGCTGATAACGCGGATGAATAGTGATTCGGCTATGTTATATAACTAGTTATATATCGAAAATATATAACGGGTGTTATTACACTCCCACACCGGAAGGTATATGATAAATACTTATCTCAATACATTGTATGAGTTGTTTTTTTATATTGTCCATGAATTTCAGAGTTCTTAAGCAAACGGTTTTTCTTTTGTTTTAGTATGTGCTTGGTAATTAGAACATTAGACTAAATTGAGCTTGCAAACATTAACTACATTCTTAGCTAAATACATTTCTTTACTTAAATCTAGGTGGCAATAAATAATTCCCCCAAAATTCATTTTTGAAATTTTAGCCAGTTTTCGCCATTTGCAATGTTTGCGACCCCTTAATAAAGCAAACACTTCGGATAGGCAAGCACAATTGCTTGATCTTAATCTTTCTATTGAAAATGGATACGTGACAACTAAAATCCATGATATTAGATACGATTTTAATTTTAAAAGTAATAAAACTAGTAAATAGTAGTTAATAATAGTGAATTTTCCGTTTTTAGCCGGCGATTTTCCTCGTGCAAAATCTTACGGGGGTATATTACAACAGATTGTTCGCTTTCCTAGAGCTTTCAATGATGTTAATTATTTTAATATACGTATTCTTTGCATAAAAGACACATTTTTAAAACAAGGCTATCGGTATTATAAATTAAGGAAATCCTATTGCAAGTTTTATCCATATACCTAGATTTATTCAAACATAGAGGTGCAGTTTAAAATCACTATTGCAACAAGGTATTTCAAAGCCAGTTTTTTATGGAAACTTTATTTATAAACTTAAGAAAAAATAAACGGCAATATAAATTTCCCCTGGTTATTCGAAAATTTAATAAGAAAAGTTACATGTACCAACATGATATTCTACAGCTCTCTGCAGGCCTGGTGATTAACCCATCTACATTTGATCACTATGATTACCTCTTTGGTTGCACGACGGAGGCAGGGTTTTGAGAGTTTATGAAGGTTTATGGTGAAAACTTTCCTTTAAGGAACCTAGAAACTCGATTTGTTTCTTTCATCCCTGTCATCGTGTTCTCGCTAATTTGACTTCAGTGACTTTGGTCTCAGTACGATCATCGAGTACTTGCCAATTTTACTTTGCAATGCTTTTAGCTTCTTAAGCTTTATAAGTTTGTGTGCTTTTGCATGCAAAAAATGTTAAGCTGATAAGTGATTGGGAGTTATTTCGCCAAGACAACTTGTACTTGTTTGTTGATATGAGAACCTGTTGGGAAAAGTGTGAGGGTTGGTGCACCATAGAACCTGGTTTAAACCTCCAGTGGCAATTTGTTTTGCCACTAACCGTTCCAATGCGGTAACCTCAATGTTCTCTATGTCGTTAATTGTTTGTTGCTTCTTATTTGAATTGACATACTAAGAAAACCATGCTCTCTTTTCCTCTCTTCTGTGTTTTGTAAGGTGGCGATTTCTGATAGGCATATTTCCTTTTTTTCGCTAATCAACCCTATATATTTTCTAAGAATTCAAGCAATAACGATTTTGTTCACAACCCTAGTCTTGTGCATAAAATCGAGAAAGAACGTCTGAATAAAAATAGTTTGCAATAACTTGTAAATTTAAGTAGAAGGGTATTATATTAGATTTCAATTTATTCAGTTTTAATTTGTAAACAATAGAGAGAAAAAATACATTACGTTTTGGGTGATCACATAAGTGTTTATTGCATATGTCATTACTGCAACATTCGAAGCAATGATTTTGCTCGTTTCTTATCAAGTCACGAGCAGAAAAGACGATGGGATCGTTTTGGAATAGATGGCTTTGAAATGACTTGTCAGGTTGAACATCTTGTCTACTGCCAATGGCCCGGCCAACTAGTGATGCAGCCGCTTGGGGCTGTAAACTGCATTGCTGTCAGTGTAAAGAGTAGTAATCAAATGTAAATTTTCTATTTATAGCAGACATGTACTCGGATTAAATATAAGGCGAAAATAGACCAATAAAGACCGCACTTACATCTATGAACCCAGAATCGCTAAAACTAAAAATTTTGTTGCTGTCAGATGAAAGTTTAAGTTTATATAACCTATGCCAAACATGTCGACCACGTTTTCATACTTGAGACAAACATAAGTTGTCATATCAACAATATGCACATAACCTTCATTTAGATTATTAATAACATATATTTATCTTAGATAATATAGGTCGCTGTTTCAAAGCTAGTGAGTATATCCCAGAACTATTATATATCTTTCTTGCTGTGGCAAACATTTGTTACAAGCGTTATCCTAAGACGCGAGGTACGTATAAGCTACTGAACTTTGACCTCTTAAGTACATCCTCAGCATGCGGATTTATCCTCTTGGTTATGAGAATGTTTGTGCGAACCCCATGAGAACCCGAGACTTTAAGAAACACATTACCTGGTGCGATAATCATTTTGTCTAATTGTTTAACAGAACGGATAAAGTTATTGCGAACAAAAAGACTGAATGACAGAATGACGTAATGTCGGACAAAAAGAGCATACATAATGTTTCCGACCGGTTCACTGGTACACTGTGGGAGACTTATAAAACTGTAGGAGACTTATAAAATTCCTTTCGTTAGCTGCACTACTTTTCTATAACACAATGCAATTCTCGAACATATTCCGCTATGAAGTACATGTAACTACCTACCGGGTTGTCTATGCATCCAAGACTGTATTGTGAATTCGACAAATCCATATAACATGACTAAAACAAACAAGAACTACTGATAAATATTTATTGAAACTGATTTCATTTAGTTTTAACCGTTCCTATAAAATCCCCTTTAGACGCCACGAAAAACATCATTTTTACCATATTAACTCAAAACGTTGAACGCCCTTTCTGATGATTTGTTCGCAAACAATATGACCATTAACGTAAAATATGGTTTAATTTCTTCTAGTGATGTTGCACCTATTTTTTAAAATAATGTTTTAAACTAGATGTAACACTTATCGCATTTCCCTTTGAAAAGTGAGGCTTAAATTCCGGGTTTACCTGCTCGTTCAGACAATGTATCGTGTTATGACAGTTTCCAATATTGTCGGTTGTACAGTTGTAGCATTCTAGTGTTTCTGAAGAAAAAACACATCAACAAAAAAAGAAAACAATCAAGGGAGATTACAGCTAATTTGTATGTGTTTATCTGATTTATTTCATATTCTTATTCCATCACATATCAAAGTCTTTCAGATAAGAAAACGAAATACTTCAATAGATTTAAAATGAAACCACATACTAGACAAACAAATACATTAACATTAAATCTTTATGAATTTCAGTATTTTAGTTATCCAGTGCTACGCCAAAAGTATAAAATAGATGAAATGGAAACTTGTAATTTCAAAGCATTATTTAAGGAAAAACAGGGACAGATATCTAGAATGAAGAACAAAAAATCGTTCACAATTCCTGAAGCAATTAGTTTCATATAAATGCAATTTTTGATTGATTGGTTGATATTATAGACACAATGGTTTAGTCGAGCAATGTAATAGTAAAAGCGGAGTAAGCATTGTTCAATCAAGTCTAAATATAACAAAGAAGAAATCTGTTTCGATGCCGAAGTGGAAAAAAATATTTTTTCGATCAATAAATATCATAGATCTTAGAGAGTTGGCATAGAAGAGATTTCATTAGCCCTTGTGTCGAGATGCTATAGAAAATAAGAACATGATTATTAAAACAAGTTTACTTTACATGACAAAAATATAATGGAACGTAGGTCTACATGTTTTAGAGATAAGAAGTTAAATATAAATGAGAGAAGATAAAAGTAATTTTACTAGGTCATAATCGTGACAATAGTGCAGCAATGCCTAACATCAGGAGAGAAAAAATATTTTGAATTATACATAAAACAATTTTCATTCCAAATGTCATTTTACTTTGGATGCTTTATACACTATAAAAAGCGATATATTTTATTGTATTTAATGGCCTGTTATATGGAGTAGACCAGTATTTTAAAATCGCTTTTTCATATAAAGGTGCCTTTTAAAACAATTTACATGTAGCTGAGAATGAATAAGATACTCTTACAGGCAAATGACTTACCAATAAATCCGAATTTCAAAAATGAAATACACAGGACAGCCACTAAAACAACAAATAGAGGCAATTTTATTAAAAATACTAGAATTCTACAATATGTGTGAAAAAAGACACTACATTTTTACATATCTTTTTGTACTCTATCATTATACTACGAGGGTTGTTCAATATATAATGAGACTGTCCTCATATATTTTTATTGTGACACGAAATATATCAAAATTTAGTATCATTATTAAATATAACTTATCCGTGATTAGAATCCCGGCTTTGGTAGAAAAAATATAATGCGACATAGAAATTATGATCATTCCAAAAAACATAGTAACGCGTTATCGCCCCCGTCCATGCTGCATTATAAAGACATACATTATAATATAAAGTAAAGTAAGAACTTATTTTTGCAATTACTTAAAAATCCGCCAATAATTTGTTAGTTATATCAATGTCCTCATATGCAAAAATGACGTCATTTGGTAGTAAAACTTTGAAATAATCAACATTTGTTCACGGTTACCCTTACACGTTGTCACTTAAAAATGATGACACAAGAACGTATTGAAGTGCGGGAAAACATTAAGTTTTGTATGAAATTAGGCAATTCGGCAACGGAAACATTTACAATGTTACAAGAGACTAAGGGGAAAGACACTGTTTGTCGTATGTTAGTATTTAGATGGTACAAAAAGTTTTCTGAGGGACATACATCACTTAATGACGAGCAAAGGTTCAGTAGTATGAAGTCCGTGACAGGGTCAACGCTTGATACGGACAGACGTTTAATGGTTCGGGAGCTTGCCGAAATTGCTGATGAAGCGTAGGAACTGCGCATCGCATACTGACAAAAGATCTAAGCATGAGAAAAGTTAATTAAATATTAGAGGTTCAGTAATTTAAGTATATCGGCGTTTTTGTATCTATATAAAATCATAATAAAAACATAAACATTGATTTATTTAATTTTAAGACATTTATAATTCATGCATTATTTTTTATCAGTTAATAAGGCATTAATTTGTGGGCTGCACGCAACCAAACTGCATTCGGCAGCTTATTTTGAAAAGCTATGAACAATATAGCAACGTTTACAATGTGAACGACGTCGCTGACGTCGCGACATATTTGTTGCCCGGGGGCGATGATGCAAACATGACCTTCTTATAAATTCTGTAACTTTAAAGCTGTTTTGTGGATTTTTAAAATATTTTCTGATTGTATTCAGAAATGAATGAACTTTGTTATTATCTATTGTATATAACCGTTAAATGTTTCAAATAAAAAATATGAACACAGTCTCATTATATATTGAACACCCCCTCGTAAATAAATACTTTTATTGCATATCGCTAAACTACATATATTTTTTCCTAAAAACGTTCCATTATCGAAGCATAGGTTTACACATTTTATACGTTCGTATCCCTACAAAACTGTCAATTTTTGTCAACAATCTACGCATATTCATCTAACATTGTCTTTGTCATTTTCTTGCTCAATAATTGACAAACTTTGGTACTACGCCATTCTACAACGATAAATATCCCATAAAAATTACATTTATTGTTTATTGGGAATAGCTATTTGCGCCAATCGCAAACAAGCCGGAAATATAAATTATTATAATTAAAAAGAAGTCAAAAAGATTTAAGTGTAAAGTGAAAACTCGTTAGTATGAATACTGAATGCTATTCATAACCTGTATAAAACCAAATCATATAAACCATCCTTAGGCAATAGAAAAAAATATATTTTAGATTCTCATCCCCGCCCGCCCCAACAAAATTTATTCGCAAAAAATCGGAACATATTCTGTTCCGGACAGAACAGGTTTTAGACCATATAACTTTTTAAGACTGGTATGGCTTTTCAAGCAAGAATAGGCATCAACCTGCTGCTTTGGTAAGTTGTTATCCTGATTTTTTGGAAGAAATTGAAAAGATGGACGAATATTCTACACCAAAGGTTCTGGTAACTATAAATGCCATTGTCTCAAAATTTTAAGTTAGTTTTTATTTCTGTTCTCAGATATTTCGTTAATAAAAAATAAACATTAAAAAGTGCCCACTCGCCCCTTTTTTTCCCAAAATCCGGATGAGAATCTAATAATTTATTGTCTCTGGCATTAGATTGTCTCATTAATATCTTCGGTATATGCATATCTGTTTTTGAAAATAAACAACATTAAACTACTTCATTCTCAATCATTATAAATATACTTACATAAGAAGGCATCCATAACGTTTGAGATTTCCAAATTATGGTCGCGTAGTGTGTCCCAAATAATAAAACCGTACTTTGACGCTAACTGATAAGATTATGTTGATTTAGAGTGAATTTTTGGACAAAAAGGTGTTGTAGCAGGGCGCAAATTTGGCCGGAGGCACGAACAAATGGATGGACGGAAAGTCGGATAACGCGCTTATAGTAAGCCGTCCTTCCATCCATAATTCAATGAAGCTTAGAATGCCCTGTATGTATTGAATGTAACCGATGCTCACAGCAGCGTAATAAGAAGGAAACATTTAAATCATTGACTTATTAAGCATATCCTTAACAGACCCATATAGCTTTAAACCAGTTCTGGAATACCCGTTTATTAATATTATAACTTACCTGGGCAAGTTGTTCAAACCTTAATCCTCGGGTCATACTAACCTAATTAAGAATAATTAAAATCTTACAAACTCAATCATAATTTGTTCAGTTCTAAATTATGTAATATATGTACTATTTATTTCCAAGAATAATAAAGTTCTAATACAATAAAATGTAATTCAAAGTATGTCTTACAACCTCACTTATTATACCGAGCATAAATAAAAACTTGATAAAGAAAAAACCTATTATGACATTTATGATGCCAGTGGATGAAATATCTGGAGGAATTTAATCATAAATATGTTTATCTTTGAAATTGTTTGTTCAGTATCTGTTGGATTAAAAAAGAAGAATGAACAGTCATTACGAGGTTGAGTTCGTTTTTTCTTTAATAGGGAGGTAGTTTGCAAACAAAAACGAATATTTAAGTATCTTATTTCTTTACATCATTGGACTTTGAAGGTTGTGTTTTTCATTAAGTACACGTCATAAACTTCTCAATTTGACAGTCTCATAATCTGTTTGAGACTCTAGTGACTCTAATAAATTATCAACCTCATTATTATCTAGGAAAGAGGAGATAATCTTGACCTCTGTATCAAATGTCCAGATATGTGAAAATACCACACAAATTAAATGAAGGATAAATTTAGCATTATTGAACAAAATGTTTGAATTTCAAAACTGTTAAGTTTTAATTTTTGCACAGAATACTTTTGAAAGTAAAAACCCACTCTAGGGAAAAAATCGAACTACTACATGTATGCACATTTCGAGCAGGTGCGCGCAATCCAAGACGAACACCAAGTTATTTTAAAAGATAGTCGTTATTTTTTGGGAAAAACACGTAGTGCACGAAATGCCGGCTAATGAACACGTTCAGGAAATACCTTCAAGTTTGTTTTTGCTGAGAATCGTGTTGTATGGGACCGTGGAATCGCGCGGACCTGCTGGATATACTCCTGTTGTGAAATTAGCTAACAGCAATTTGCCCTGGTTTACAACTTTTATGACGTAGTAGAAAAAGTCTTCATTAAATAAAAGACAAGTGCTCGGTTTTTTAACTGTTTATTAACAATAAAGCTTAACATATTCATTACCCTAATGATAGTCGGTTTACAGTGCACAGTAAATACAGAACAGATCTGGAAATGGAAGACCGTGATATCAACAGAACAAATAATGAAAACAGCGTTATTTACAGGTCTTGAAGGGTCGAACAGTGATATCGGCCCACTGTGCGATGAAGACCCTCTAGCTATAGCTCTCTATTCAATATTGCTCTTCCAAGATTATTTTAATAATTGGGGCGCGTCACGGGAAAAGGTACCTTCGGACAGTTGACGCCTATCTTTAAAGTGACGTCATAAATTTGAGCAGACGACATTATTTGGCATTTCGCGGTAAAATAACATTTTACTGTCAAAATGTGTAATAAATAATGTCGTCTGCTCAAATTTATATAACAATTGTTTATATTTGTATTTGTTTTCTAAATTTAGGAAAAATTAAAATTATATTACTAAAAATGACCGAAGGTACCTTTTCCCGTGACGTGCCCCAATTATTATATGAATTATTATCCTCATCCTTTTTATGATTTTAGAGAAGATATTTTAATGCAGTATAACAACTGACTAATGATGGGTGCAAACATTATTTAGTAAATGCAGAATGCCTTTATCTGATGCTAGAAATTACTGATCTAAACGTGTATATTTAAAATTGATAATTCATCGCCTTATTGAAATAATCTATAACGACAAATTTGTAACAGTAATTCACTCTTACAACTTTTTTACGATTTTACGATAAAAATAGAATAAACAACAAATTAAATGCACAATACTCGAGAATAATAACTCAAAACTCCAGCGAGTTTCTGTTTTTTTTTTCATACTATAGTAATAGAAAACATCTTGCAAAGGGAATTCTCTAAAAAAAAACGTATAGGCAGAATAAACAACACATTAAACTAGAATGTGACCTCGGACACTGATGCCTCCACTTCTACAACAACATTAATTTTTTAACAAAGGACCATAACTCTGGTTAAATGGTCGCAGGGGTTAAATGGTCGCAGGGAAACAACTTTTCCTTACGATCATCTTAAATCCTGCTTGATCATCTGCGTTGTTTGAAAGAAATTCGGTCGACAGTTTATGAAGATTTTATACCACAAGAATTTGGAGATGTACGGACACAATTAAGGCTTAACAGATATGGAATATGAATTCGGCGTCATTGTATAATTAACAACAAATTAAAAACACAAAACCCAAGAAATATGTCACGCACAATACTTTCAGCGAGACCCTCTAATGGTAAAACAAAAATGAACAACAAATTAAAAACAAAACAAACCCAAGAAATATGCCCACATAATACATACAGCGACTACAGCTGTCTTTATCCGAATGGAACTCAAACTTTGACATAACCCAAGAAATATGTCACGCACAATACTTTCAGCGAGACCTTCTAATGGTAAAACAAAAATGAACAACAAAATAAAAACAAAACAAACCCAAGAAATATGCCCACATAATACATACAGCGACTACAGCTGTCTTTATCCGAATGGAACTTAAACTTTGACATAACCATTGCCCAAAGGTTATGAAACTGATCATGGAAACCAGTCTCAAATCACAAGCATCTAATTAGCTGTAATGGCGACCAGTCGCTATTTCAGCCAATTCAGATGCTTGCGATTTGAGACTGGTTTCAAATCTCAGTTTATAAACCTTCTGTCCATGTCTTCACAAATTTTCAATAGAAATTAAATACTACAACTTCTAACGTAAAATAAACAACAAACTAAAAAGCAGAAAATGAAAAGTCAAAAACATATGCTCTCATAATACTACCAGTGCCATAGTCTTCATAATAATAAAACACAATTAAGACTTTACACATTTGCAGTAGGAATTCACTAATCGAACTTCTAGCTGTAAGAGTATAAACAATAAAACAAAACTCGAACAACCCAAGAAATATGCCCACAAAATACTTCCAAAAAGTCATTTGATTTTTGAAATCAATCTTTGGCACATTCAAATTTTGACAACCTTGCTGTTGATAAATCAATTGACTAGCAGAACATATTTTGGTACGAGTAACATAAACAACAATTTTAAATAATAAAAACCAGAAAAAAAGAAATATGGCGACAAAATACTTGCAAATAATCATTTGAATTACAAATCAATATTTTATACAATCAGATCACGACAAGTGTGCTTTGAAATAGACGGTAAAAGTAGAATTAACAACAAATAAAGAAATATGCCCACATAATACTTTCATGAGTCATCTGAATAGGAAATCAATCTTTTACACAATCAGATTTTGACAATTTCGCTTTAAAATACCAATTCACTACCAGAAATTCTAACGGTAACAGAAGGATAAACAACAAATTAAAAACACAAAAGCCAAGAAATAAGCCTCCAAGAACACTTCCAGTGAATTTTCCGTATCGGTCGTCTTCATCCTGTTTGTCGGGTAAAGGATTTGGGGATGATTGATCTGTGAAGTAAAGAAGCAGAATCATAATCATCTTTGAATAGGGGCACGTCACGGGAAACTGCGTCTTTGGTTATATTTGTTTACATTTAAGTTGTTACTATTTTAGGAAAACTTACAGTATTCGAAGGAAAATGTGTCTTTGGATAAATTTCTTTACATTAAAGTTGTTACTATTTTAGGAAAACTTACAGTATTCGAGGGAAAATGTGTCTTTGGATAAATTTCTTTACATTTAGGTTGTTACTATTTTAGGAAAACTTACAGCATTCGAGGGAAACTGTGTCTTTGGATTATTTTCTTTACATTTAAGTTGTTTCTATTTTAGGAAAACTTACAGTATTCGAGGGAAAATGTGTCTTTGGATAAATTTATTTACATTTAGGTTGTTACTTTTTTAGGAAAACTTACAGTATTCGAGGGAAAATGTGTCTTTGGAAAAATTTCTTTACATTTAAGTTGTTACTATTTTAGGAAAACTTACAGTATTCGAGGGAAACTGTGCCTTTGGTTATATTTCTTTACATTAAAGTTGTTACTATTTTAGGAAAACTTACAGTATTCGAGGGGAAATGTGACTTTAGTTATATTTGTCTATATTTAAGTTGTTACTATTTTATGAAAACTTACAGTATTCGAGGGAAAATGTGACTTTGGTTATATTTGTTTACATTTAAGATGTTACTATTTTAGGAAAACTTACAGTATTCGAGGGAAAATGTGACTTTAATTATATTTGTTTACATATAAGTTGTTACCTTTTTAGGAAAACTAACAGTATTCGAGGGAAATGTAACTTTGGTTATATTTGTTTACATTTAAGTTGTTACCTTTTTAGGAAAACTAACAGTATTCGAGGGAAATGTGACTTTGGTTATATTTGTTTACATTTAAGTTGTTACTATTTTAGGAAAACTTATAGTATTCTAGGGAAATGTGACTTTGGTTATATTTGTTTACATTTAAGTTGTTACCATTTCAGGAAAACTAACAGTATTCGAGGGGAAATGTGACTTTAGTTATATTTGTTTACATATAAGTTGTTACTATTTTATGAAAACTTACAGTATTCGAGGGAAAATGTGACTTTGGTTATATTTGTTTACATTTAAGTTGTTACAGTAACTATTTTATGAAAACTTACAGTATTCGAGGGAAAATGTGACTTTGGGTAAATTTGTTTATATTTAAGTTGTTACTATTTTTAGGAAAACTTACAGTATTCGAGAGAAAATGTGACTTTGGATAAATTTGTTTATATTTAAGTTGTTACTATTTTAGGAAAACTTATAGTGATCGAGAGAAAATGTGACTTTGGATGAATTTGTTTATATTTAAGTTGTTACTATATTAGGAAGAACATAAGTATTCGAGGTCAAATGTGACTTTGATTACATTTTTTTGACAATTAAGTTTTTACTATTTCAGAAAGAACTTACAACTTTATTATCTATTATTAAGCCATAACTTAAGCTTCTCTGAAATCTTGACTTCATTTTTCCGTGAAATTCATTATAAGCAATGTCGTCTGCTCAACTTTATGGCTTAACTTCAAGAAAAAATATTCCGAAACCACGTTTCCCGTGATACGCCAAAATTAATGGTAATGCAGATTACAAAAGTATCGAAAGTAACATTTAATATTTGCAAACATTAATGCGAATTGAAAGTTCTACAATTTCTTGAAACTCATTCTACTGACTACTTTATAACATTCTCCGAATTGTTTATTCTCCTTCGTTAAATGTGTTTTTATTCGATATATGTAACTTAGTTTTTTATTTTTTGAAATGAAACTACAAAATGTGTGACATTCGTAAATTCGAACTGTAAATATTCGGGCAGGACTTTGTATTTCTTGTAAGACATATACATTTAATGCGTATCAGTAAAGGTTTAAATGTAAACATTTACTAAATCGTAGAATTTTTGTATTGGAATTTTCTGAAATTTTATCGTTACTTGTATCAAATTTATAACCTCGCATTTCGCCAATTGGACAGAAATGCTATTACAGAGTAATGTATGTCACACATGTATATCAGTTAAAGATTTCTTTATTAATAAATTTCCTGTCCTGGTTTATTCAACAAATCAAGCAGAGCTGGAACAAAATATTATTCGCATTAAGTATAATTTATTTCTTATTTACTAATATTTTATAGGATCTAATGTTTTTGAAAGATATCGTTGGTTTTGTTTGATTTCTAAAACATATTTGTATGAATCAGATACAAGCCATGAGAAAAGATGTCTTCAATGATAGTTTTCGACATTTTTGTTTTAACTATTACGTAGAAATAGTTCATATTTATCTTTTAGTTCTTCGTGTTAATGTAGTAGGAAATTGTGTTACACATTTTAAAAACAGAGTAAGTTCTAATAAATAATAATAATACATAATTGCATAATATTAAACAACTTAGTCAACTCAACTGTAAGACGCTATTTTACGGAATAACGCCTATTTTTCGGAGATACCTGTTCCGCTGACGCGCCCCTTTTATTATTTAAGACCAATACCATACCTTTTTGCTCTTTAAGTATTTTCCGAGCCTCTTCTTCTGTCATATCTCGTGTTCTACCATCTCCACGCAGACCTTTCAACCTATTTCCAACGGCGCATGACATTTTTGGTTCCAAGACTACACTGTATTCTGAATTCCTTTTGCGCAAAGATAATTCTTCTTTGCATGCGTCTTTTGTAACCGTCAAACAAAGCCCCTCGGGATAGTCCAAATCAGCAGCTGTATCGCAATACAAGTATGGACCTTTACAGTTGTTGGGACACGATGGTGCTGGCTCATAGCTGTAGAATTCAGTCGTCCAATTCAGCCAAAGCCCGTCTATATTTCGTAGATGTCTGTAGCCCCACATCTTTTCATATTTACCATGACCTTCTGTAGAGCCGTCTTTACAGTGTTGGCACAAGTCATTACCTGAGCGATAGTTGGTTTCAACGTCAATATGTTTACATCTAAAACACACATACCAAATTACATGCCCTTGGTTTTCTTCCGTTATTTAAGCGCCATAAAATTACGGATACAATTACTAAGTTTTATTAAGTTTTTAACATTTAAACAAAGTGGTATATCGATACAGGTTTTAACTGGAGAAGGATAAATAACCGTTTGGAGTAATTTCTAGCCCCGTGCATGCAGTAAATTGGATTTTTTTTAGATTTTTATCGACAAGAAAAGTCGCATTATCAGTTGCGAGTTTTGGGACTTGAAATAACTAAACTTATTAAAGTAAAACAATAGTAATTAGTCAATCTTTTTGGGGGGTTTTCCCAGTTTTCTGTGTAGTCGGATTTGCCGGGCTAGGCGATGTCAACGTGACGGTGCAGGTTCGCTCCCAGCTAGAGGCAATATCATTTTCTCATGTTGACGAACAAGGCAGAAAAGCAAAATTCTAAGTTATAGACCATTTTCTTTAACGATTCAAAGAATTATTATTTCACAGAAACATTTTTAAGCTAAACATTGATCCTGACTATAAACATAATAACCTCGATAAAATATTATTTATGAGTCACATTATTTACTGAACTACAATAGTTTAACAATGTTAAAGTTTTTATTTTTACAGATCAAGAATGTTTGTCGAGATTTGTCCAAACATGCAAGAAAAAATTCTTACTTTTTCTGCTGCCTTTTTCTAAACTCTTCAAATATGTAGTCAACAAAAGCATGGTGCATCCAAAATACAGGATCGTAGGCAGAATTCAGCACCGTACTCACGTCTCCACCTACCCATTCATGTACACCATCATGTAGTAATTCCAAATTCGTTGGGTTTCCATAGTAATTTTCTTCAGCACCGGTTGTAATGTCCTGTAAATAATCGTACGACATGAGGTCAGTTTGTTTAACTAATGTATGTAATGAGATATTTGAGAAATTGAGACAAAATTATGATTTAAATGTTTAGCTCTCTATTCATAACTGAAATACTTAAAGAACCTCAATAATGACGTCAGTATCATATTACTCATGTTGACATTAAAATGTATGTTTTGTGTTGCGTAGTTTTTATGTTTGGATGTATGTAGAAATTTAAAGAATGACAAGGTCTAGCTTCATTTCGCCGTTAGAGAGATTTTGATAAGTTTCTATTTAACCGATGACAGTGCATTGGTAATTGTTATTCTAAAGCACTTTTTTAAATCGCCAAACAGCCTAAAATCATTGAGTTTAGCTTTATGACTAAATCAGATGAAGCAGTTAGTGAACAGAAGCTTTTAAAAGCAAACATTTCTCAAGAGCCTATGGACACATCCATAATTGCATGTATCATTTTCATTAGTGTTACAGTAATATCGGCCGTATCAAACTTCTGTCTTTTATTTTAACCGATGATTTGATCCGATGTACATTTTATCATTTAGAAAGATAAAAAGTTAAGTCCTAGCAACCCATTACTCGACCCGAGTCCGGGAAAATCCGTTTTGATGTCCAATGTGATACATTTATACCATGTATACTGAGCAAATAATATGATACACTGTACTTAATAAAAGCGGTTGCTTAAAATGTCTGAACAAAATATTTCTATCATTAAGAAGAATTTTAATGAACAAAAACATTTTTAATAAACATACTTTGATATCACATTGCTCAAGCATATTCTTTATGTCGTTTTTATTAATAAGTCGCGATGTGCCGCAAGTGTTCGCATTTCTGGAAATAAACGCTCCATGTGCACCTCGGAAATTCTTGAACGGTCCGGAACTGACAATATCGTGGTTGTTGCCAAAGAAGCAGCTTGTCCAGACGACAGAATTTGTTGGTATTGTGATGTTATTGTCTATAGTGTAGTCCCAGTAAGGCAACGCAACTGAGGGATTTATCTTACGCATTTCTTCCTCGAAGCTACAAAAATAGGTTAAAAAAAAACGTATGAAACACGTGAAATAGGTGCTTTCGTTATAATTATTTTGAATGTTTTATCTGTTACTATAATTTGAAAGCATTTTCAATTACCTTTTAACTTCTCATAACTTAAATGTGATTTTGATACACACTTTGACAATAACATGTTATTTTTACAGTGAAATGCGGTAAAGTTTATGTCGTCGGCTCAACTTTATTAGGTTATTTCAAGGATGGGCATCAAGTATTCGAAGGTTACTTTTCCCATGACGTGCCCGATATGACAAACATCTTTATTTGTGAGTTAACTGCTAAAATAGTGTGTCTGTCTGTACAGTTTATATCAAAGACAAATAGAATCATAATTATTGTTTTATTCTGCTAATAAATTTAAGCCTTATTCATTTCAATTTTCGATAAATGCATGTTCAATAAAGAAAAGGTATGTATACTGTTTACCAAATAAGTATGCACAAATATGTATAATATATACTAATTAAGTTAAGGTTTCGCAAACATTGCAAATGGCCAATACAGGCTAAAATTTCAAAACATGAATTTTTGGGGAAATACTTATTGCCACCTAGAATTTAGTAAATAAATGTATTTAGTTATGGATGTAGTAAATGTTTGCAAGCTCAGTTTAGTCTTTTTCATGTTCTAATTACCAAGCACATACTAAAACAAAAGAAAAACCGTTTGTATGACAACTCTGAAATTGATGAACAATATACCAAAGCAACTCATACCTGAAATAAGTATTTGCTGGTCTACAATGTTTAGTGCCAAATCGTCAAAATAATGTTAGGGGTTTCAAGAAATTCAAGAATATCTTACTTCCTGATTCGAAGTGAAAGTAGATTAAGTATTTCCCCCAAATTTCATTTTCGAAATTTTAGCTAGTTTTCGCCATTTGCAATGTTTGCGACCTCTTAATACACGAACCGTGTTATAAAGTCGTATAACAACTCTTGTAAAACTGAACTTAATTCTATGAATTAAAATCAAATTGACTTTTTACTTACTGTGTTAGAAACACTCTGTGCCACCCCAGGAAAGCAGCACCTTTATGTGACCTCCTGAATGCTTCACCATGCAGACGACCAAATTTTCGGATTATTCCTCGCTATAAAAAATGTATAATACATTTAAATTCTACATACTTATATAAAAATTCAAGGCATCGTAATATATTCATTTACAGCTGAAGTTTATTTTACATTCTGACTTTCACAAATTGAATACAAAATGCCACAAAAATATATAATTTAATATTATCAACAACTTAATATTAAAAACGGTCTTATTTTGTGATTATTATGTGAAAAATTAAATAGAACTAAAAGAAAATAAATTCTAATTATAATAACTGACTATTGTTTTCCCTTAGGTTATCTCTTTCTTTTAATAGTTGATGGTGTCTTTCTTGAAACTTATTGCTTTATAAACACATTCATCTCTTTTCCTCTCTTTGTTTTGTCTGTTTGTTGAGGTTGTGGTTTGCAAATGTAGCTCTATTTACTGAGAAGCATGTTTCACAATTTACCACAGCACTAAAGCTATGCTATTTGTGATTCTAAGATCAGCATATTATGGCGTACCCAAATAATATAAACTAAAATTGTTTTATTGCTCTACGACCTTCAAAGATCACAACATCACCTATTGAATGTATGTTGTGTTTTAACAGCAGCATTTCAATCTAATACTTGGTTTCTTTACCAGCGCCATGTAAAATTTCATCAAACTTCTTACAGAAGTGAAGTGTAACGACATAAAAACATCCTTTTTCACAAATGCATGTCCAACACAATGTATGAAAAGGTGAAATATGCATATCAGGAATCGCCACATTCAGAAAAAACAGCCTCCCTACACAGTCACGAAGAAGAGAGGGAGAGAGCATGGTTAATAAAATGATCAGTTTCAAAAGAAACACCACTAAAAATTAACAAAAATTAGAACCCGAGAGGTTACTGCCTTGGAACGATCAGTGGCAAATCAAATTGCCACTGGGGGTTTAAACCAGGTTCTAGAGTGCACCAACATCACACTTGCCCCAACAGGTTCTCATATTACAAAACAAATACAAGTTGTCTTGGTGAAACAACTCCAACCCACTTATTGGCTCAACAATGTTGCATGCAAAAGCACACAAACATATAAAACATAAGAATCTAATAGCATTGCAAAGCCAAAGAGCGGGTACTCAATGATCTTACCGAGACCAGAGCTCCTAGAGTAAAATCAGCAAGAACACGATGACAGGGATGAAAGAAACAAATCGAGCTTCTATGTTCTTTTAAGAAAAGATTTTACACAGAAAGAAACGACAAACCTTATACATAGTTACGAACACATCTGCTACTGCTTTCCATTCATCGTCGCTTAAGGTTCTGACTTCTTTTCGGATTCTATGACCTGTGGGCGGAGGTGCGAATCCAAATCTGATGAAAGGTTAGGTACAAATTGTGATCAAATTATATTATAAGAAATATATAAATGTATACAGTTGCCTTTAACGCAATTCTAGACAGAGCTTGTAATTTGCCATATAAATCATTAACTCTATACAAGTATAAAATCACTTGAATACTAAGCTTGTGTTTTGCCAGGCATATAAAAATACATTTTATTCATAAGTATAAAAACAACAAAACGATACTGAGCTTGTGTTTTGCCACATAATTAATAAATGTCATTGAAGTATGAAAACAATATTCATTCATAGTACAAAAAAATATATTCGAACTGCAAAAGGTGCATCTGTTGTATTACAGTGATATTCACCTGTTTTTATCAGCATCCCGAAATATTGACCATTCATCATCAGTCAAGTTGTTAGCCGGAAGTTTCCCAAAGTATGTATGTAGACAAGCAAGCTGTCCCTGCCATTGCATGTCCTCAACTAGCTCCTACATGAAAAGTATCAAACTGAGCATACCTTTCGAAATTTTATCGTATCCGATTGATATAAAAGTTCCTTTTTATCTATTTATTTTTCACAGTTACTGTAGCGTTGATAGTGCCGTGTGTCGGCCTTAAAAAGCCTTACCATATATTCAGTGTAGAGTTGTTATCAATAATTTATTTTATTATTAAATCATATTGGTTTGACGTTTCTCATTGGATTAAACGTTATCACATGATATGCGATAAATTTCGATATTGACTCGTGGGCGGAGTCTAAATCAAATATTGACCTGGGCGAAATATCTCACGCGCGAATTGGCTTAGGTACGACATATGTTACAGCGCTGTTACGTCACAATAATACAACCGTTGTAAACAAAACAGTAGCGCCGGCTGGGAGAAACAGTAAAGAAAACAACTTATTGGAATAAATAAAGACGCTTTAAACAGGGACCACTTTGCAAAAATGACTGTAGCACGTTTCTAGAAACATCGGAAAGTGTCACATATTACCTCGGGTGTACAATTTGTAATGTTATTACGTTAGCAAAAAGTTCTCAATCATTTATGGTAGAATTCAGGGCTGCAGCGAAAAGCACTGGTTGAAGACAAAACTGGTTAAATTTATAATATTTGGGTGTTGCACTGTGTTATTGTATCAAACAATGCTTCATTTTAATGTAATGTTGCCATTTGCAACAACGAAAACGACAGGACCAAAATAAAAAGCATAGTGTGTGATCAGACACAAAGGTAAGTGACAATTTCAGAAAGGAGAAATATTTTAACTTAAGATTTAATAATAAAGCAATTGTTGCATTTCAGTTTCGGTCAATATGGTGATGTAACGTTCTGATGAAGCAATATCAACTTCGATCTCCCCCCTCGGCCAATATTGCTTCATTAGGTCGATAAATATGGAATATTATAACGGTATGCATTCTGTAGGTTTGTATTTTTCGAGTTGGGTATGTGAACAATATCGCGCGAGACTGAAGGTCGAGCGTGATGTGGTTTACATACGCAACGAGAAATAATACGAACCTACAGAATGCATACTGTCATAATGTTCCTATTATTATATACTCTTCTCGCTCAAAACAGATTTAAATAAAGTTAACAACAAACTTTTAGTCAACAAAGTGGTTTACATAATAACAAAATAAAAAATAGGAACGCGATAGTAAATTTATGAATGGCGTAGAAAATTTATGAATGGCGTAAAATTTCGTAACGGTTGTAAAACTGCGACGGAAATTTCCTATTTTGGAGATCGTTATGTGCCGGAAAATTAAGAAAACATAATGTGACGTAGTATATGACGACTTGATTTATGAACACGATCAATATGAAAACACTGCAGGCTCGGTTTGATTGAGCCTGTTCATGGGCAATAATGGAAATGCATATTTACTGCCCACGCCACCTAGCCTTGGGTTAGCGCAACTCAATATTCACACCAGTATACAGTACATTAATTTATTTGCGCTCAATCCGGGGATTGACGTCCCAAACCAGAGTAGCTATACCACGTGACTTTCTGGATGTCGTGCACACACAATATCACTCGCTTCAGGTAGGTTTTTGTTTATTTCTCAGTAATTGCTGGACCGATTTCGATCAGATAAAGAGCATCGTACTTCTGTAAAAAAGCATGTTCATCGACATTTAACCTCCCTTATCAATCGACTGCCGTTCTCTCAATCATTTAAAGACAAATTCACACTTTCAAACAAAATTTGTCTTTCAAAAATCGAATGTTTGAGAAAACGGAAGTCGATTGACAATGGAGGTTGAATTATGATTCGTTGACTATTTTTTTATCTATAAATAGATAAACCATAAAACGGAAGTTATTCCAACAGACTTTTAATTCGAAAGGGAGACTACTTTGAATTTCGCGTAGTTAAGTAAGTTCATTTGTCCTTTTAGGTTAGGTGTCTTTGAAGATCTTGTCGCTCGGAAGGCTGTATTTTCTGGATTTAGCAATTCATGATTATGCATATTTCACTCTAACGCTTTCCTCCCTATATAAACCTCTGTAACATGGGCGAACAGTTTAGATCTAGATCAGCCAGCACAGCCATCTGATCAGGATCTAAACTGTTCGCTTTTTTATTCGTTAGGTTATTTCTGACCGAAATGCGACCAGTGTAGATCCTGATGTGCCGGCTCATCTGGATTTACACTGGTCGCACGTGCGTTAAAATGCGTATATATATGGAGGAATAAGATTATTATTGAACCCTGTTGACTTGTTTGGTGCGATGTGTTGCGAATGTTTAGTTCGGTTTGATGTAGTGAGCTTAGAGTACATCTCTCGTTCGGACCTGGTTTTAGAAAAAAATCTGTAGATAGTGATGACGAAAATTTTGATCTCATTCATATCTGTTAATATGTAATAGTTTATCACAATTTTCAACATAACGATCATCTAGAGGCTCGATCAACCCAGATCCCTATTATTTGGTTTAGAGTTGGGTGTTTGTGTCATCAGAACAAACAGGGTTGAAGGTTATAAAGCTGAGTTTGGAAACCAGTCTCAAATCTCAAGCATCTGATTGGCTGAAATGGCGACCAGTCGCCATTTCAGCCAATCAGATGCTTGAGATTTGAGACTGGTTTCCATGCTCAGCTTTATAACCTTGGGCACTGAATTGTATGTAGATGTCATAGATCATAAATAAAAAAAAACACGATTAACATGCAACAACTCACCGCATTTGCTCGTTGCTGACACTGTTCAATTTCATATTTAGCATCGTCGGGAAGTTCGATGGATGCCATATAAGCAACAACATTTCCAGTAGCACATAGTACGCAGGTGAAGCGGAATACGATGTTCAACGCCAACATATTCTGTAAAAAGGTTTTAGATACGCTAAGAATAATCGACTTTTATATTTGATCAATGTCGTGCGTAAATTTCTTTAAATATTTAAATATTCTTGATAGGTAAGTTATTGTTCATGCATACAAATCCATAAAATTCGTATTACAACCACACACAAAAACTTATTCAACAAAAACAACAATTCAAATGCCCACAAGAGCAATATGATATTGACAATATTATGTAATCTCCTTTAAAAGAACTTTCAATCATTAATTGAGATAGATCAATTTCTTTTATTTTTGTCATCCATTTTAATATTCAAAAAAGTCCTCTTGTAAGGGGGCTAGTTTATCCCACCCAGACACCCCTTATCCCGAAACCTTTACCCGTGTCACCTTCACCCCACAAATCTGTACTTATCAAAGTACATGTACATGTATGCACGTGTCATATATTTTATACCCTTTACTATAGGATTATATAACGACTGGGTTGGGTACGATTGCGTTTCGTTGTTTCTGGGCTTTCTTAAATAGCCATATAAGAGAGAAATGTCATCAGGTCATAAACTGATATATGCGGTGTTTTTTTATGGAATTGTGGTTCCTGTCGTGCAATGTACATATAACAACCAAATTTCTATCAGCAATTAAAATTTATGAATATGAATCTAAACTTAAATCTATAATTTACAGTAAAGCCCATTACTAAGAACACCCGAAATTAAAACCACCTATGTATTATGTGTGTGGCAATTCCTGATATTAAATTTTTCTTTAAAAACAACTATCACAATTTTATGCTCTTAAAAGAGAAGTTTCATCGACCCTTATTTGCAGTATACAATTAAAATTCGTACCATAAGTTTCATTCGCACAAAAGGGGTCAACAAGTAGTTGTGCATATCTAATCCCTTTAACAGCTTTATTTCCACTTCACAATAAAAAGGGATCAAAAATTAAAATCTTACCTTTACAGTACACGTGTCCTGTCTGAATCACAAATTAAAAGTGCAGCTAAAATCGTAGTTAATCCGAGCGTGAGCCCGCGTTATCAAACTATAGTCCGATTTTACGCATTGAGCCGTGAAAGTACTCTTGTACTTAGAGAGTTTTGGAATAATCCACAAAATAGGTAAGTTAGATATTCCCATTATAGCTCATAATGTTAAAATTGACCACTATGAAACACAAGGCTTCATGACTGTGGCAGTAACGCTCCAGATTTGTAACATTATGGCATAAGGGTAATGTTTTCGAATCCCTTGAGGGGGGAATTTCTTTTTTTCTGTTTTTATATCAATATTTTCAATACATTCATGTAGACACCGACAAAAAGTGCCAAAAAGATGTCGCGATCGAAGCTTACCCAAACGCAGTTTTCGAACAATGCCAAAAATGGTGCAAAATCGTTAAGATTGTTTTTAATAAAAGTAAGATAATGTAATGATTCAATTAAATTTTACTACAATTGTTTACAGAACGTCAGTGTTCACAGGTGCCAGTGCCCCTTCGGTGCAGAGGTTTAGGGGTCACGGCAAGCTGCTCAACAAAGTATATTGTTATAAAAAGGAATTAACATAAACACAATTAAAAGGAAATTGCAAGAAAAATAGAGATAAAACAAAACAATAAATAAAATCTTAGTACACATGCACTCAGGAGTGCACTGCACTAATCTGTACGATACTGTACCCTTCGCATGTCCTGTATATTGACCGAATGGTATTACGCAACATTTTGCACTCGTGCCCTGTGCAGTATGTTTTTCAAGTTTTTTTATTGACCGATTAGGTAAACGTTTGCACAGTATATTGAATGTTGAAGATGCCTCTACTTAGAGAAAACAAGAAAATTCGAGCATTCCTACTGCTTGCATCTGGCGTCAGCGGCGTTGCTGACGTGGAAACGCAGTTTAATTGTCACCGAAACACAATAAATAACTTGCGTCAACGTTTCGTCTGACAGCGTTGGAGACCGCGCTCGACCAGCAGGTCGCACGTTACAACGGCACGTCAAGACCGCTATATGACTCTGACGCATTTACGTCAGCGGCTCAAACCGCAACAAGCGCCTCTCTAGGCAAACTCCATTCGTGCTAGAGGCCATATGTAGGGCAGATTATCAACCCGAGAAATTGAAACATTTGACATATTTTTGCCCAGCGCCACTTACGTTGCACGTGTGCCCAGTGGGCCAGAATTCTTTTAAGCGATGAATCTCGATTTAAGAGGTCGCAAACATTGCAAATGGCGAAAAGTGGCTAAAATTTCAAAAATGAATTTTGGGGGAAATACTTATTGCAACCTAGATTTTAGTAAAGAAATGTATTTAGCTAAGAACGTAGTTAATGTTTGCAAGCTCAATTTAGTCTAATTCATGTTCTAATTACCAAGCACATACATGTACTAAAACAAAAGAAAACCCGTTTGCATGAGCACTCTGAAATTCATGGACAATATACCGAAGCAACTCATTCCTGAAATAAGCATATGCTGGTCCGCAATGTTTAGTGCCAATTCGTCAAAATAATGTTACGGTTTTTAAAAAGTTCATGGTAAACTTACTTCCGGGTTTCTACTTTCAGTTTTAGTTTGAAGTCAAAATGTACTTCTTAAGGGCTCAATACACTCCTCCCAATCCTATTCGTCGATAAAAAGAAAATTATCAAAATCTCAGTAACGGCAAAATGCAGTTAAATGAAACTTCGCACAAATGTATGTTATTAATGTATCTTTGTTTTGCAGATGGTAAGACACGTAAGAACAGTAAAGAAAAATAGCGAGATCTAAAAATTCCCTCAACTTCTATTTACATAAATTCACAAAAACTAAACTACACAAAACATCATTTTAAATGCCAACATGAGTAATATGATACTGACAACAATTTATTGTGTCCTCGTGACTTTCATATGTAAATTTTATGAGATATTAATAAACGTTTGTTTGAACTTTGTCTGGTTGCTTCCTGGTCGCGTAAACGGATAACAATCACTGATTTCTCTCTTAGTACTTGAAAGTTTTTAACAAAGTACACAATATTTTCTTGTCAGTAACATTTCACTCACGTGGTACATGTAATTTAAAATTATGTTTTGTATCGCTTAGCTTTTGTGAATTTATGTAAATAGAATTTTAAGGAATTTTAAGGTCTAGCTTGCTTTCTTTACTATTTTAACGTGTCTTACTGTATGCAAAATCAAGATACATTTATTTAGTAACATTCATTTGTGCAAAGATTTATTGAACGCCATTTGGCCATTATTGAGATTTTGATAATTTTCTTTCTATCGATGAATAGCATTGGGAGGAGTGTGGCGAGCCCTTAAAATTGCTGACATTAGTTTGACAGATGACCGCAAAGTATTGTAAATAAAAGTTTACATGATACCTATATCATTTTTCTAGACGTTTTAAACAGCCATTCCAAACGGTATTTCTTTTTTGTGTGTGTCTGTTCTATGTAAATAAAGCATTTCTTTCAAACACCTTGAGCATCCCAACTTAAATACATCCACGTGACACTATATTTCTTCACTTTTATTGGTCTGCCAGTGAGAATGAATGTCGAGTTTTGAAAAGGTACATCAAAGTGTTTGACTTCAAACCGAAAGTAGAAACCCGGAAGAAAGTTTTCCTTGAATTTCTTGAAAACCGTAACATAATTTTGACGAATTGGCACTAAACATTGTAGATCAGCATATACTTATTTCAGATATGGGTTGCTTTGGTATATTGTCCATGAATTTCCATGGGTATAGAAAAAAGTTCTCATGCAAACGGTTTTGCTTTTGTTTTAGCATGTGCTTTGTAATTAGAACATGAATTAGACTAAACTGAGCTTGCAAACATTAACTACATCCTTAGCTAAAAGGTATTTCCACCAAAATTCATTTCTTAAATTTTAGCCAATTTTCGCCATTTGCAATGTTTGCGACGCCCTAATCTCACAATTGCTAACGCCAGGGTTCGTGTATTCTGTCGACGAGGTGAGAGATATGCTGACAATTGTTTATTCGAGCGTGACAGATTTTGGCGGTGGCGGTGTTATGATTTGGGCCAGAAAAATGGGTCGTAGGAAGACAGATCTGGTAGTTATTCCTGGTAATTTGAATGCCCAACGCTACATTCTGCGTCCATTTGTTGTCCATTTCCTTCGCCACGGATTAATGCAAATTATCTGGCGTCAACGTGCTACCATGGCCTGCAGACATGAACCCAATAGAGCAACTCTGGAACTTGCTTGGGCGGAGGGCAAGCCGGAAGCACGATATCAACAACATCCGTGACTTGACAGATGCCCTTATTCAGGAATGATTCCAGATAACATAGTCCAACATTACGTCAGGTCGATGAGGTTACGGACTATCACTGTGCTGCGCAAGAGAGGTGGCCATACTCAATATTAAACAATTTACAGAACAAAATAAATTTATGAAAAGTAAAAAACTTGGATAAACAATCACAGATCTCGACAGTAACACAATTGTGAATTTTACTTTTGATCTCTATGTCATTTCAGCTAAACATTTCCTCGATGCAAATTAATAAACGTTTTTTTTTTCAAGCATGTTAAGGATTGAATCTATATGTGATGGTTTAGGTATGGAAAAAAGTTGGGTTGTTTAAAATTTGTGAAGCCCGAATTATAAACGGCTCTTCTGAAGCCACGCCTTTAAAAAATAAAACGTCACACTGTTTACCAACTGAAATGATCCGTTTGATGAATAAGACTTCATCGTACAGGACAAAGTTGGGGTGTAAATGTTTTATCTTGAACATGTTATAGGCAATAAAAATCCTCAATTTTGATATCAAAATCAACATTATTTTGTAAACGATAACAAATATTATTTAAAAAAAAACAGTGCACAGTATCGATATTCCCAGGAAAGCGTGTAGTTAGTTTACACTTTAAAACTGACGCGTGCGACGAAGAGTGTTGCGCAACGACAATGCGTGTTAGTTGAACATCGAACGCGTTTTAATATTACGAAGAAATTTATCACGTGCTGGTTTCATGTTTGGGTGTATTTTGGACTATTTTTACTTCCAATGAAGATCCAATAACGATAGTAAATGTTATTTAACATAAACAGACATCTCTTTGTTGTTATGCATAGTGTTTTAGTTTAGCTAATGTCAGGAAACTAGTGTTTTTAGGTTTCCTGCACAAAATCATCTACATATTAACTTCACAAAGATAATACTCATGATACCTATAGAAATTCTGAATTAGTGTAAAATGATGTGATATGGGACACATCACGGGAAAAGGTACCTTCGGTCATATTTGGTGACTTAAGTGTTATTTTTACCGCGAAATGCATAATAAGTAATGTCGTCTGCTCAACTGTATGACGTCACTTTAAGGATTGACGTCAAGCGTCTGAAGATACCTTTTCCCGTGACGCGCCCCATATGATACAGTACTGTGAACGTTTTAGGTTACAAACGAAACGCACGATACACGATAGACGGACGCACGTTAAACGATAGACGGACGCACCATACACGATAGACGCACGATAGACGTTGCACGATATGCGATACACGTTTTTGACATACAAATGGCGGTGCGTCAATCTAAATTTAACGAAATTGATCTTTTTGCAGTGCAAATCAAAGTATAATTAGTACCACGAAGGTGTGTTTCACTGATATATTAATCTTCTTTCAATAAATTGACTGCTGTCAATTAAACAACAACAACGTTTTCAATTTAAGTAAAGACTCGGATTTACACAAGCAAACTGTAACTGGATGCACGGATGATTCATTTTCATGACTGTAATGGATAATTCTCATAGTTTTAAACTGATGATTAAATTAAAAAAAAATCATGGAGTGACTGAGCATTGAAATAGACATAATTTTGGCTGAGCAATTGATTCGGATAAAAAAATAAGTAGACTTTCTACATTCAGCAACATGCCTTTAATGGATAAGGATCCCTAAGCGCTTTGGAAAACATTGAAACATTCCACAAATGGGGTTCTCCTTTCAAATTAAGTCTATAGAAATTATTATTAAGTAGTCTCTAACCTATTTTTTAAACATGTAGAATTATACTAAATGAACCACACTAAAATATCCATACATATGTTCCTTGATTAGTGTAAATGAATTTTCAAGGGTTATCAAATAAAACTGGTCAGGACCACATATTATTTGATAGTTTTCAACTGGTTTTTTTTATTAAGGATTTTGCATGTTAAAATGTTTTTCTCATTCTTTGCAAATAAATTGGAATACATTTTGCCTGAAAAATATTTGTCAAAATTAATTTTATTATTTTTATGATAAATAACTTGTCGCGACAAGAGTCGTTGAAATTTTTTTTTTCCCATTGAGTTGTTTTAAATATCCCAGTTAAGATTTTTGTCATTTTCGTTAGATTCTGGCCCCAGTAAATGTAATCAACCTGTTTTTATTCCTTAAAACCTGTAAAATAATATAAAAGCATGAGGAGAGCAGAAAACAGTAACTGGATTGTACAATATAATGATTTGATAGATTTCAACTTTTTTTTTTTATTAAAGATTTTGCATCTTAATATGTTTTTCTCATTCTTTGCATATGAATTGGAATACATTTTCCTGAAAAATATTTGTCAAAATCAATTTTATTATTTTTATGATAAATAAATTGTCACGACAAGAGTCGTTTGAGATTTTTCCCTATTTAGTTGTTTTAAATATCCCAGTGAAGATTTTTGTCATTTTTGTTAGATTCTGGTCCCAGTAAATTTAATCAGCCTGTTTTTATTCCTTAAAACCTTTAAAATAATATAAAAGTATTAGGATAGGAGAAAACAGTTACTGGTATGTATAAAACTATAATATAATGATTAAATAGTTTTCAAATGTTTTTTATTAAGGATTTTGTATCTTTAAATGTTTTTCTCATTCTTTGCAAATGAATTGGAATACATTTTGCCTGAAAAATATTTGTCAATATCAATTTTATTATTTTTATGATAAATAACTTGTCGCGACAAGAGTCGTTTGAATTTTTTTTCGCATTTAGTTGTTTTAAATATCCCAGTTAAGATTTTGTCATCTTTGTAACATTCTGGCCCCAGTAAATGTAATCAGCCTGTTTTTATTCCTTAAAACCTGTAAAATAATATAAAATCTTGAGGAGAGGAGAAAACAGGTACTGGCATGAATAATATAATAATTTGATAATTTTTAAATGCTTTTTATTAAGGATTTTGTATCTTAATATGTTTTTCTCATTCTTTGCAAATGAATTTGAATACATTTTGCCTGAAAAATATTTGTCAACATCAAATTTATTATTTTTATGATAAATTAGAACTTGTCGCGACAAGTCGTTTGAAATTTTTTTCCCATTTAGTTGTTTTAAATACCCCAGTTCATATTTTTGTCATTTTTGTAAGATTCTGGCACCAATAAATTTAATCAGCCTGTTTTTATTCCTTAAAACCTGTAAAATAATATAAAACCATGAGGAGAGGACAAAACAGTTTCTGGCATGTATTACATAATGAATTGATAATTTTCAATTTTTTTTATTAAGGATTTTGTATCTTTATTTTTTTTTCTCATTCTTTGCAAATGAATTGGAATACATTTTGCCTGAAAAATATTTGTTAAAATCAATTTTTAATTTTTATTATTCTTATGATAAATAACCTGTCGCGACAAGAGTCGTTTGAACTTTTTTTTTAAAATTTAGTTGTTTTAAATATC
The DNA here is from genome assembly GCA_038501625.1 of Corbicula japonica. NCBI lineage: Eukaryota > Metazoa > Mollusca > Bivalvia > Venerida > Cyrenidae > Corbicula > Corbicula japonica. Next base: position 154,201 of record JAZAYU010000417.1, on the reverse strand, counting down.
CCAGTTCATGTTTTTGTCATTTTTGTAAGATTCTGGCCCCAGTAAATGTAATCAACCTGTTTTTATTCCTTAAAACCTGTAAAATAATATTAAAACATGCGGAGAGGAGAAGCAATTACTGGCACGTTTTATATATTGTTTATATACAAACATACTTGGATAATTCTTCGTGAATATCTTGAAATGCATGTTGACCAAAAAATGTATTTAGAAGAAATCCTGTTACCATTTTATATAATAAATAATTTGTAACCACAAGACTGGTTGGCATGTTTTCCTCTTGTTTATCAAATAATGAAATTATCTGTTAGATATGACGATCCAGGGACAAGAATTATATTGGACGGAGTCATGAAAAAATCAAATTGCTTCATTTATTTAACATCCTTTTTTTAAATTGTCAAGACACATTTTCAACAGGTGTGGTGTGTTATTATGGTTCCCAAATGGCACACAGCTCTTGAAACTTCAGTTTGTTTGTTGATCCAGAAGATTACCACTGGCTTCACTGCATAGCTTTATAAGATGCCTTGATTTTATATACAAGGCACCAAATAATTCATAAACACTGTGCCAGGACATTTCCTACCTGTCAATCTTTCAGTTCATCCGCTAGTCCAGTTCCATTTCAGCTTAAGATCTATGACAACAGTGTCATTGTTGAAAGAGGAAGACGTTCTTAACAACGATGCTAAATTAACAATTTCCAGAATATATTTTCCACTAAAATATCTACGATTTTATTTTAACATTTTCACTTCCGTGTTTGTTTTCATTTGTTGTTTTTGTTGACGGGAGTGGTCTAAAATACAAACCTTAATAATGTAGACTGTTACACACTGTGTATATACATACCGATATCAGTAGATATATTTCATGTAAGAGATTTCTAAAAAATGAAAACGCTATCAAAATATTCGACGAATGATTAAAGTTGCATATGGGAGAAACGGATGCACGTTACACGATGCACGTTAGACGATTAAACGCACGATGCACGATAGGCGATAAACGGACGCACGATACACGATAAACGGACGCACGATAGACGTTAGACGGACGCACGATACACGCAAAGTTTGTAACTTTAAACGTTCACAGTACTGTAATTATACGCTTACTGCTTCTGTTTTTCTGTTTAAAACCACAAGTAAAGCTATTATTCATCTGTAGCCGGCCTGTGCGTGTTGCAGAGAGACCGTGTATGCTATTCAACGATGTAAAATTTCATGGGTGTGTTAATCAACGAAATCATTGTTTTTATTTTCAGAAAATAAACCATGCTGTATGTCGTAATTTCTGCGGGAAAACTGATGAGTCACGTCAAAGCGCAGTTGTCCACCCAGGGCAAAACTTGTCGTACATCTATGAGACAGTCCGTTCGCCAAAACTAGGATATAAAGAAAGAACATTTGAAGTACGTGGTAGCGATGTGGCGACACAAAGTAATGCATTAGGGTTTAATGAATTAACTAGGAACCTCAGCGGTAATGGAAAGCAATATTAGAAATTGCAAATTTTAAAATAAGATACACATTCACCTAAAGATTACTAATGTGGAAACTTTTATTAATTTAATTTAAAGCCCATGTCACACTATACCACGTTTCCAGTCCGTTGGCCGGCGTTGTTTAATTTTCAAGACTGCGGCCGTGATATCGCAAGAAAATTGTTATTTTTGCGAAGATGGAGATAATTATCATGACGTCCTTGCAGCTACCAAGGCGTTGCTTCGAGCTCACACTGTGTTCTATCGTGTTTCTATCTATTTATTGGTTGCGGTTGTCCGTGCTCTTGTAGCGCTTGCACATTGTGCACAGAACATTCACGGTACTCACACTGCGCTGACGACATGAAGACGTTCGTTTGATATTCCTATAAAACGATCTTCATCAATTACTTGCTTGTTCTCGAACAGTTGAAATAATGTTTTTAGACCCTCCATCGTGGTCCCAGATTGATATGCACAATTTATCTGCTGTACCTATATACTGGCAAGCAGTAGCTATGTTTGCTTACGTACATCAGCCATGGTAAAATGAATATTTATTAGCAAATCTTATAAATCATAATACTGTGTTCGTCGTTTTCATGCAAACGACGACGAAATCGGTAGAAGCGCACTGGAAGTACGATAAATTACACTCTACATAAGCACGATGGACGGGCCGTATAGATGCAGTGACGTCTCTTAGATGGTCGTACAATCTTCGTACATGCGCCACTAACAACCAACATCGTTCGCAAGTTGCGACCTCCGTGCGCGCCCGTAGAGCTCCTGTGTCGTTGAACGAGACCTTACTTCTTTGCTACGGCGACTTTACGGCGATCGATCTGCGCTCTTTTCAGAGTCCCGTGTTGTCCTGTGCTTCGAATAAAACTGCTTTTGTGTGGTTATGTGTGTACATTCAAAAACTATGTTGACTCAAAATTCGTCATTTTTCATTTGTATATTGTATACGATGAAACCACTTTAAACCGGACGAGGTCGGGACTGAATAAAATTTCCGGTTTAATGGGGTTTCCGGACTAAGGGGTTTTGACAACTGGACAAAATTCCAAGTTGAACCTTTTTTCCAAATGTGGACATTTGGATCTATATTTTATACAGATCTGAGTTGATCAGTAATAATAAGTAATAGTCTCTTCAGATTTAAACTAACAACATTTAATTGCATGATTTCATTACAAGAAAATAATCGACAAACTTTCTCCCTAGGATATTTAAAATTAAAAATAAAACCCAATTCATATGTTATTTCTACACAACTGATTTATATTAATTGAGTGTTAAAGGAGAACCCCTTGAAACAAATACACTAGCCCAATGTAAAATGTCACACAAGTTGTAATTTAAAAAGTTGTGAAAAGACATTCAATAGACCTCAGTTTGTTGTCACAGTAAATTTGACCAATCATGACATGCCCTAGCCATACACAAATTCATACAGGTGTATTTTTAAATGAAATTCAAATTTTTCATTCCTTAACCGTACATTTCCATGTTATCATGAAAAATTGTATCAAGACGTTTATCTTGTCTGGTTTAAAGGGGTGTTTTATAATGGACAAATACAATTTGGGCCATAGTTCTTTTCCGGTTTCCTGAATAAAGGGGTTTCCGGATTAAAGGGGTGTTTTATATAATAAAAAGTTTGTGACCGGACGATTTGTCTGGTTTAAAGGGTTTTCCGGATTAAAGGGGTTCCGGTTTAAATGGGTTTCAGTGTATACTGTTTACGCAGATTTTACGCATTGAGCCGTGAATGCATATTTTAATTTATAGATATTTGGAGTTATCCTCAAAATAGGAAAGTAATGTTATTTCATTAATAGGTTATTGTGTTAAAATTATACAGAAGTGACTGCATGATCGTGAGAGTAACGCGTTTTATTTCCAATCTGCTTGTATGTTCGAATCCTGGTGTGGTTTTTTTTTGCTGCATTTAAATGTCATTATTTATTATATAAATAAAATGCAGTTGAACATCGTGAACATTGCATTAAATTCTTTAACGGCAATGCCACGGCTGAAAATGACAGAAATTAGGCTGTCGGTATGCTAAGAGCGGGTACGTTTGTAAGTGACATTGCATTTCATTTTAAGTGTTCTTGGCAAACAACTCACAACCTGAAAACTCGGTATGCAACTACTGGGTTAGTTACGGATAGGCCAAGATGAGGTAGGCCCTGAGTGATGTCATGTAGAGACAACCACTTCATTAGGTAAACAGATTTACGTAATCGCTTTACTCTAGCAATTGTTACTGCACAACGGCTGGGAATCTCGGCTGAGACAATATGTAATCATCTTAGACAAGGTAGAGCACCAATTCGTGCGCGTCGACCTTATACCGGACGAATTCTTTTGGCCCAGAAACTGCGCCAACGTCTTGCCGTGGCCGGCGGTTTAGCCCGACCAAAACCTCATATGTGGGCCAAGTTTGGGTGGGTACGAAATAACAAACAAATAAAAAATGTCAGCGACCTGAGACTTGCCCCTATTGTTAAATAGCAGAACATGACTTATTATGCATTTCGCGATAAAAATAGAATTATGTTGTCAAAATGTGTAATAAAATTGCCAAAATAATAGATAATTGTAAGATAATTCCAAATATAGTAACAAATAATGAATTTGAGTTTTCATTGCTTCTGATTAGCTACAAATGTAGGGCGACTTCTTATCTGGAAGAAATTTCATAATATATGCTATTATATATGTTATAATCAAAGTATAATTTATAAGCCAAGGGTCATCTGATTGACTCATGGGCAGATTAAAAAAATGGCTGGTTTGGGTTTTCCTGTTATAAAAATGTACAACAAACAGTTACTTCCATTGCAGAGGTATATCATGGTGCCTTTTAGAGATTTGTGAAGTTTCATCAAAATAGCATTTTCCGTTAAAATAATGGGCAAAATGTCAGGAGTGTGACACAAAAGTGTGACACTTTTGAAAATCACATTTGTTCAGAGTGACCATTATTTTACAAAAAAACTTTAATAAAGACAAGCTTTTTATAGAACAACTGATCAGCAAAAGTATCAACTGTGATGACTTCATATTGTATTTTATTCTATTGTTTCTTCAAACTCCATCTGACCCAATCCTTTAAAAAGGTTAGGATACTGTAAACTGGCTTAATTTCTGTTTTGATCATACACCGGTATGGTCTGCAGGCACCGGTTCAAGAATTCCGTCATATTGTACATATTGTTGAATTTGAAGAAAAATACAATCAGAAGTCATCACAGTTAAAGCTTTTGCGGATCAGTTGTTCTATAAAAGGTATTGTCCAAAACAAATCACATCTCTCGGTTCAAATTTGCATTCCGTCAAGCCGCCAAATTAGACTCTAATTTTGAAACAATCAAAGCTTTTTTAATATCAAAAGCATGTGCATTTGTTACATGTATGATTTCATATGATGCAGTGAATTGCCAACTAAGGAAATGGTATGTGATTTATTCAGTGAATTTAAATCTATACACATACCTTTCAGACGGTAAACAGTCCGCCATGATGTTGTATGACAATACCGGCGCCCGAAAAGACAAACTTTGTTGTAGACATGTAATTCATGTTCACAAATTGCACAGAAACTAAGATATCACAACATCTCAAAGTTGTTTACTTTTTAGTTAACATGTTATTAATGGTCGATTTGTAAACAAACCACATGGCAAAGAAAGCAAGGAAGGTAATTTTAACAAACAAAAGTAACTATTGCATACTGTTAACGTGTAATGCATTTTCTGTTTGTAAACAAATCAAATGACACAGAAATTAAGTTGTATACTGTGTACATGTAAATTATGTCTTTTTTAATTTATTTCTGGAATGTTTTACCTCCTGATTGTTGAAAGTGGAAGTTGCACATCACTATTTTTATTTACACATCGTATTAGTATATATTTTAGTTTCCGACGATATTCTTTCGAAACGAATGTATAGAGAATCGGATTAATACTTCCGCTGCTGTATGATAAGATGTTTGCAACATAGTTCATTACAAACATTGCACGTGTTGGTTCCACAATAACCACGTTGCCTAGTATGAGTAAAATGTTAATTGGTGTCCAGCAAATGAAGAATCCGACCTCAGCAGCCAAAACTATCCCCGCTGCCTTGGTATGTTGACAGTTGCTGTTTAAGTTGTTGGCTTCGGTAGAAGTTCTTCGTTTACGCCGTATTACAATAAACATCCATGTATGGATTCCAAATAACAGCACAAGAGGAAACCAGTAGGAGAAGAGAAAGAACGAAACGTCATGGATCTGCGCTAACAGCAATAAATCTTGATTATACATGCATTCCACTGCTTCTCTGTTCCCGGATGTGTGTTTGTTTATCTGGTGTGTGAAAATGACTGACGAACTCATTGCAAACGAGAACAGAACTATGCAAATGACGCATATATTCATATTCCTTTCATTTCTGTATGGAATGGACTTCAGAGGAAATACAATCGCTCCAAATCGATCAATCGACATCAAACATAGAAAATAAATTGAAGTATATGCAGACACATATATCAGAAAGTCGGAGATTTTGCACCATGCATTCCCGAAAGGATACGTTTGCAAGGTGTATTTTATCATAGTAAACGGAACACAAAACACCAGAAAGCTGAGATCAGCTATGGAGAGTAAGATAATCATAGTGGTGTTTAGTGTTTTCAACTTTCTGTATTTCAAAGCAACAATTAACACAAAGATATTCCCTAATAATCCTGTTAGTAAAACTAGGGTAAAAACTATAGGTATAAAGATTGTTTCAATCCATGGATATTCTTTAGTCTGTACATTTGTTGAATTAAGTTCCAACGATAAGTTCAAATTCCTAATTTCTTCAATCATTTTAACACCAATTATTTAAATTATAGTAAATCAATTAATTCCGTAAACTGACATGTAATTTTTTTCTTAACAATTATGAAGCGATGAAAATTACTGTAAGGAAGCAATGCACTTACAACTGAAGAGACCTATAGCGACGTGAGTAATTGCATTTAAGCAAACTCCTGGAGAGAAGGACGTCGCATAACCTGGAAGAAACCTGCAGCGACGAAAGTCACTTACGTAGGAGCGCCCGACGTCACTTATGTTAAAGAATTCTAGTGTGATGCACGCCAATTACGTTGAAGGAAACCTGGAACGATGCACGTCAAATAAGTTGAAGGAAATCTAGAGAGATCTGGAGCGATATACGTCACTAACGTCGAAGAAAACCTGGAGCGATGCACGTCATTTTCGTTGAATGAAACATGGGGCGATTCACGTCACTTACATTTTAATTTTGATGAACCACCTGGAGAGATGGACGTCGCATATGGTCGATGAAACATGTACCGATGGAAGACACTTACGTTGGATAAAATCTGGAGAGACCGACGCCATTTACGTAAAACGAAACCTGGAACGATGGATGTCACTTACGTTGAAGGAAGCCTTTAGCGACGGAATCACAAACGATAAAGAAAAGATCAGGCGATGGGAGTCACTAACTTTGGATGAAACCTGGAGCGATCGACGTCATTTTTGTTGAAGGGAACCTGAAGCGTTGCACGTTGCTAACGTAGAATGAAACCTGGAGCGTTGACTTCACTTACATTAGAAGAAACCTGGGTAACTCCCAATTTGAATGCTGAAATTAATATTAATACCACTTTTTAAGCGTTTATAATTAAGATATAACTTTTACTATTAAGTTCATTTTATATCACAGGTTCAGAATCACTAAAGATGCACCTTCATCTTAAAAGATGCACTTCATTTACGCGGTCGATGTATTAAGATATTGTATTCTTAGTACTGGTTGGCATGAAATTGGAAGAACTGTTCGCTAGTAATAGTTTTGGTAACATAAAACATGTTAACGTCAAAACGCATGAAGTATTTCTTTTTGATATGACCTTTCGGTCTGCAAATATAAATAGACAACACAGTTCGACTCGTGCCAAAACAAATCTGAGATCTGAGAGTTCTTATTGCACGTGTAATATAATGTATACATGTAGCTGATAATATAAAACGGAAGGTAACTATTAATGCACGGTCTTTTAATGTCCGTTCCATAATGGTTCATTTCAGCACTGGAATTCCTTAAAATTCATACAAATTAGTTATGTCGAAAAATAAAACAACTTACTGGCTGAGTATGAAAATTATGTATTGTTTTGCTTAGTTTTTATGAATTTATGTAAAAAAAATCTCGCTATTTTTTCTTACTGTTTCAACGAGTTTTACAATATGCAAATTAAAGATACATTAGTAACAATCATGTGTTTAAAGTTTTATTGAACAGCATTTTTCTGTTATTGAGATTTTGATATACATTTTTTTATCGATGAACGTGCAAGGAAGAGTGAAGTGGACCCTGAAGTACAGTTTATAAATTTGAAAAATAAAGATCCACTTTTTATGAGTATATTCCCATTCATTAATGTAATTTCATTCAATAAAGAACTCTTTAAATGGCGATTATTAAATTTAAGTTTTTTAAAAGTTAAATTGCCCATGAACAAGAACTAAGCACTGTCATAGAATGAAAATAAGTGAAGGGTTTCAAAACACTATTTTTAATTTCTTGTATCTATTGATAGATTTTAAAAAAGAGATCTACATTATTCTAAAATTTTAAGTTTGCAATAAACAGCTTAAATAGATATGTTCCTATGTTTTTTACTGAAAGGGAGATAATTGGAAAATGGTTGGAATATCTAGAGCTGTTTATCATGACATGTTGTTGTATTATTGAATGTTTTGTGGTTTAATTGACCACAAAAACTTTAAGAGCTACTGACTTCTCTCTTAATCCCTAATAAAAACAAAAAATAATGGTAACTTAGTTATGAATGTAGATTTTCAAGAACATTATGCCTTAGCAACGATTGCAGAACTTAATATACATTGATTCAAAAGAAGAATTTTGATATTTCGTTTTTATTCGTTTTTTTACTTGCAAAATTTCAAGTAGGAATGTGAATACTTTTGACTTTTGCTGAGTATATATTAATATATTTAATATATCATGCATCATGTTTAAGATATTAGGAGAATGACCTTATCATCAGACAATATCTGTTAATTAAGAAGAAAGTGGATTACATATAGGTAAACAGGTATGCAAAGAACTGATCTCAATGACATATCCAATAAGCATAAATCATTAGACATTCGCAAGTCTGTTTTTGTTACAATGTATCTGCTTCCAACAAATGCCATGCGAGCTGTATGAAAAACAGATAGAAAATGTTTTACAGGATATTTTACGCATGAGAGATGCTAATAAGGTAATCCAAGCAGAGAACGTAGTAGGTTCGGCTTGTACCGCATACCGTTCCGTACTCCAGACTAGTTAGAGTGCGACAGTAGCTTGTTTTTCTTAACATTTCTCTTATTATTATGTTATTGTATATATCGTTTTAATATTTCTCTCAACTTCGAATTCATTATTTTGTAGCGAAGTCATTAACAATAAAAGTAACCCCTCTTCATTTGTACAGTCGAATGACGTACATGTAAGAACTCGTGTCAAGGGGATTGTCACATACCAACTGGAAGTAAAAATATGAATAATCTATTTGATATGCAACTACTCCTTATCTATCGCGAACAATCAAGTGCTTGTCAGTCAAATATGCACCATTATCTTACTTATCAAATCAAGAGATAATTGCAGCAGTTGCATGCTGATGCAATTTTAAGATAGTGTTGCCAAATGTAGAATTCAATGTATTTGTTAGCCGAGCATGTTACTGCAGATCGCGAAATATGATTGCATGCAAAAACATTCAATTTGTCGAATTGATGGCTATATTTGAATTTATCCGCCAAAGTACATTGTATTTGTTTATATGTATAGGCAGTTTGGTCTGTGCTTGTGTTAATAAGAGCAAATAACCATCGAATAATTATAGGTTATAAGACGTTTTACTGTACAATACGGGAATATATTTGGGCGAGTACACAGCTTGAAAAGTCATATTGGACGAGCCGTTAGGCGAGTCCAATATGACTTTTCAAGCTGTGTACGAGTCCAAATATATCCCGTATTGTACAGTAAAACGTCTAATAAACTTTTTTATTCTACATCTAATAAATGAAGCTTGACTTTTCAAGCGTTTAAAGACTATTCCATATATATTCCATATTGTACGGTCCAATATTTTATTAAGTTGTTCATTCGGATCATTTTTACGGTCAACGGCTTTTATCGTTGTAAAACAATGGTAAAGTGCATTTGCACTTAATCATCCAATATGACAAAAATACGGACTTTTTTGGATCCAATACGGGAAAATATTGGACGGTCACGTGGTACAATTAAAGTACGCTAATTGGATGAATTTATTAGATGTAGAATAACAATTAATAATGGATAACAAAAGACACATGCACATATTCAATTTAAAGGGAGGTATTTGAAATCGGTTGTGTTGTGCTATTCTTACACAGGCAATTTGTACTTGTTTTGTGATACGAGAACCTGTTGGGGCAAGTGTAAGGTTGGTGCACCCTAGAACCTGGTTTAAACCCCCAGTGGCAATTTGTTTTGCCACTGACCGTTCCAAGGCGGTAACCCCTCTGGTTCTCACGTTCGTTATTTGTTTGTGGCTTCCATTTTGAAACTGATTATTGTAATACCATGCTCTCTTTTCCTCTCTACTTTTGGCTGTGAGGGGAGGCTGTGTATGCTGGATGTGGCCATTCCTGATATGCATACTTTTTTTTTTGGAATTCCTAGCGTTGATTATCGAGGGCTTTATATTATTATTTATATCAAAGTATATGATATAAACTGTAAAGACATGCGAACAAAGTATTGTGTTGTGGTATTCTTACACAGGCAATTTCTGATCGAGTGAACATATTTAAAAGCAAAATATTTTAAGCGTTACTTGTGTATAACAATTAATGAATATTTTGTGAATTTATTGACTTTAGGGACTGGAGTATTTGACTTAATTCCTTTACATGTGAATATTGTTTTGAATCATTTATGCCTTCGCAAAACCTTTTTTTATAGCAAAGGGAAAGATACATAAGTTGAAAATGCAGTTTTTTTCAAGAAAATTTTATTTCAAACTAATGATTATATACATGGAGATTTGTTCAAACTTTGGTAATACATTAATTTTTTTTCTCTTTCAAATTTAACAAAATTATTAGTAGAAAAGTGGGTACTTTTTATTTTTGCTGAGTATAGATTGCCTTCATGCAATTTGGTACATGCCTGCGATATGGTTATGTTAATCAATGACAAATAATAGGTTCTGGTCCGTTCTGACAAATTAATCAAGTGATATTGATTATCATTATCACACTGTTTTAAAATCTGTTTACCAATTATAGCAATAGCCATATTGTCTGTGCGTTTGACGATCGCTAATTACCTCGGTACAAAAACACAAGTGGTAGACAATTAATCAATGCTTATTCTATTCTGAAATCGCTGAGAGTAGAATTGGTGTTAAAGAAAACGATTAGTTTGTCTTTTTATTAAACTCCGCTAATTGTTTCTTAAACAAATGAATTAAAAACGCTGTTTTATATGACACACCTAATTGTAGATGAAATCCATTGCAAAAAGCTACAATTTTATTCTTTTAGTATTGATGTCACGTATAACAAATGCATATCCACTTACTTTAAGTTCTTAAGGCACCCAAACGCAAAGCTCAACAGTCTAAACCATATTTGGATTGAATTTTGCAGAATATCTGTTCTTTTTTGGTAACACTATTTATATAAAAAAAAAACATCTATTCAGTGACATAATTTGTTTGAAAATGGCATGGGGATGTAAAAATCAAGTCATAGTTTATGTTAATTAACTGTCATTTTGTATTATTTAATTTACTTGCTTTTTTTCAACCAATAATACAAATCATTAAACCGATTCTAAGCAATATTGCATAGTATATTTTTAAATGTTTAGTATCAGCTTACATAAAAATAACCATTTACCGAGAATCATCCGACACGAAATCTTGCGTGATTAAAGAAAATTATACAAGAATACAACAATCTTCAGAAACCCATCTTTTTTTTTATGCTTTCCATCGAATTACAGAATTTCTCGGTTAATTATACTGTTTAAAACAGGATGAACTTTATGTTTGAATATATAACGCCATGACGTAACGAAACGTTGTAAACGAACGTTTTTGGTGCAATTATATGCATTTTTCCTGTCAAAACTACGTAAAAAATGCATTAAACATGTTACATTTTATTAACAGAAAAACTGTGTTTACCAGTAAAATAAAGTGTAACATGGTCTCATTGAAAACAATTTTCTGTTTATTGAGGGCCTTTATTACTTTTTTGCGTGATTTCGAAAAAAAATATTGAATGAAATGGGGCTAAAAACGACGTTAAATTTAAAGCTTAATACTGTCATTCACTAGTACACACAAATACCCTCCTGATTATCAACTTGTTTCTTCTCATGAAGCCATACGGCCAGCGCAATCTTCTAGTGTCCCAAAATGGGTAAAAATGAGCGCCTGCCACATTTCTGTATAATACAAACAAATTCAATAAAATTCTCTCTATGACAGAAATGAAAGTCAAAACTACATTTCCTAGATGTTTTGTTTTATTGCGCAATCAGATATGCGCAAGACGGATGTATAATCGTTATATTGAGCGAAGTTACCTAAGCAATTGTCTTTCCCTGCCCGATAACTCGATAAATCTTTTTTTATTATATTTTGCAATTTAAACAAGTTATTTCATATCTTGGCATTTCAACATTCATTAAAGCCTCCTCCACATCCTTCTTCTCTGTATTCATTTTCAATTAATGCATTCAATGTGAGCTGGTCACTAGCCCCGACATTCAAATGAACGGAAAGCGTGATTAAAATGCCATTCCGATATTGTTAGTTTACATGCATGTTGCTATATGCAACAACAACATGCATTATTGTAGTTAATTATACATGCTCTAGCTTATATACGAAGTATTTTATACTCACTATAACAGATACAAATGTTGACGTTGTTCATGATTATTTGTTTTATATTCACGACGATCCGCCCTGTTCGAGTTTGAACGTATCTAACGTGTCTTTATAATTTAAATTACCAATTTGAAAATATTATACATTTTCTATATTTAAATACTTGTTGATCGACTTTCTCTGTTTATTTTATATGGTTTATTTTTATCAGGTAAATTATAATACTTATATAAATAGTAATTTAAATACTTATTGATTGGCATTCCCTAAATGTTTCTGGTAATTTGATAAATATAACTTTAACAACTGAATCCATTTAAAAAAATGTTTCATTTATTCCTTATTTTTGTCCACATACAATGTATGATGCATTTTGCTGCATAAATGACCTACTAGAATTTAGAAAAATTCAAAGTTGGTCTTGGATATCATAACAAAATCTTAATTTAATAAAAGAAATACCATTGTTTTAAAAACAGGAATTATAATGTTTTGCTTGCAGAACAACATACTTCTAAACAAACCTAATCTTTATAACACAGAAAAATATGTTCTGCATGCAGAACTTTTACAAGAGAACATTACTACGACAAAATAATGTAAATTGTTATGGTTGTAGGACAAGGTTATCAATCATAAATTCTTTCTTATAAAGAAGACCTTAAATATTGCACTTAGGAAGTTTTCTGCTGACAGAATAAACTCCCAGATCAATCATTCGATTCAAATTTACAAATAAAAATACTGAATTTATTACAACTTATATTCATTAGCCATTCAAAAAAACTAAATTAAAAGGCTTCTGGCAAAAACAAAGGCAAACCAAAGAGCAATAAAAAACAAAATGTTCTACTGACAAAATAAAAATGGTGCTGATCTTATCTCCCGGATTCAACTGAAGAAGGTCCGTTCTAATACCCCAAACCACCCCCAAAGTACCCCAAACTACACCAAACTACCCCAAACCACCCCACAATACCCCAAACCACCTCCAATATACTGTTGTGATAATTAAATACATGTAAGTTCATAAGAAATAGGGCCCTGTGAGCTCTAGTATAAAAATCACTGTTAAACTTCAGTTGCTTCTGAATGACTTAATACTTCAACCATAATTTAATAACATTCAATGAAAATAATTACAAAACTTGGGGCGGTTGTTAAACTTCAGCAACAAGCCATGCATTTTACATGTCTTTATGCTGATTGTAACACTTGTCATGATAAAATAAATGTAACCGATTTTAAGTCGTTTGGGGTAAACACTGCAGATGTGGTTTGGGGTATTTCACACTCGCTGTATATCGTCATTTGGTCCTGGACCTATTTATGGTCAGTCATGTCATTTATTGAAACTTTGATGTATATTTTGCTCAGTATAGCAAAAACGTTACTATTCGTCACACATTAAAGCCCCAATAAACTTGCCAAACAGCATATTTTTTATTAACCTAAACATTTTAGATTCCACCTGTATGCATAATAACACAAAAAATAAACCTAACAATAAGAAAAGGGTATTATCTTATTGATTTACAGAATGTTTTGGGCGTTTTTCTGATCGTTTATTTTGTTTACAAAACAAACAGCGAATCTTTCCGAGCTGATTTTCGGCAACTCTCGGCAGGCGAAGGTCGCTCATTATACAGAATGACGTCACCGCGTTCTTACGGCCCACTTACGGAAAAAACCGATAACTTTTCGCCGAGTGATTGTAAACATTGGTTAGTAATTTTGTGGGCTACAAAAATACTGTTCGGACCGGGTTTCAATGATTGGGGATTATTTGGGGACATAACTATTTGGTCATTTATACTTTCTTTTGAAAAGGGTCAACGTGGTTAATTAATTTTCACAATGAAACAAAAAAACGTTTTGGCAAGTTTATTGGGGCTTTAATATGTATTTATTATTATTTACAACCACAAATATTACCATTGAAGTAGTTTCGGGTGGTTTGGTGTAGTTTGGGGTGGTTTGGGGTATTAGAACGGACCGACTGAAGAACATTCTTTTTCAACGTTCAGCTTTGGGAAACCTAAAATGTTATCTGTTCAAGAAATCAAATTTAAAAAGATTACAAAATAATAATAGCATCCTGCTGGAGGATCAAATTCTTCTTCAATTAAGATCATAATCTTTTGTGACAAACTATCAACAAGCAGTTTTATCTCATTTAATAGTGTTTTTTTTTTCTAAAAATATTATGTAAATACTTATTGGTTAACTTTATTAGTTCTAATTTTAACTAATTATACATACTTTGCGCTGTGGTCTCAATACACTTTAGTAAAAATGCATGGCACGTTTTGCCTATGTTATTAAATTTTGGGTATGATAAGGTACAGATTGCGCACATACGCAATATCACTAACATGATGACGCCAAGTGGCATTTCCATTACCGAATGTCAACATATCTTAATGTGTTTTTTTCAATATTTCTCTCCTTATTTTATGTGATTTTGTTTGTTGGTTTTTATTATAACAGCTATTTGTTTAAAACAATTTTCATTTTCTTTAAATTTTCTTATGGGCTTAGCGGAAAGTTATCTATGTTATTTTGGTGTGCAATTACTTTGCTATTTTCACTTTCCACGGAAAACAAAAACTCTGTGCAAAACAAACAAACTATGTGGACAATGTTTATTTCCTCTGTGTTGATGGAAACATTTGTTTTATCATCTCTGTGGCCATTTTTTTCGCATTGTGATGATAAAGTTTTTATTCATCATCTCTGTTGAAATTTGTTTCCACCTTGTTAATGGAGCTATTTTAACTCATCACATCTGTCGACACTGTTTATTTCAACCGTTTTGTCGGAACTATAAATTATCACCTCTGTTGACAATATTTTTCTTCAACCTTTTTGAGGAAACTATTTTTTAATTCATCACATCTGTTGACAGTGTTTATTTCCATCATGTAAATTGACTTCTTTACATTCTTAAAGAAATCAGGTAAAAAGTATTTCTATTTATTAAAGTTTGAAAATGTTTAGAAACGATAAAGTCATTTGATTATGCACTTTCAAGAGATTGCATCTATTGTACCTAGCTGATTTTCTATATTTTATTGACTAGTTGTTACTCTTTGATTTACATGAATCTCTTCCTTTTCTAGTTTCTTCCTTTTCAAGTCAATGTTTACAGTAACACACACGCCGCTTGTAAATAATAAAACCAAAGAAAAGTAAGCCAGCGAATATTCCTAACATCGTAATTACTACATCATATCCACTTTTACGTCACTGCTCACAGCAAACCCCGATAACCTGAAGACACGTACATTTCTCGTTGCGTTTACACGAGCGCACCGCAAGGCATCTGTTGGGTACCATCTGTCCGTCCGAGCGCACCGCAAGGCATCTGTTGGGTACCATCTGTCCGTCCGAGCGCACCGCAAGGCATCTGTTGGGTACCATCTGTCCGTCCGAGCGCACCGCAAGGCATCTGTTGGGTACCATTCCCATTCATTCCGTTGTGTCTTGTTGGGTACATTTTTTGCTTATTGGGTAGTTTTAAACAAAAGAAATACCCAACAAAGGGTCAAATGTGGGAACGTCCGCGTCGGCCACATAAGAAACTCTTTCATCTATTTTGAACGTTTAACAGATAATTTACAAACAGCAAACGAAGTGATCCGTTGAATATGGGAATTGTGAAAAAAATATTTTTCAATGTATTTATTTTTTATTTAGGAAAAAAATTTATTTAAGTCCAGGCGACTGATTAATACTTTGATATCAGTTTTACAAAATGTAGCGTTCATCAATGTACTGATACTAAAAAAAGACCGCAATCGGGTATAGTTCTGAGAAATGGTTTATTTATAGCAAGAAAAATTAAACACGTTATATCGACTCTGATGATCGCATTGTATTGAACTCCGTTTACAATTTATTGCAACATTGTCTATACGCTAGACGATAGATAGTTACCTTTGGTGCACCATCAAAAGAGTTCGCCAATTAATCAATGTTAATTCAGTTCTGGTTACGCTGATGGTTTATTAATGTTAATAACAAAAAGGAATGTGTCTTTTGCTCGTTTTAATAAGTTTCCTTATAATAAACTTGTTTTTACATAATCTCCATAAAAATTGTATACCCCTGATCATATTGCTAAAACATCAAATTATTATATAGTGCAAAACTTTATAGACTGATTAGACTGATTCCGATTCTTAAAGTTCACGTGATACTAAACTCATAGAAAAGTTTGTTGTTTTTCTTAATAGAACGAACGTCTTGGTTTGATGGCATGTTTTTCATAAGCAGTTTCCATAATAGAATCATTAAAATATAAACATTATAGTTTTGGTAAAGTCAATGTGTATTACAAAATGGTTTATATCACGTGACACTACCTATTACGTAGGTAACGAGTCACGTGATATCCTTTTATTATTTTCTTAACGCAATCGGAATGTGGGATTTTTTACGCTGTCTGTTTTGATGGATGGCATTGCATTTAAATTGTTCCTTATCGGGAAGGCGGAAATTCGTGTTCGGATGCGTGCTGTGTCGGATTAACTTGTAATAAAGTTTTGTCTTTTATGTGCGTCTGCATATCTTCCGCGGTTAAAATATTAAGCCGCGTCATTGCAAATTATTCGAATTATTCACTTTTGTCTATGTATAACTTTATTTTGGTTCAATATTCTACAATTTTTTGTAATAGAGTTCTTTCAAATTGTTACCTCCCCTTAGCGCTCTCTAAAATTGAAGAGCATAATTAGTCGATAAATGCACGCGAGGGGGCATCGTTTACTATTGTTAATATGACTAAGCGATTATAAAATTAAGAACATGTTGATTAATCATTTCACATTTATAAATAAGAGAGTTTAGTCAAACAACGAAGAATTATTGAAAAAAACGTTATGATCATTTACAAGCACATCAAGAAAGTTTATGCGCATTTTAAACATTGTTTAACGCGGTATTTTCAGGACGCGAGTATCGAACGGATTTGTTAGTTTTTTTTATGAAAATACACGTGTGAATTGTGTTTACGAAAAATAAATCTGACGTGTATAATTGACAATTCAGACGAACATTATCGGACATTTTACCGTTTTACGGCATTTTTGTAACGCTATAATTTATAGTGGAATGAGACATAATTATATTGTTATGTAGCTCGTCGGCGACTAGGTTGATACGCGTTTTGCGTGTTTTGTTTTTCAGAAAAATATATTACGTATTTACATAATAGGATGATTCCAGCTACAACCCGAGAAATCGTTCAATTGATTGAACCAAACGAATATTGTCGGACGGCAGGCCAACCATAACTATTTTTTTAAAAATCCTGAGAGTTTGTTTTGTTATGTTTTTAATAAAAACTATTATGATGTTGAAGTTCGCAATTGTTGTCGCTGAAGGTTTTATATATTAAATATAATCGTAAAATCCATTCTAAATTCAGTTAAATTTATGTTTCATTAATTATCCTTTTCAATATTTTAAATCCTGAGATTTTGCCTGAAAATCCTTAGATCCGGAGAAAAACCTTACGGTCCTGAGATTTCAGATAAAATCCTGAGATTTTGGAGGTCTGTGGACATTTTATCTTCGTTCTACATCATTCCCGTAACACGAAGATATTCATGTAATGCGACTTAAACTAATGTCTATTGACTATTGCTGGCGATTTTATAAACTAGAATGTTGTGTTCCGCGGAACACATGTGTCGCCTGCATGAAAAAAGTAGAAAAGTGGGCCTATGTTTAATCATATATAATAATTTTTTTTATTTAAGTTGATTTCAATACTACACAACAGAACACATGTGTCATCTAAATTACATTTAAAAGGGGAATAACTATAATAATGGTGAAACCCGAGTTATCATCTTCAGAAATTGGTTTGTGCACGCAGATGAATTTTCAAAGTATTAAGTGAATTGAACAAGTACTTTCCATTTTACAGGCAACACTTAGTTTCATGTTAAAGTTGCATTTAAAAAGGACATAACTCATCAAATATTCAAACAGGAGTTATAATTTGTGTAGTTGTCTATGGCTCTCTTCATGTTGATGATACAATCCAAGTATTCAATGAATAGGGCAAGTACTTTCAAATTATATGCAACATTAAGTTTCATGTGAAAGTTGCATTTGAAAAAAGAAGTCAAACAGGAGATATGATTCTTGTTGTAACTGATGTTGTTGTTTTTCATGAAGATGATATAATCAAAGAGTGAATAGGACAAGTACTTTAAAAGTTATAGGAAAGATTAAGTTTCATGATAAAGTTATGTATAAAAGGGACACAACTCATAAAATAGTCCAACAGGAGTTATCATTCTTGTTCTTCATAATGGCACTGTTCATGAAGATGATTTATTTTGAATATCAAGTTAATTTTCAAAGCTTAAGTCAACATTAAGTTTCATGTTAAAGTTGCATTTAAAAGGGACATAACTCATTAAATATTCAAACAGGAGTTATAATTTGTGTAGTTGTCTATGGCTCTCTTCATGTTGATGATACAATCCAAGTATTCAATGAATAGGGCAAGTACTTTCAAATTATATGCAACATTAAGTTTCATGTGAAAGTTGCATTTGAAAAAAAAAGTCAAACAGGAGATATGATTCTTGTTGTAACCGATGTTGTTGTTTTTCATGAAGATGATATAATCAAAGAGTGAATAGGACAAGTACTTTAAAAGTTATAGGAAAGATTAAGTTTCATGTTAAAGTTATGTATAAAAGGGACACAACTCATAACAGGAGTTATCATTCTTGTTCTTCATAATGGCACTGTTCATAAAGATGATTTATTTTGAATATCAAGTGAATTTTCAAAGCTTAAGTCAACATTAAGTTTCATGTTAAAGTTGCATTTGAAAGGGGCATAACTCAAAATATAATCAAACAGGAGTTATGATTCTTCTTGTTACCAATGATGTTGATCATGCTGATAATGTATTCCAAGTATGAAGTGAATAGGACAAGTACTTTCAAAGTTATAGGCAACATTAAGTTTCATGTTAAAATTGCATTTGAAAGGGGCATAATTCCAAAATATTGCAAGAGTTATCATTCTTGTCATCACAGATGGCATTGTTCATGCTGAAGATATATTCCAAGTATGAAGTGAATAGGACAAGTACTTTCAAAGTTAAGTCAACATTAAGTATTAGATTAAAGATGCATTTAAAAGGGGCATAACTAAAAAAATATTGAAAATGGAGTTATCATTCTTGTTCTCACAGATGGCATTGTTCATGCTGATGATATATTCCAAGTATGAAGTGAATAGGACAAGTACTTTCAAAGTTATAGCCAACATTAAGTTTCAGATTAACGTTGCATTTGAAAGGGCCATAACTCAAAAAATATTGAAACTGGAGTTATCATTCTTGTCGTCACAGATGGCATAGTTCATGCTGATGATATATTCCAAGTATGAAGTGAATAGGACAAGTACTTTTAAAGTTATAGGCAACATTAAGTTTCAGATTAAAGTTGCATTTGAAAGGGGCATAACTCAAAAAATATTGAAACTGGAGTTATCATTCTTGTCGTCACAGATGGCATTGTTCATGCTGATGATATATTCCAAGTATGAAGTGAATAGGACAAGTACTTTCAAAGTTATAGGCAACATTAAGTTTCAGATTAAAGTTGCATTTGAAAGGGCCATAACTAAAAAAATATTGAAACTGGAGTTATCATTCTTGTCGTCACAGAGGGCATTGTTCATGCTGATGATATATTCCAAGTATGAAGTGAATAGGACAAGTACTTTCAAAGTTATAGGCAACATTAAGTTTCAGATTAAAGTTGCATTTGAAAGGGGCATAACTCAAAAAATATTGAAACTGGAGTTATCATTCTTGTTGTCACAGATGACATTGTTCATGCTGATGATATATTCCAAGTATGAAGTGAATAGGACAAGTACTTTCAAAGTTATAGGCAACATTAAGTTTCAGATTAAAGTTGCATTTGAAAGGGCCATAACTAAAAAAATATTGAAACTGGAGTTATTATTCTTGTCGTCACAGAGGGCATTGTTCATGCTGATGATATATTCCAAGTATGAAGTGAATAGGACAAGTACTTTCAAAGTTATAGGCAACATTAAGTTTCAGATTAAAGTTGCATTTGAAAGGGGCATAACTCAAAAAATATTGAAACTGGAGTTATCATTCTTGTCGTCACAGATGGCATTGTTCATGCTGATGATATATTCCAAGTATGAAGTGAATAGGTCAGGTACTTTCAAAGTTATAGGCAACATTAAGTTTCAGATTAAAGTTGCATTTGAAAGGGCCATAACTCAAAAAATATTGAAACTGGAGTTATCATTCTTGTCGTCACAGAGGGCATTGTTCATGCTGATGATATATTCCAAGTATGAAGTGAATAGGACAAGTACTTTCAAAGTTATAGGCAACATTAAGTTTCAGATTAAAGTTGGGGGACTACCGGACAACGACGACGACGACGTCGCCGGACAATAGCATCCCTATGTGTCTACTTGCTATCGCAGGCGACACAAAAATGATGTTTACAACAACATGAATAAGACGTAAACTACTACATGATCTGCCATTTCAACGCTACAAATTATAGTTATAGAAATAAGGGACTGAACCCGTGAAAATTTTAGGTATTTGAAAAGTTAACGCTTGAAGTGACAATGACAGTGAAGTTCAATTTGATGATTTGAGATAATTAATTTCAAGTCTCCTCAAATGTCAGATAATAAACAAGTTTTCACACCTCAGTATGTCACCATCGTTTTCTGGGCAGAATGGGAATGGGAATATAGTGTAGGAATAACAGTAACACGGTCGTGTTCAAAGTATGATTTCTAGTTCTTAAACATAAAAATAATTATAATTCAGGACTGATGAAAGAAATAAACGAATGATTACAA
The DNA here is from genome assembly GCA_038501625.1 of Corbicula japonica. NCBI lineage: Eukaryota > Metazoa > Mollusca > Bivalvia > Venerida > Cyrenidae > Corbicula > Corbicula japonica. The sequence goes on along the minus strand of JAZAYU010000417.1, from coordinate 132,827 downwards.
TAAATTTTAGTTTTAAACATATGTTGGAAGGAAATAAAATAGTAAACAAAATAATAACTCTTAACGGGCGTTGAATACAACGGCGATACATTGTTGAATTCATCCGTTTTCTCTTCCAATTTAGGGAGATCAAGTTACATAAAATATATTTTTTGAAGTAAACGCATTTTTGTCAGAACAACTCGAGATGTTTATATATGTGTCTGTGGCAAATAGACAGTAACATGCAATCCACATTGTCTTTGTTTTTATATAAGACTTCCTGATTCAAACTTACAACCACGTCTTTGATTGTTTTACGCTTTTCACAGTGAAATCTCGCCGACCAGACTTTTTAAAGCATGCACTATTCGGAAATTCGTAAAAATCGAATTTATTGTGCCTCATCACAATTATTATTATAATTTATCATAAGCTTTAAGACGACACCGTGATCATGATTGTCCGTTCATTGTGTTAGCAATAACACTGTTAAATGCCCCCTCACGCGTCGGTGTAGGATAAAACCAATATGTTCGTACCTAAACGTGGAGTACGACGCATGCGCACAACAATGTGAAAGAACTCTATTGTTACTCGCCTTTTTTAATTATTCTTATAGTTAATTTGATGGCTCAACTATTAACGCATTTATTTATATATTTATTGTTACTTTTCCTATTGTAAGTTCAAAACTTTTTATTAAGGCTGAACAGACCTTAAAGACAATAGCTACACTTTTTAAATTACCCCCTTTATGAGAGAATGAAACTTTCTTAGGCACGTAACTGAAGTTTTGACTAATTAATACACATGTAAATATCCGTTGTGAGTGATTTGTTAATCACAATTTCAGCTATCAATATTTTCACTCGTACATTGCTTGAAAAAATATGACATTCACTGTTTTTAAATTATCAACAGGTCTTCTACATTTTGAGTTATTAAAAAAATTACATTGTAACACTTAGCATTTTATGTTCGCCCTGATACATGACAAGATACCTTTAAGAATGCTCGGCACTTAACATTTTTATGTTCGCCCTGATACGTGACAAGGCACCTTTAAGAATGCTCGGCACTTAACATTTTTATGTTCGCCCTGATACGTGACAAGGCACCTTTAAGAATGCTCGGCACTTAACATTTTTATGTTCGCCCTGATACGTGACCAGGCACCTTTAAGAATGCTCGGCACTTAACATTTTTATGTTCGCCCTGATACGCGAGAAGGCAACTCTTTAAGAATGCTCGGCACTTAACATTTCTATGTTCGCCTTGATACGTGACAAGCCACCTTTAAGAATGCTCGGCACTTAACATTTTATGTTCGTCCTGATGCATGACAAGGCACCTTTAAGAAGGCTCGGCACTTAACATTTTTATGTTCGTCCTGATACGCGACAAGGCACCTGTAAGAATGCTCGGCACTTAACATTTTTATGTTCGTCCTGATGCATAACAAGGCACCTTTAAGAATGCTCGGCACTTAACATTTTTATGTTCGCCCAGATACGCGACAAGGCAACTTTAAGAATGCTCGGCACTTAACATGTTTATGTTCGCCCTGATACGTGACAAGGCACCTTTAAGAATGCTCGGCACTTAACATTTTTATGTTCTCCCTGATACGTGACAAGGCACCTTTAAGAGTGCTCGGCTTTTTGATATGTGACATGTTTTCAAAAGAAGGTAAGACGATAACGCTAATTCATTGTGACAACTTGTACTTGATTGAACTTGTTTGTTCATATGAGAATCGGTTTAGGTAAGTGTGAGGTTGGTGCACCATAGAATGTGGTTTAAACTCCCAATTGGAAAGTGTTTGCCACTGACCGTTCCAACACTGTAATCCCCGTGTTCCTAGTTTAGTTAAGTGTTTGTGGTGTCTATTTTGTACTTATTTGTTTATATGAGAATCGGTTTGGGTAAGTGTGAGTTTGGTGCACCCTAGAACCTAGTTTAAACCCTCTGTTGTAAAGTGTTTTGCCGCTGGCCGTTTATACACTGTTGAGTTAATTGTTTGTGGTGTCTATTTTGAAATCGATCATTGTTTAAAACCATGCGCTGTTTTAATCTCTACATTTTGGCTGTGTTGATAGGCTTTGTTTTCTAAAACTGGCAATTATTCCTAATATGCATGTTTCGCTGTTTAATGACCAGCGTGTCTTGGTCATGTTCAGTGCCATATAACAGTTTGTGGACTGCTAAAATTTAATAAAAGTCATACCACAACTATGTCACAAAGGTATACAAAAATAGTGCTAGTATTGGAAAACGAAACAGGCATGACAACTTTAATGAATCGTTATGCATTTGGATATCAAAATATTTCTATTTATAGTAACAATGTAACTTTCTGTGGCTCGTTTCCATGCATTAATTGTCACGTGTTTGAACTTACTACTTTTTTATAGTTAGATAAGTCTCCTTTGGTTTCTTTTTTTGTCTTAATTAATGATATTGACCTCATATCTGTTTACAATTTATTGCAATACTGTCTGTACATTTTACGATAGCTGATTACCTAAAGTAAAACAGTACAAGTGTTATTCATTGATTGAGTGTTATTTTCATTTCATTTACGCGATGTATTTTTCTAAGTATTATAATAATTATTGCTTTTTTGAGTGAAGAAAAAACTGTACAATTAGTTTGTTGTTTTGTTCAGCTTTTCGCTAACACCCTTAACAAAATACTTGAAAATAGCCATACACATTGTTATTTGACACGTCTAATTTCTGATCAATTGCGAAAGATATACAATTTAACTATTTTTGTAAAGCAATCGTTTGTGGGACCTTTTTACGTATTCTGCCATTTGATTGATGACGTTAAAGCTAGATTATTTCTTATCGGACAGGCTGAAAGTCATGTTCGACTGCGTGCTGTCTCAGATTAATTTGTAATAATGTTCTGCCTTTTTGTGTGTGTCTGCATTTCATTAACAGTTATAATATTAAGCCTTGTCTTTATCATTCCCTGCTGGGTATGTATTAATGCATGCGGGTTGAGCATTTTCTACAGCATCTATAAATAAGCAATTGTCTTTAAAAAACCGACCTTATACTTATTGTATTGTTATTACGATTGAACCGATGGTTCAGTGAAAGCAGACGATAAACATGCTGAATGCGGTTCATTCGCCTTCAATGGCAAATAAAACAGACGATATGCATGCTAAATTCGGTTAATTTGCTGTGACAAATATGACAAAGACGATATGCATGCTGAATTTGTTTTTTTTAATAAGCAAATAAATCTGACGATATGCTTGCTAAATTTAGTTAATTCGTTTTGAAAATAAAACACTGATGAAAAGCATGCTAAATTTGGTTAATCTAAATGGGCAAATAAAACCGACGACATTCATGCCAAATTTGGTTTATTCGCTTTGGCAAATAAAACTGACGATATGCATGCTAAATTTGGTTAAATTAAATTGGCAAAATAAAACCCTGACGATATCCATGTTGAATTTTGTTTATATAAATTGGCAAATAAAACTGATGAAATGAATGCTTAATTTGTTAATATAAATTGACCAAACACAGGCAATATACATGCTGATTTTTTTTCTGGACGAATGATGGGTCATAATATAGTATTACTATGTAACTATTACTTGATTATCTTTATTATAGTACAATTAGTCCGGCCCAAGGGGATAATTGGCCCGGCTTTAAATAGAGGTTTTTAGCGAATGCTGAGAACCATGTGGCCCGGCTTTATATATAGATCGTTGAGTAATGAACGGGAACCATGTTGTATGTACGTTTAGTTCAAGGTCAATCTATTTATAATTGAGTATATAAATATAAATATATATATATATATATATAGATTATATAAATAGATCGATGAGTCGGTGTTTTCTTTTAATTATGCGAATTGAAAGTTTATTGTTGTAAGCAGTTATAGAAAGAGTGTACATGTAGTAAGAGACATTGTTCAGATAGTTATTATTGGATGATATTGAAGTTTGTGTTCTGTTTACGAATATTGGCAATCCTATGACTTGATTTTTGGCGCGTGAATGTGACCTATTTATGATGGTTCTTTTTTTTTTTACAAATGTTTCTGATGTTGAAATTGACGGTTCTAGTGGGTTTCTGTTTAACAAGAAGGCGATTTCGTGTCTATAAAGTAAATGATGATTGTATAACCATTTTTTGTAGGTCTTTTTCTGTTGTTCAGAATAATTGTGACTCATCCCCCATCCCCTCCCATCCCCCAGCTCCCACCCTCCCCCCCTGGTTTACGGGATCAAGATGCTGAATATAGAATGTTAATATATATTTTTCATCCTGGAAGTACCAAAGGAATTGCCATGTACGTGGTAGGACAATTTTGAAAGATACTGTTGAATTTAAATAGAGCAAATTCATTGTAATGTGGTTAGAACTATGATAATGTTTAACTTCCAGGTAACTCCTTCATGAAAATTAAATGTTGGCGTAACTGCCCACATAGTGCAAGGTCTAACATTATCTTCAGCTGCTGTTGATATCGGGAAAACGATATAACAAGCAGAATGGCTTACATAGCTCTCAGTAGAGTATCTACTTACGAAAATCTACAATGACAATAATGAAAAATCAGTTACATTTATGAAATTTTGAGTGCTCATTACGATCCACTACACTCCTCCTTGTTCGACCATCGATTTAAAACGAAAAGTATCAAACTAAACAAAATTAACATTCATTTGTGCAAAATTTCATTGAATGGCATTTTGCCGTTTTTGAAATGTTGATACTTTTTTATCGATAGAGGTGCAAAGAGGAGTGTAGTAAATCCCTAAAATGTGAGTAATTATTTTGTATCCTAAACTGAATACATATCAACACATATTTAGTTCTGTAAATTCTTCATCATAATTCATGTTACTATAGCAACCATCTCTTCCACTATTTTATAGCTAGTTTTCATTATATTTAAAAGGAAAACTTTTCAATTCTTTTGTTTTCAAATCATTCACTACATTTACTGCAAACTTGTAAATGTTCAGCAAACAAATTCATCATAAATCCCATTCCATACCTATTCCGGTATACTTAATTTCAAACTGCACTCCTTGTATACAACGCGTTCCACAACTACATGTACATGTAATATACAAGCACATCCTTCAACGTTCAATACCCTTTGCCAGTAAAAGACAACAATACAGTAGCACTTTAAAATTCTTTCTTTGTTTAAAAATCTGTGTTATACTTTTCTTGTTTAAATTTAAACCCAATTAGAGCAACGTAAATATGTACACCTAACGAAATTTAAAAGGTTACCACTTCGATAGAAGTTTATACATGGAGTTTATCGCTTCATCAAAACATCGGTAACAAGAAAAATGTTGATGCAAGGCATCAAAGTGGGCGGGAGAAGGATTTTCTTGTTATTACAACAATGTAATCTCACTGCTCTAACGAAATCAGAATGACTGAGATTATTACGTTCTATTACTACAAAAATCAGAACATAGGCAGTGAAACAGTCAACATCCCGATAGTACGGGCTTCTGTCGTTTTCAAAAATCGCCTGATGAAAAAAATCAAAGCACTGAAAGGGCTTTAAGCCAGCGGAGCGTAAACATAATCAAAATAAAACAAACGCATAATTTTCAATGTAACAGAAATTCCAGTATTATTCCACTTATAAAGATTTATAATAACTATACAGAATGAAGAAACTCCTATAAAAGACATGTTATGTGCTTGCAACATTGTAGGTTGCCTACATGTATGTTGAATGACATATAGATACAATGTATGTGATATTAGTTAAATTGCAGTAAAGTTTTCACTGTAAATAAACAAAAAAAAAAAAAAAAAACACACACAAAAAAGAAGCTGTGTTTGGACAACACATATGCCCCGGTAGCGAAGATTGTCATGATACAAATGTAAAATGATAGCACAATGTTAAAACAGCAAAAATTCACAAGTTAGTTCTAAATAATGGAAAAAAGAACTTTCTCTTGCTCCAGAACCTGAGCATAAAAATAATTTTATATGAAAATCAATTAATGTAACATATTTATAACCTAAGATTATAATGTAAAGATAATTCATTACAAAATTGGGAAAGTTACAGAACTTAATGTAATTAATGCTTAGGCATTATTACAAACACTGATGATGCAAGTATTTGGAGGGTGGGTATTTATTAGAAGCACATGATTGGAATTGAGAAATATTCAACATGCTGAAACAGATAAACCATTTCTCTAAGTACACAATGGGATGATAACCTCAGAAATAAGGTAGCTGGAGTTATTTAACTTGTCAGGGTCATGACCTGTGCACTGTTAAGTACGTGTGTTAAATTTAGTTTACTGTTCTTTGCAGACAATGAGAAATATCCAACTTTCAGAAACAGGTTAACCATTTATCTCTTAGTGTTAAATGGGGAGATAACCCCAGGAATGAGCTAGCCAGAAATAAGTAACTTGTAAGCGTCATAAACTATGCACTGTTAAGTGAGTGTGAAAACTTTCATGCCAATGCCCTTAGTAGAAATTGAGAAATATCCAACTTGCCGAAACAGGTTAAACATTTATCTCCAAGTACAAAATGGGGAGATAATCCCAGAAAAAAGGTACACAGAGTTATGTTTCTTGCTAATGCTCTTTGTAGAAATTGAGGGGGAATTGCATATAAATACCAATAATTCAGATACAACAATCATTGAAAATTATCCAATACAATAGTTGCTAGAAATGGGAATATTCAACAAAATAAAACTGGTCAAAATATTGACAAAAGTAATTTTTGGGGAACTGTTTAAATAAATGAGAAAGGGGACATTAAAAGCAATTGAACAGGACATTAAATAAATACAAAAACATTACAGGATACATGTATGTTTGATCGAGCAATACCAGGATCATATACATCACTGCCCAGAATGCCTAGCCCTGGTTTTATGCAACTCAATATTTACACAAATAACAATTTTGATGATAATTTTATATTCATGCTTTATAGCAACACATCACAACTTAAAACAATGCCATTAGCCTTATAAATGTCATTTAGTAAATAAAAGAGGAACAACAATTTTTTTTGTGTTAGTCATATAGTTTGGAAATTGTTGGGTTAACAAAATTGTATTTATTTCATATATTGTTATAGCTTATTTCTTTACCTTGTACTATGTCTCTTGAATATTTTCACTTTCAACGTAAAATTTAATACACAGGGACCCAGTGAAAGGCTGTTTGATCTTGGTTTCATGTATAACAATGTGTCAGAGGGAGCCAGAGTTATGTTAATGTAATTATATTTTTAGGAAGTGTCCAACCTTATAAATCAGATAAAGGGGCTCTTTAAATTCATTTCATTAGCTAAAGCCTTTTACAGACACCCTTTCCCCACTGTTATCTGTCAATTTTATTTAGACCCTTTTAATGCATGCATCTCATCTATCTGATCTATATATAAATTCTTTGAATCTTGACCTACCAGGAAGTACATGTACCTAAAAGATCTAAACATTAACAGACTCTGATTAGCCAAACTGATATGCATGTTGATATGGTCTAATCTTATGGTCTAATATTGTCACACATGGAATAGAAGCTGCATGGAAAGAGTAGACACAAAACATGGAATACTTGACTTTTGCACAGAAAATCCATTTCTAACTTCAACCCTTAACATATGCAAACAGTGTAGATCTAGATCACCCTGCATCTCTTTGCTGTTTAGTCAGAATCTGCACTATTCACTTTCAGATTCATATTTAGTTATTTCTGAACAAGACATGACCAATGTAGATCTGATCAGATGGCACAAATGTTCAGTCTGATCTGGATCTACACTAGTAACACATGCAATGAAAGGCACATTTTTATAGCAGAAAGGTGCACTTGATCAATAATTTTTAGTTTTGCCCCTTAGAATGACCTGAACAATCTTTCTTAGTGAATATTATCATCTTCAACTAAAAATTTAGAAATTACTCTACATGTACATCATAAAGCTATTACAGTTACTATAACTATTAAAGTAATACATAGGTAATTATAATATATATAATTATTCTTAGTTTGTCATCAGAAATATTAATACATCTATGTTCTTTCAATGCCATTTAATGATTTAGTTAAATGATTTTCATTAGAAGATATCATTTAGGGATTTCAAAAGATGCAGGTTCTTGCATTTTTATGCAAGCATATTTGATTTTTTTTTCACTTTTGACCCCCGGCTAAGTTTGATATGTTCTTTTAAATATGTTTTTTATTCACAAATTTATCACATCTAATGAGCCAACAACAGTGTTCTTTGCTCGTGAAAAGTCTCTTCAGAGGTGCAGGGATTTCGGATTTCAATAGCTTTTGAAAACCAGGGGTTGTTTGTCCCTGTTGAGATTTTTTAAGGGCTCGTAATCAAATAGTTGCAAGTTACATGTATATCTTGTGTTCAACTTAAACTTAACTGCTTATAAAAGTGCTTTAACTTCGTTTAAATATATGTTCAGTGGTCTAATATAAGTATTGATTTTATAATTAAAATGCAGACACAATATTTATCTTTATTCTTGCAATATTCGACCATGATTTCTTCATCAAAAGAACCCAAGCTCAAAATCAGGAACGGTCAAATGTAGAAAAACTAAATTGCTTGCATCAAAATGCAAGAACCTGCATCTATTGAAATCCCTGGGGCAGGAAAATTAAGTCTGACATGGTTAACTTTCAAGTTTAATCCAAGCTGATCGTCATAACTTTTTCCTGTTGTTGCGATAATTACCTGGCAAAAACTAGATAATATAAAAATTAAAAATACCAGTTTCTTTAATCCATGTGTGAAGTGGTCATATTGAAAAAAACAAATATTATATCATTGAAACTTAGGAAGCTAGTTTAAGCTATTCTAGTAAAAAAATACAACTATTTACCTTGTTAAGACTTGTAAACCTGGACGGTGTTTAACTGCCAGTGTGATACAGAACTTTGTTGTCCAAAGTGCTTGAAGAGTCTATCTTTAGTAAGACTACATCCTCACCAGTAAATGTAATTGTAAACAATAATCAGATGTGTTTCCATGCAGCTGGTTTTATACAAATCATTATATGCAAAATATGCCAAACTGTTTTACTGATTGCACATTTATGCATACAATGACTGCACACTATTTGGGATAGTTTTAAACAGTTAAAACCGCTATGCCGTGACCTCTTAAAATCACAGTAATAATTTGTTTTATCCATGTCTGTGTTTATTTGAAATCCTTTCAGGATTTCACGTACTATCTGTGATGTTAGTTCCACTTCCGAAAAACTCAGTTTGCATCATTTTTATAACTTTAACAATTTAAATTCGCACAAAACATTAGAAATTTGTTCTAACGAAAGTGTTCAATATTTTTGGGTAACACAATCAAGGGGAGATCACCGGAGTTGTGTGTAGTTTGGGCTAAACGCCGTCTGTGTTACGTAACAATGTCAAACCCGAAAAACAATCGACGCGGTATATAACAAACATTAACAAACAGACCATTGCACGATTAAAAAAGCAACGTACCATAATTTAATAGTATAATTACGTTTTGTCCCGAAAAACAATCTCACCATTTATGTTCCACAAGATCACAATAGGTATAAACGCAGTGCAAAGGTCAGCATCCCTGACCGATTATACGGAAACTACGTCTTGCAATGTACAATTAAAACAATGGATGACCAGTATCGCAATTGTACAATTATTCAAACATTTGTTTCCGAGCAAAACTCTCACGAATTATGCTCCACAACTTCCAACAGGTACACCTACAGTGCAACAGTCAACATCCCTGACCGATTATACGGAAGGATCGGCTTCCGTTGTTTTCAAAAAATAGTCACGTGCTCGGGAGAACTTATTATTTTAAAATTTAAGAAAAATAAAAAAAAATCCTACAAAGCGATGTCAATTAAATCCTATGATACGATTCGTTAACCATTTGTTAATAAGTTCTTTTGCACATAAACTCTCATTAATATATATATCAGAACAAAAATATAAACATTTCTGAAATTATGCTATTATCCCCACAAAAATAGTCACGTGCTCAGGAGAACTTATTATTTGAAAATTTAAAAAAAACCACTGAAATCCTACAAAGCGATGTCAACCAGTTCCAATGGTGCAAATCGTTAACAATTTGTGACTACTTTTTTTTTGCAAAACATCTCTCATTAATATATATCTGAACGAAAATACAAACATTTCTGAGATTATGCTGGTCTCCTTCTACATCAAATTCTCAAAGTAAGCACAAATATAGTGGGCGGCTTCTGCCGCCCACTAATAAAATAGCGTTGACCGTTTGTTTAAAGCCCCGGCACTAAACTTTAGTAAGAATATATTATTGAACAATCATATTTTGCCATATAGACTCCAATATATAAACTCTTTAACAGAACACAAAAGGTCCGATCGAATTCTTTATTATAGACGGGATTTTCAATGAAATTATAGTTAAATTATAGTTAACGAACTTTTAAGAAGCTTAATATTGGCCTAATGGAGCTATATTTAGCACCGACGAAGAGACCACTTCATGCGCGATCTCGATTTAAGTGACGTTTCGGAAATCCTACTTTCGCTTTTAGTCGCGCGGACTAAATATTTTTAAGTAAATTAAAATTTTATTAGCCCGAACTTATGCTTCAAATTTGTGCCTGTAGTTCCAAATACAAGTCATGTAATATTTCATACAAGTTCGGGTTAAACTGAAGTAATGCCGCTTTAAAGCCACAATGAACTTGCCAAACAGCATATTTTTTTATTAACCAAATCATTTTATATTTTACCTGTATGAATAATAACACAAAAAATAAACCTTACAATAAGAAAAGGGTATTATCTTATTGATTTACAGCATGTTTTTGGGCGTTTTTGGGATCGTTTATTTTGTTTACAAACAAACAGCGAATCTTTCCGAGCTGATTTTCGGCAACTCTCGGCAGGCGAAGGTCGCTAATAATACCATTCTATAAATAGCGGTCACGTCATCAGGCTAACAGAACGCAAAACAATCCTAACTAGGATTTTTGTCTTCATACGCGGAGTTAACAGTCCGCAATGTAGTTACGTCAATTAACCGTAGACACATGAATAAATATGATATTTTTTGTCGATTTAGTTCAGAAGCGTATCAGATAATCTGTAATATTGAGTTGTATATCCCTTATTTTAAGTCTAATGTCACTTTTGAACACTATCTTATGTCTGTATGTAAGAGCGAATCTAGAGGCATTCTATAAATAGCTGTCACGTCATCAAAAATTTACTAGTCCCAATCCCAGTGTGATGATCACGTGACCGGTGTGTACACAATGCTAATTATACAGAATGACGTCACTTCGTTCTTACGGCCCACTTACGGAAAAAACCGATAACTTTTCGCCGAGTGATTGTAAACATTGGTTAGTAATTTTGTGGGCTACAAAAATACTATTCGGACCGGGTCTCAATGATTGGGGATTATTGGAGGACATAAATAGTTGGTCATTTATACTTTCTTTTGAAAAGGGTCAACGTGGTTAATTAATTTTCAAAATGAAAAAAAAAACGTTTTTGCACGTTTATTGTGGCTTTAATGGGTAATATACATTTAACATAAAATATTTCTAAATTGACAATCTGATTATGTTTAAGTTTCTGTTGTTATTTGCGAACATACTTAGTTTCCACTATATCACATATTAATGAAAAGTGCTTCGTTAGGCTTCAAGAATTGTCTCAAAGACTTAGTGCGGATAAGTATAGAACAAATCTTAGTTCAGAACTGCTTCTTTGAGATCTGAAAGCTTATATATTTCAGTGTTTGGAGTAAGTTAACACAACATTTATGGTTATTCAAAGGTTTTGCACACAAAGACTCATTCGACACGCAATCTTGCGTGGTTAGTGAAAGTGTATCCAAGAATATTCTGAAAGACATTATTCTTTCAGTGCCACAACAATGAATTTGTAAGAAATCGGAAATAACACTGACTCATTGTTGCATAAGAGACGAAGCATTTTAAACGTCCGTTGAAAGTCAACACGTGCTACATGTACCGTATCTGCAATCGAATTTTATAAGATATATACTATGTCTGTGCGAGCGTGCGTGCTTAAATGCGTGTGTGCGTGCATGAGTGTTTCAATATTTTTAATAATGGTCATTTACTAAATTAGTTCATGACAGTCTTGTCCGGTATTGTTTATCTAACAGAATGTTAATCAATAATTTCTTTCTTTGTATGAAAAAGTTTAAGTCTTAATTTTAAGGTTGTTGTCTACTTACTTTCTTACATAAATGAAGCATTAGGCCGTAACATACAACATGAAACTCTTGATCTTATCGATTTTTTGTTTACGATACAAGCATCAATAATTTCATGACTGTGTGATTGATTTTAGTCGTTCCGTTTATTCGTATCTCGGAACTTTATTATCAATCAAACCATCTCCATCTCCTTGATCTGTGTAAAAATGTTTCAATTAATTCATTTAATGTGTGATGACGGTCATTGTCAGCGAGAATAAAATGAACGGGAAACGTTATTAAAGTGTATTTCCGTTTGGTTAAAATAAATTGTATAGTTAAATGAATATAAAACCAGCATGGTAGATTAGATGAAAAGTAAACATTGAACAAGAGCACACAGTATCAAAATTTAGCTGGCTCGGTTTGACTGAGCCTGTACAAACTGTATAATGGCAGTGATGGAAATGCATACTACTGTTCAGGCAACCTAGCGCCGGGTTGAGACATCACTAATCGATCTGTAACTTTAGACTGACTTACGATATACGAATTAACCCCAGACAATAGACAATCACTTGGTCTTATTGGACGAACAAAACCCTAATAAAGGCCGATTCATCGCTTTTGTGAAGACACATTATCAGAATAAGAAGTTCGTTTAGAAGGTTAGACACATCAGTACATCTTTTCTGCAGCAAAACTGTATTGAACAAAAACATTTTTTCATGTACGTGTACTTTTATACAATCAATACTGATTACATCAGGAATGTGACGCGGAAACATATATGGCAACTATGATTCTTGGCAATAATTTTTCCAAAACACATATATTAAGAGTGAATTTATATAAATGTACATTGGTACACCGATGATTCTGTGTAATGCTTTGTCACTGTGAATAAATAGGATGAGTTTCGAATCACATGAATTGCTTAATATATATGGAATATTGTCGAAATGAATCCATTTAACACCCAAACGGTTGCATTAATTGAAATATAATTGCATAAGGCAGCCCTGGTTTTCAAACATTTTTAACTACAAATGTGACGTTTTCTTCACGGACTTTGTACTTCCTTTTGACGTCATGGTGCTAAGGTGTAATGCGTATTATTGTTGTTAACATTTTGCTGATGAAGCATGAATATGACTAAAAGTTGAATTAAATTTTAGAGTACCTCTTCATTGTGAGTTAGGGTGTTATTCATCACTATATACTAGTGTCAAAAAGAAACGATACCAATTTTTCAAAATTTAATGTTTTATCTGCTAAGTAAAATGTCCATTTTAGACCCCACCCATTTTACATAATAGTCCCTATGATTGTACAGAACTGATAAAGTTGATTTTTGTCTGTGTAAGTGCTGATGAAAGATCTTTCAAATGAAATATACCAGTCTATAATACCCATATTGTTTTGATTTTTATAAAATGTCTTTGCAAACACGTCCCATATTGTTTTGATTTTTATAAAATGTCTTTGCAAACACGTGGTATCGTTTCTTTTGGACACTAGTTTATATTAATTTTAAGTTTTATGAAACTATTAATATTATATTCATATTAAAAATTTTAAGTGTTATGGTGATCTTTATGTTTAATTCTATTTCCCAGTGATTTTATCAGTGTAATAAAATTGATAATCCATTATTTTGAAACCATTTTTGTTCACTGTTTTGCAGATTTCTTTTATAAAACTCAATACATCTCTTTCCACCTTTTGGGGTTGTGAAGAAAAAAGAAAAAAGAAAATTTATTATCCTTGTCAACTTCAAAAACCTTTATTGAAATAAAGAACATACGAACAATATCGATCTGATTAAACTGTTATCGTTCACTTACAGGAAACACGGTTTCTTCTTATTAAGTATAGGTTATAGTTTATTTGGAGGCTTGTATGAAAATTAAACGGTGAGGCCCAGCGCAGCTGGGCGACCGTTTAGTTTTCATTCAAGCCTCCAAATAAACTATAACGTATATAATGGCCGGAATTATTTTTGTAACCAACAAAACAGTAGCCGCCTAAATTACCATATATGGGTATGCACAAAATCAATAGTCAAACTGAAAGTAGCTTTGTTATTCAATGGCCCGTAGACATGTACTGAGAGATTATTTTAGAAAGTGAATTATGCCATCTCTTTTTCTGAAAACACCATGTGAACATTACTGAATCTTAGGAAAAAACAACATGTGTAACAGTCTTTCCTTGGGTTGAGAAACAATGTTTCATCCGTGGAAGTTCCATTTTGTCCGTTACTTCATAAATAAATATTTTATAGCTTGGCAAAATAGTTTATATCCGGATCAAGTGGCTCATCCGTGAAGTCTGATCACGATCGACACTTCTCACTGTTAGATTCACTAAATACTTTGTGACAAAAAAAGGAAAGTGCAAATACTGATCAGAAAACATTGATTTTATGGGTGATCTGGATCTTAACTGGCCCTCTATGATATAAGATAAGAGACGAATCTATGAAATAAATGATTAAGCAATTCACGCCTCCTCGACCACTGTAAAAGATCGTTCACGAACTATACAAGTTCATCAATAGATGTTCGAACAATATTATGAAGAAAATCAACCTGTAATAAACACATTTCAGACGCGCGACTTTATGAGAATTAAGGTTCGAAATATTTGAAAAATACTGCATTGTCATTGGTTCAAAAATAATTTCAACCATAATAAAGGTTTTATGGTCGAAACAATACTAACTTTATTTCTTTATTGCTGAACGTATATAAACATTTAACCAATATTCTTCATGAAACTTCTTAAGTTCATTTAATTCTAACATTTAGGCCTGGAATTGCAGACAACACATTAAACCAATAAAATAAAAAGTTACTGTAACATTGTTTTGACCCCCTTTTATGAAAGTGCCATTAAAATCCCTTCGTGCTATCGGAAACCAATGATTTCTCGTGTTTTTGGAAACCAATGTTTTCTCTTGCTTTCGGAAACCAATGTTTTCTCGTGCTTTCGGAAACTAATGTTTTCTTGTCCGCAGTTTTTATGAAGAATATATACGGAAACTCCGCAACATCGTCCACCTAACACTTTAGCAGTCGCATTATTGTAAAACTGAATAGAATAGTTCAAAACTAAAATATAATTGATTATAATAAGAAGACGGCGAAAATGCGAACAAGTTAAAAGAGTATATTCAAATTTCAATGCATTTAAATTAAAGTTAAATTATGATGATCGGTGTTAGGTGTAGTTTAACATTGACGTTTTTATATAAGTTTGTGTGTTAGTCTTTGGAATCACTATTTCTGCTTTAAAAACAGCAAATATTAATGACATAAGAATACAACGGACGTTACCCATACGCTGATTGTTACATGTAACTCAAACATGATGTGAGTTTTTGCAAACTGCCCAGAAGGGGCATAATTTACCGTCAATATTCGAGAGTTTGACTTATGACAATGATGATTGAAAACTTTATGTATTGACGTTGCCATTTCTGATTTCAGGGTCGAATACTTCAATGTGGTCAATATTTATTGTATTATTATGATAGTTCATATGAATAACTGAACAGGAGCGAATTTCGCCGAATTGTCAGACTATGCTGTTAGTTCTTATGTGAGTGAATTTTGCTGCGTTAATATCGCTATAACAACTTTGGCTTATATGCATTTAGTCGTACCTTGGCTGTGTAAAAACATCACATTTACTTTGTTTAAAGGTCTTCACTCTACAGTTTATATAGTTAATTGTTTTTTTTTTTAGTTTTTAAACCGATTATTGCCATTACAGACTGTAAAGTTAGCGGCTTTAATGCAGGTAGAACGGAAATTCCAATCTTCTGTAAATGTTTCATTTTATTAACATGTACAAATTTAATAAAACATAGTAAAATTATATATCAGTATATAAAACTATTGAAAACATAACTGTCCGGTTCTGTAAGAAAGTACTGTTTTATAAGGCATATTACTGAATCCTAAAAATTCAGTTATAATGAAATACATGTACTACATGATTTAGTTAAAATAAACCATTTTTCATTATTGCACAATGCAATAATGCACTAACGTCACATTTTTATCTCCGATTACTAGCTATTGAAGAATACATGCTAATCCCTGCAGTAGCAAACACAGCGTTTATAAATCACAAATCCAAGTATCAGAAAACCCAAGAATAAACCAATCATTGTGAATATGACGTCATATCCGCTCTTGAGTCCTGTGTTTTCAAAAGAATCTGCATACGTCATTTGAGTTTTAGTGACGTTATTATTGCTAAACGGGTTTGGACCAATTTGCATTCCTTTTTACTGATTTCTTCTCTGTTATCATTCACATCTTAAACCCAATCAGCCAAGTTTGTTTCCATCTCCATTACAAACCGCTTGTTTACATCCAATTCATTTTCACTGAGTGTTTATTCACCAAGACTGCATTCTGAAAGAAAAAACAGGATACTTTTAACAAATAATACTGCTCTTCAAGCGAAAGCCATTGTTCATGCAATGAGAATATAAAAATTAGTATATGTTAGTGTTTATAAATGAACATTTATAAAATTGTATCGGTCTAGCGCGGTGCAGACAAGCGTCCGATTGTATATGTAATGCGCATTCATAAACAATAACTGACCTGAAATGATGTTTGGTATATCAAGTCGCTTACTGGGTATATCAGTAAATGATGCGTAATTAATGATTTTAAATTATTGAAAAAGTTTTCCAACAATTTGAAAAAAATAACGCAATATCATTGGACAAACTATAATTCTTTCCTTTTTTATTTATAATTGTACATATTTCCTTTGACGAACTTTAAATTCATGGCAAAGCAGAACTAGCTGAAATTTTAAAGAAGCCGACCCAGTTTTATAACACAGTAGATGCCATTAACACCATTATCCACGTTGATCGGTTAAAATATTGACCGGTCACTCATGCCGCAACACAGCATGAAAAAATAAAGTTATAAAAAGTTGTAAATCCGAAAATGAAAAAAAAATGTCTAAAGAAAGGCTCTCATTCCAGCAAAGTGCAAAATTAGAACATACTAACATAAAACAGATAATAAGAAAAAACCAAACCCTATCAGTAAGAAAATACTTGAATATTTGATATAAAGTTATGACGATTTAAACTATTTTTATTTAAAATTGATATTATGTAAAGTAATACTACATTGTAAAAAAATCCCCGTTAAATACACGGTATTTCGGTAACGTAACGTAACCGTTTCGACTAAATGTTGTACAAATACAGTGTGGCACCGTTTTCTTATTCGGAGCCTTTCGGTTAACATCCTGTCGAGCAGATTGGCGCATTTTGCAAAAAAAACCACAGTTTCTTTGGAAAATTCAAAGGTTTAAAGCTGTTTGTGCACCGATTAAGTTGTGGTATTGAAAGCTTAATTGTTTTTCAAAGTGTATGGAACCTTAGCCAGTCAATGTTATAACGATGTTTTGAAATTTACCCCACCCACCATCTTTTCACCATTACTTACGGTCAGCCAGTAAAAAATACACTTTCCAGTGTTAGTTAACGGGAAGACCGTAACTGTCAGCCCGTATAATTTACGGGACTGTCCTGGTAACCAGCTGCCAGGACTATCCCGTAAAATTTAACGGGAAATTTTTACATATATGAGATTTGTTGGTAAGATTTAAACGCAATAAATTCTTGAAAAGAAACTGTACCTATATCATTGAGACGAAGGGTTAATTAGTAACCGCCACATATCCTTGCCTCTATATACATGTATCCTCCAATTGTTTTCATTTGTATTTGTATTCATATTCCGCAAGTAATGATTCACTTATTTATTTCAGTTTGTACACTAATTAGAACATGCAGCGATGTCTGCTTTTTGTTTAAAAAATACCAGTATAATATTTTATCGACAGACAATGATTGTGATGCATTTGATCCAATGCAATGAAAATGATTTGATTGTCGGCTGATATAAAAGCAATAGGTTATACAACACTTGGTTTTCCGATCGACTGTCACTTAACAGACAGTTTGAGAAGGAAGCGTGGCATTCGCAATCCAAGAAAAATTATGTTCGGAATTAATCTTCGCTCGATTGATGTTTCCCATTGAATATTTCTGAGATAACGTTCAGACAAAAATAACATTGTTTAAGGGGCGTCTACGTTATTCATTGCACTGTCGATGGTAAAACATAAAAGTATCAAAATGTCACTAACGGCAAAATGCAGTTTAATAAAACTTTGCAACGATAATCTTCATTTAAATGTATCTTCATTTACTTAGATTAGGTGAAGTTAGGATAGTGATATACAATAATTAGACCTAAAAATTCCTTAAACTTCTGTTTCCATCCAAACACAAACAATTTAACAACAAAATCGAATATATTTAATTCCCGTATGATTATAACATATGACAAACGTTAATTTCTCTCTTCATAATTATTTTTTTTAAAAGGACACAAAATATTATTGTCAGTATCAATAAACTCATACTGACAACAATATATTATGTCCTTTTAAAACATTTTAAATAATGAAGAGAGAAATCAACGTTTGTCACCTGTTTACGCTACTAGGAAGCGTCAAGGAATTTCAAGGCAAACCCGACTTTACAAATATCTCATATCGTTTTCATATGTGAGCGCCGTTTACCTTATAAACATAAAGAATTCGACAAAATGATTTAAATTACACCCTGTTATATTGCAAATATCTGTAACAGTTTGCCTAGTACGCCAATGTAGCATAATGGTTCTTGATGTTTTGGGTATTTGCCAAAAAATTTCAAGGTTTCTAATTGGAAAAGTTGTCAAGTATAGTTAAAGAAAACGAATTCTTAGAATAATGATTCTTATATTGGAAATGAATTAAAGGCTATATAAGCAAACTCCTTCTGACAAGTTTGTAACGAATTTTCCTAGCTATGCCTTAAAAGAGATAAGCAAGTTCCTTCTGACACGTTTCCAGCTAAGCATTTAAGTAGATCAACAAGTTTCTCCTGACACGTTGGTAAAGGATTTTTCTCGCCATGTATTATAAAAGAGATAAGCAAGTTTCTCCTGACACGTTTCCAGCTAAGCATTTAAGTAGATCAACAAGTTTCTTCTGACACGTTGGTAAAGGATTTTCATCGCCATGTATTATAAAAGAGATAAGCAAGTTTCTCCTGACACGTTTGTAGACAAGCATTTAAGTAGATCAACAAGTTTCTCCTGGCACATTAGTAACGGATTTTCTCGGTGTTAACACTCTAGTGGTCACATTTTTCCTCCGATTGTCACGAAACTTGGTCAGGACATATGTCCTAGTAAATACTTGGACAAGTTAGAATTTGGGTTATCTGGGGTCAAAAACTAGGTGACTGTTACTAAAAATAGAAAACATTTTGTCTTAGCCGTAAAACTGTTATTTCTCATTGGATTTCAGAAAAACTTGGCACAAATGTTCATCATGACAAGGCGGTTTGTCAAGTACAATTGCCATGCCTGTTGTTTTAAGGTCAAGGTCAAAGTACCTAAAAATAGAATTTTCGTGTTTTTCGCTCTTGTTGTCACACTTTTGCTTCGATTGTCACGAATCTTGGTCAGGACGTATGTCCCAGTAATTACTTCGAAGAGTTAGAATATGGGTCATCTGGGGTCAAAAACTAGGTCACTCTTACTAAAAATAGAAAAATCTTGTTTTGGCTGTAAAACTGTTATTTCTCATAGGATTTTAAAATAACTTGGCACAAATGTTCACCATGACAAGGCAGTGTGTCATGCCTGTTGGTCCAAGGTCAAGGCCACTGTTACTAAAAATAGAATTTTCTTGTTAACATTTTAGTGGTCACATTTTTGTTCCGATTGTAAAGAAACTTGTTAAAAAAAAGAAA
This sequence comes from Corbicula japonica, assembly GCA_038501625.1. Taxonomy (NCBI): domain Eukaryota; kingdom Metazoa; phylum Mollusca; class Bivalvia; order Venerida; family Cyrenidae; genus Corbicula; species Corbicula japonica. The sequence goes on along the minus strand of JAZAYU010000417.1, from coordinate 112,748 downwards.
TGTGCATATCAGGAATGGCCACATCCAGCATACACAGCCTCCCCACACAGCCAAAAGTAGAGAGGAAAAGAGAGCATGGTATTAAAATAATCAGTTTCAAAATGGACGCCACAAACAAATAACGAAAGTGAGAACCAGAGGGGTTACTGCCTTGGAACGGTCAGTGGCAAAGCAAATTGCCACTGGGGGTTTAAACCAGGATCTAGGGTGCACCAACCTCATATGTCCCAGTTATTTATTGGAAGAGTTTGAATATGGGTTATCTGGGGTCAAAAACTAGGTCACTGTTACTAAAAATAGAAAAATCTTGTCCAGGCTGTAAATTTGTTATTTCTCATTGGACAAGGTGTTATTTTGCGTACAGTACCCATGCCTGTTTGTCCAAGTTCAAGTTCAAGGTCACTGTTACTAAAAATAAAATTTTCTTGTCTGGGCTGTAACTGTGTAATGAATGGAGTGAATTCAAAATAACTTTACATAAATGTTCACCATGGCAAGGGCGTGTTTTTGCGTATAATACCCATGCCAATAGGTTTCATGGTCAAGGTCACTGTTCCTAAAAATAGCAGTTTTTCTGAGCTGTAAATTTGTTATTTCTTTTTAGATTAAAAAAAAAAACTTGGTGGAAATCTTCACCATATCAAGACGTGGGGTCACGTACAACACAACTTTGTTGTACTCAGGTGAGCGATAACGGGCCATCATGGCTCTCTTGATTTTAAGGTAGATGGACACGTTGGTGACGTTAAAAGGGCGTAAATGGACTATCTCTTAGATTTCAATGAAATTTATACCAAAGATAGTTCAAATCATTCACTTTTTGGAAATTATATTTTTGAAGTCGGTTTATGGCGTCTTCAGAGGATAACAAGCGCCACCTGGCGGTCACCAATTTCAATGCGATTTTTACCGTTAACGGCTTGAAAACAAATCCAAAAAACATTTTTTCTTGTTGTTTTATATACATAATTACAATTAAAATATAAATCTAACAGAATGATTATAATAAAAATGGATAATATCGCTTTGTTTTCGTTTAATTTAATCTAAACGACATTGAGTACGTTGACTTTTGCACGACAAAATAACGACGATTTCAGCGATTTAACGCACTATTACTTTTTAAAATGGACGGTGACATATAGATTTTTTGGAATGTATGGAATGCTGAAATATTTCTGAAGAAAATAAGTAAAAAATAAAAAGGGGTCATCCCGGCAGATTTTTTGCAATTTTTAATTGAAATAAAGAAACTGACGTATAATTTTTGGTAACGTCGCTTGAGAATTTCGACTTGAAAATCAACGTAAAACGTTAAAAACCTCATACATCATGGCACGTTGTGATATTTTCTTTTTATTTAAGTAGCAGTGTAAAAAGAAATCAAACACTTTTATATAAACCTATATAAGAATGCGTTCGCTTGACTTGGGAAACAATTATGCGGCATAAAAATAATCTCGGCATAACTTTTATAACGAAAATTGGCGATCCTGCAATACGAAAGTACAATTCATTTTACCTTAAGTACAGTCGTTACCCAACCAATATGACGTAAAATGACCTTTATTCCATAATTCATTGCAAAGTTATAGTTGCCTATGGAACGTTTGAACTTGAGATTGAACTTGAATTTAACTTAAACGGATAAAGAAAAAGAATCTCGTTGTGAAAAGAGCAGCCAGTGCCCATAATTCCCTTTCCTAGGTTAAAATCCTGCTATACACATGCTTCTCTATTATAAATATTTGTAAGTATTAAAAACACCCGGTTCTTTTTATTATAAAAAGTTTGAAACCGGGCTCGACTTGTCATTTTCGCAAGAAAAAAAACAACAGTTTCAACAACCGTTCTATACCATTTCTTTCAAATGATATAAGACATCATCAATTTCGGATGATTCGTAAGACAGAATCTAACCAACAGCTGCTATACTTAAAGGCAAAAGAATCACAACTTTTCGAAAACTTGTTTTGCACAAAATACGATCAAAGCACATTGTTGTTGTGTGTAGTGTAATTCTCTAGCTGCTACAATGAACATTCCACTCTCAGATTTAAAACGTATTCACTTTATCACGCTTTATCAGGACGTCTAAATAAAAAATATAGAGCGTGTTTCGGCTGTTTTGTCATGCAGAAAGATCGCCGAGAACGGTGTTCAGCGAAGGTTTTGGGCCGACATTTCGGTGCATTGGCGGACTGCACTTCATATGCATGGCGGTTAATTGACTGTGATTCCCGACAGTGATGCATTACATTTACCATAACGGTGGCATTTGCTAGCATGACACAGCTATGATAACATAGAATATCCTGTAAACCAGACATCATCTTAACCCCTAATTGCATACTGTACATGTGAGCTATTATCATTACCATAGTCGATATGTTGCAAATGTATATAAATATGCAGAGATTTACCGTAAAGCAATTAAAGGAATGTTGTAAATTGTATGTACTTGCCCTCGTGTTAATAAAATAAATCGCAGATAAACACAGTTATGTGCATTATTTTGCTTTTATTAAATCATGAACTGCGAAAACATACTGTTTAAAGAGCTCAACTTATGTTATAAGATATATAAAAAAACAAACGCATTCCCGTGAACCAAAATGCATGTAATCCTGTAGTAATACAATAATGTAATACATTCAAGACAATAGTATACTATTCTGGTGTTGTTTTAGGAAAATTAATAGTTTTTATACAAAACAATAAACTATGCTTAATTATTTTTTTTAAATAAATGAGATAACAGAATAAAGCTAATTTAAAGAAGATTATGTGTTATCTCCCTTTTTGTTTTATTGTTAAAACGGGTATTCACTGCAGATTCAGACAGAGATGCAAATTAGCTTTAGATAACCTAAAATCAATATAAATGAAAAATTATGAAAAATATAATAAAGCATGTACTATTTTAAACGTATTAAAAAAGCTAGATGCTCTCCGGGAACGACCGAAAAAATCTGTTAACTTCTTTAAAGATATGTAGTTTTTAAGATGCATACATTTTACTGTTTTATTGTTAAATTTTCGTTTTATAAAAATACTCCACCACTCGCATCAGATCCTGGATTTGCCACTGGATCTACGATTTTTATGAATTATAAAAAATGAAACGAAGATTATGTGAATGATATTAGCACAATTTGCGACGTCATTTTGTATATTGATATTCACAAACGACGTTGTCGCAAAATTTAACGCCTAATTCTTTTTAAAATCAAAAATTGCAAAAAATCTGCCGGGATGACCCCTTTTTATTTTTTACTTATTTTCTTCAGAAATATTTCAGCATTCCATACATTCCAAAAAATCTGTATGTCACCGTCCATTTTAAAAAGTTATAGTGCGTTAAATCGCTGGAATCGTCGTTATTTTGTCGTGCAAAATCAACGTACTTAATTTCGTTTAGATTAAATTAAACGAAAACAAAGCAAGATTATCCATTTTTATTATAATCATTCTGTTAGATTTATATTTTATTGTTATTATGTATATAAAACAACAGGAAAAATTGTTTTTGGATTCGTTTATGTTAACGGCTAAAATCGCATAAAAATTAGTGATCGCCAGGTGGCGCTTGTTATCCTCTGAAGACGCCATAAACCGAAATCAAAAATATAATTTCCAAAAAGTGAATGATTTGAACTATCTTTGGTATAAATTTCATTGAAATCTAAGAGATAGTCCATTTTCGCCCTTCTTACGTCACCAACGTGTCCATCTACCTTAATCTGGTCACATTTTAAATTATTATAAATGTATGCTTTCTTTTTCTCTCTGTCTTATGAATGTGTAGGGAAGATGTTTTTTTCTGAATGTGTTATTTCTTTCATGCATGGTTTACTTCTTTTAAAGAAAAAATATATTTTCCTTTCTGTACATGTATGAATATCATATAAAATAGTTTTATATGTAAAAATACTTGACAAAAGTCATTCAAGAAATGTATTTGATTTCCTCAAGAAGAAGGCGTTTCATGGAATCTGTAGAAAGGAGTATATACAGTTTCGCTAATTGCACATGTGCCCAAGGGTCAAAAACTGGTAATGGTTTAGTTATTCGAAGATTATTTATTATTTGTTTGCGTGTATTTTCTTATTATCCTTGAAATTCCTTATTCTTGCCTAATGATATTTGTTTCGTTTGTTTTCTATTAAAGATATAGAGAGTGTTTGATTATTTCAATGGAATATAGAAATTCAATGCTTTTCACGGGAAAACACCTGGTCAGAAACGGATAATTCACGAAAGGCGTTTTCACAGCGACAATGTTTGGAAAAAAATTAAAACAAATATTTATTTTTTTCTGAATAAGTAATAGAATGTTTATTCAACATTTTACTCTAGGTTTCTTCCATCAGCTAACAATAATCCGAACTACCGTCCTAGTTACATTGTAAGTGTTTTATTTGAATTTTATATGTATAAAGTAAAATGGATTTGATTCAAGATCCCGCTGTCAAACTTAGATTCGATACCAAGTGTAATTCAAGAGAATAGATTCAAAGTGTAATCCGAGAGCAAGCTTAAAAGAGTGGTTCCAAAGAATTCAGTTAAACTGTCTTTACAGAACATGTGGTCAAATTGTGATACCAAAGCAAGGAGAAAAATGTGCGAAACTGGAGAAGGCGGTCAAACTGTCATTCTGGAGCATCTGATCAAAGTTTTGTTTGGGAGCATGTGACCATAATGTGATTCGGGAGCATGCAATTAACAAATTGAAATGTGCATACCAGGAATCGCTCATACAGAAAACACAGCCTCCCCACGCAGCGAAAGAGTAGAGAGGAAAAGAAAGCATGTGTTTAAGAATATCAATTTCAAACCAGACACCACAAAAAAGGAACGAAAATGAGAGCCCTTGTGGTTACCGTCTTGGAACTTCCAGTGGCAAAACATTTTGCCACTCAGGGTTTAAACCAGGTTCTAAGATGCACAAACCTCACACTTGCCCAAACAGGTTCTCATTAAAAAAAAACAAGTACAAGTTTTTGGTGAAAATACTTCAACCTACCCATGCTGTATGCAAAATCAGCCAATCATTTAAAACATAGGAAGCTAATATCATTGCAATGCAAAGTGTACTCTTAGCATGCGATATAGGTGTGATCTTAGAGCATGCGGTCAAGGTGTGATCCTAGAGCATGCGGTCAAGGTGTTAACCTAGAGCATGTGGTCAAAGTGGGATCCTAAATCATGCGGTCAAAGTGTTATCCCAGAGAATATGGTCAAAGTATGATCCTAAAGCATGCGGTCAAGGTGTGATCCTAGAGCATGCGGTCAAGGTGTGTTCCTAAAGCATGCGGTCAAGGTGTGATCCTAGAGCATTCGGTCAAGGTGTGATCCTAGAACATGCGGGGTCAAAGTGTGATCCTAGAGCATGCGATCAATGTGTGATTCTTGAGCCTGCGGTCAAAGTGTGATCCTAGAGCATGCGGTAAAAGTGTGATCCTGGAGCATACGTTCAAGGTGTGATTCTAGAACATGTGGTCAATGTGTGATTCTAGAGCATGCGGTCAAGGTGTGATTCTAGAACATGTGGTCAATGTGTGATTCTAGAGCATGCGGTCAAGGTGTTATCGTAGAACATGTGGCCAATCTGTGATCCTAGAAAATGTGGTCAATGTGTGATCCTAGAACATGATGTCAATGTGTGATCCTAGAACATGTAGTCAACGTGTGATCCTATAATATGTGGTCAATGTGTGATCCTAGAACATGCTGTCAAGGTGTGATCCTGGAGCATTTGGTCAATGTGTGATCCTAGAGCATTAGGTCAAGGCGTGATCCTAGAACATGTGATAAAAGTGTGATCCTATAGATTTCAGTCAAAGTGTGATTCAAGAACATGCGTACAAGGTGTTATCTTGAACATGTGGTCAATGTGTGATCATAGCGCATTTGGTCTAAGTGTGATCCTAGAACATGTGGTAAAGGTGTGATCCTAGAACATTCGGTCAAGGTTTTATCCTAGAACATGCGGTCGACGTGTGAATAGAGAGCAAGCGATCAAAGTGTGATACCCTTACGTCGTATGATGTGATCAAAAACTGTTATAAATGTCAGTCTAGTTAGAGCCATTCTAATTAAAGGTAATTGTTTATGAGTATTATCAACATTAAATCAGTCTCATGGGTGTAATTGCTCATCAATAAGTACTAACCGACTACGTTGATAAATTACATTTATTAAATAAACTTAGTAAATCATTAAAAATGATTAAGTTGTAGTAAATTTTATAACAACAGTTCCCAACCAATTGAATAATACAGGAATGCCATTGGACATATTTTCAAAATCTAAGTATTTCTTAAATATATTAAATTTAATAAAAAAGAAAATCATTCCGATCAAACGTTTTTAAATCTTTTCTAATAAAATAACAAATTTTAAGTGTTTATTCCAATTTTTTACTGGATTTTATTGAAAATATATTTACCCGAATTACGACTGTTTAATTCCTGTAATCCAGCTTCTATTTAATATTCTAGCGTTAACATTTTCATTTTTTCTGGAATTATTCTCACAGCGGAGTTTCAACACTTTAATAACAAAATAACGACCGCCTGCGATTTCTCCTTTGATGTGAAATATCCAATAAAATCAATTTGATTTCATTGCAAACAATACACTGAAAAAGAATATCAATACCAAAATAGAATTCGAAACAGCATGGTTCCAAAATGTCTAAATCGTTTAATAATGTCTACTATTCATCATGCTTTTATCTATGAAACTGTAATATCGTGAATAATGGTTTATAAAATCAAATTAATAATGTCTAGTTAATGTAAATGCGAAGAAATTGGTGTGTAGTATTATCAAAACCCTTGTTAAATATAGTTAATTGTTATTTATTTTATGCTTTCCAGTGAATTATAGCATTTTTCCGGTGAAATAAAAGTGGTATTTTACTGTTTTCATACAGTGGAATATCATATTTATTGTCAGTTTTTCACTTTTGTACGTTAGTACCCTTACGTACATAAAGACCCTGTCACACTACAGAGGGTTTCCACTGCGTTGCCATGGCATTTTTCAGAACATCGTGAAATCGCAAGAAAAAAAATCTGACTTTTATCGTGAAGATGGAGACTGCATGGCGTCCTCACTGCGACCGTTGCTTCGGAGTTTACATGGCGTTCTATCGCGTCCCTACGGAGTTCTTGTTGGCGATTGCCTGCGTCTCTCTTACGACGCTTTCACTGCGTGCAGTGCGCTTTCATGGCGTTCTTACGGCGCTTTCACTGCGTGCACTGCGCTTTCACTGCGTTCTTAGGGCGCTCTCACTGCGTGCACTGCGCTTTCACGACGCTCACGCTGCGCTGACGGCGTGTCGATGACGTTCTTCCTTTAAAACGAAGTGTATCACGAATCTTCATCATTTGCTTGTTAGTTCTTGAGCAGTTAAGACTATGCCTGGAAAAGGAAAAAGGACAAGACAGGAAAAATGCCGATTACAGACAGAAGAAAGTCTACCGTCATCACCTGATCAACCAGAGGATGGGTCGCCGACTTCTGAGGCGAGCAGTCTATCAATCCCTCCATCACACAGCCCCACCCGGACACAAAAGAAAGCCAAGACATTAACAGATCTCACTTTGGCCCAAAAAGAACATGGCATCATTGCTAGGGGATAATGAACGTTACTATATCAAAAAGCTTAACCCCTACAAGGACTTTAGAAAAAAGGCGCTCTGTCTGAGTCAAAGGCGGCTAGCATGGGAAAGGACGGGCATATCATGAAGATCTGGTACAGATCTATTCGCACATCGATTTATCCACCTTTTGCACATGGTCGAACCCAAACCCTCTGACGCTCCTGACTCTCCTCCTTCCCGTATAACAATCATAGGCATAACGTCTTCATCTTGGTATGATTTCTCGACATGCATGTAGGTCAACAGTAGCCCGACTTGCTGCTGTACTTCAGTCATGGTGAAATGAATGTTTATTTGCCAATCATGTACATTTATACAATTTTGTGTTTGTCATACAAACGTCAATGAACGCAGTAGAAGCGCATTGGAAGCGCAATGAGCGCTATGACAACGCGGTGGAAGCGCATTGGGAGCGCAATGATCGCTGTGACAACGTGGGAAAGCGCATTGGGAGCGCAATGATCGCCGTGACAGCTCCGTACAGTCGTTGAAAAAGCGCAGTGAAACCGTTAAAGCTCCGTATAAGCGCCGTACACGTGCCTTAAAGCGCTGTAAAGACCCAGTGAAATCTCCCACAACGCCGTGCAATCTCTGTGCAAGCGCCATCGAATACTACAGCGTTCGCACTGAGACCTCTGAGAGCTCCTGTTGCGTTGTAGGAGACCTAAATGAGCTGCTACGGCAGCCATACGGCGATCCCACTGCGCTATATCTAACACTGGTAAAAACAAATATCGTCTTTATATTTCACCTAGTGAGCTCCGGAATTCCTATTTTCACGAATGAAAATACATATTTCCGGATTTCACGAGTGAAATATATTTCTATATTCCTGTAAAAAAAATTTCTTTTTATTTTATGCTTTTCGTGCAAAATTTGCATGGATTTGACCAAACCGCTTGTTTATGACGTGACGTAATGACGTCGAATATACAAATTCGAGCCCGTTTTCTAAATGTTTTCGTTTGATAGTTATGTGCGTTTGGGTATCAACGGGAAAAAATCAGTGAAAATAAAAATGATATTTCACTGTTTGGAAACAGTGAAATACCAATGTTTGAAAACAGTGAAATAACTCTTCTATTTCACCGGTAAAATGCTATAATTCACTAAAAATCATAAAATAAATTTCTATTTTACACTAGTAAAAACAAATATCCTCTATTTATTTGCTTATGCAACTAAGTTTCATTTCAGATTTATCCGAAAGAATATTTATCACTGTCAGTAAACTAGTTAGTTATTAGTTCAACAAATTGAAATGAAATATTAGAATAACTCTACTTTTGTTCTTTCACGAGGGAATCAAGAGCGGGTTGGTTATTTTTGCTCGAACCCCCCTGTTTAGGGCAGCAATTTTTAATTTTCTTTGGGATTGTGTCAGATAAGTTTGAAATTCTTATGTAACTAACGTAGGGTTGCCGCAGTCGAAACCTCTTTCTCAAAATCTTGCATCCGACTTTGTCTTATTTAAGGCGTATCTTTCTTTTCCGGTTTTCAAGTAACTGTAGCATTGTGTAACATTTGTGACATGTGCGAAAAACTAGACTAATTAGTCTTAGGTCGACCTTCTATTGTTGTGCGTCCGTCCGTCTCTCTCTTTCTCTCTCTCTCTCTCTCTCTCTCTCTCTCTCTCTCTCTCTCTCAGACAAAGAAAGGAGATCGTTTTACTGAAATCTTCTTGCAATGGGTCGTGGTGATGAGAAAGTACACCAATTATACTCGAATTCAAGCTACGGAACGTTTTTACCGGGTCACATTTGCGTGTCCCCACATTTACGCACTTGCATTAAAATCTTTACGACAGCCTGCTCATATTTCTGTGAATCAAAAAATTAAAAAAACATCACAACTAAATCTGGATAAATATACTGAGCCAAAAAAAAACTTGACCAAGATAACATCGAAAACTCCTATCACATTAATGGTGCCAGTAAATGCAAATATCTAGAGGAATTTGAACACCAGTATGTTGATTTTTGTAGTTGGCGGTTCAGTATTTGTCGGTTTAAAACAAGAAACCGTGGTTTTGGAAAATAAAGCGTTGGATTTTGTTCTCGTTTTAATAAAAGGGAGGTAATTTGTAAGAAACGGATATTTGAGTTACTGCATCTTATTTCTTTTCGTCAGTGGGCTTTAAAGACTGTGTTTTCCTTTCTGTACATGCCATGAACGTCTTATTTTGACAGTCAAATTATCAGTTTGAGACCTTTTTTGTTGAAAATAATCAATCTCACGATTATATAGAAAGGAGGAGATAACCTTGACCACTGTGAAATCAGTGCCCAAGGTTATAAAACTGAGCATGGAAACCAGTCTCCAATCTCAAGCATCTGATTGGCTGAAATGGCGACCAGTCGCCATTTCAGCCAATCAGATGCTTGAGATTGGAGACTGGTTTCCAAACTCAGCTTTATAACCTTGGAACCAGAACAACATTTTCCCGCTTTATCAAATGTCCAGATATGTGCAAATATCCCAAATTAAATGAATGATAAAATTACTAAGCAAAAGTTTAAAATTTAAAAAACGTGTAAGTTTTTATTTTTGTTCAATATATAACATAGTAAGATACAGGGAGAGGCGTATCGTGACTGCAAGAGAATCCTTTATTGCCGGTATTGTAATTTTATAATTAGGGATAAATGCGTTTTCTGCATGCGGCTTGAATTCCGTATTTCACAAATTTATCATACTTTAACGAACAACATATTTTTATAGGAGAGATCTTGGCAAACTAATTAACGCAAATGAGAAAATACAAAGCTATCAAATTGCCTGTTCTACCGAGTTTCTATATTCAACAAGATTTGTTACAAACCTTATTGTTTCATGTACCCCTTTGATGTTTATTAACAATATCGAGTAAAATCAAATTGAAATAAGCATAGACCTTAATAATAACATACTTGGGAGTATACTTCACAGCATAGTATAGTACGTCAACAATAACTTAAAGCCCCAGCCCTAAACTTAAGTAAGTATATACTATTGAAAAGTCATATTAGTCCATATAGACTCCAATATATAAACTCTCTAACAGAACACAAAAGGTCCAATCGAATTCTTTCTTATAGACGGGATTTTCAATGATAATGTTAAATTATAGTTAACGAACTTTAAAGAAGCTAAATATAATGGAGCTATATTTAACATCTATTTTTGACGAAGCGACCACTTCATGCGCGATCTCGATTTTATTTCACGTTTCGGAAATCCTACTTTCGCTTTTAGTTTTTTAATTTATTTTAGTAAATTAAAATTTTATTAGCCCGAACTAATGCTGCAAAGTATTGCCTATAGTTCCAAATACATGTAATATTTCATACAAGAGCGAGTTAAATTGAAGTAATGCCGCTTTAAAGGTCAAGCGACAGACCAATATTATAATTTCTCTAACCAACATAATTTTATTGATAAGATTGATGATCCTTCCAGGAAAAATACTGACTGAAAAAATATATTCAACTCGTCCAGAAATCCAGTAAGAGTACAATTGTTTAAATAAACATAGTATCACGTGACTGTCTTCTTATTAATAATCAGTTATAAGAATCGTCTTTTTAGCATTCTATGCTTATGTGGCACTTCTAACAATTTTGAGCTTTAAGTTAGCAAAAAGGGTGCAATATGCATATCAGGAATCGCCACATTCAGAAAAAACAGCCTCCCCACACAGTCAAGAAGAAGAAGAAGAAGAACAGAGAGAGAGAGAGAGAGAGAGAGAGAGAGAGAGAGAGAGAGAGAGAGAGAGAGAGAGAGAGAGAGAGAGAGAGAGAGAGAGAGAGAGAGAGAGAGAGAGAGCAGGGTCAACAAAATCATCAGTTTCAAAAAGACACCACAAACAATTTAAAAAATGAGAACCCTAGGAGTTACCGCCTTGGAACGTTCAGTGGCAAGTCAAATTGACACTAGGGGTTTAAACCAGGTTCTAGGGTGCACATAGATAACAACGGAGCACACATTTTAAACAAATAACTCATTTTGTTCATAAAGAATGTATAAAAGTGTAATTTTCTAAAAAAAAACACACTACGAATCAATCTTTAAATAAAAGATCGATTATACATCGTAAGAAAATTTACTTTAAAATTTACAATTAATAACCAAACAAATGACTCATGTCTTTGTACATACTTTCTACATTTTGTACATTGCAAAAACCATCAAAATAAAAAAAATATCATGTTTGAAACCATGCATGGTCCATGCTTATTGCAATCCGTTATTATGTAATTTTTATGTTAATAAGTGAGTGACATATTAGCTCTATTCAATGTTAAAAATCAAACCCAGGTGTTTTGATTCTCATACGGCTAAAACTGCAATTATTATTATATTAAATTATTTATATTGATCTGATGGCAAATATGTTCGAAAACAAAACTCTCTAGCATGAGTATCGGCGGAAAACTAAGCATAGTTTTCCATTAGGAAAATAAATTATTTTCTGTAATTTCTTTTTCAAATGTTGTTGTATTCTACAAAATTCAAAATTAAACGAGGTGCACAGGTTTTTGTTCCTAGCACAAAAAAGCAGATTTTCCTGCTTTTCTTCGTGTTTTCATCGACGCTTTCATTTTACATCGCCCATATGAGAAGAACAGTGCGCTGTGGCGTATTTGCACAGCTATGAATGAGACGTACATTCCTAGGCGCTACACAAAATGAGTGCGGAAATAAAATATTGTAAAATGGGTATATGGTTGCTAAAAATAGTATCTATCACGTTTGCTGAATTAGGATGGGAATATCCGGTCCTCTAGAAACTGTTTAGGGGTGTAACTTTGCAGAGTCCTGTTGAATCTAACCCCATCCTCATCCCCGCCCCCTTCACCTTCTCTACCCTTCCACGCCCTTTCCCCGTACACTTCCCTTCCCATTCCATCCCTCCATCATTCCATCCACCCATCTTGATTTTCAATATTTTAAGTGTGCATACACTCAATCAAAGTTCTAATTGGTCATCAATTTTATTTGTTGACAATGTATGTTAGTTTCGTTTCGTCAAGAGAGGTTGTGGAAAGAACTTGTTTGTCTTGAAATCAATTCTCTAACGTGTTTTTAATCTTAATGATTGTTTTCTAAAATGAATCAAATACCATTAACTTAAAGGTTCAAAATTAGAACAGTCTTTAATTGAAAGGGTTGTAATTTTTAAATGTGACACTTTGAAGGGGATTTATTTAAACAAATGTGCTGTTGATTATTTTTTTATGTTTTGCCTATTAATGAGGGGTCCTATGAAAACAAAACAATAAATTAAGAGCAAATTTCTGTTTGCTTGACGTTTTTATGCAAGAAATGCATTTTTAGCAAAATTAGGGATAACTCTCGCCAAACTGTTCCAAAGTCAATTATTAAAAGATTAAAGCTTACGTTGAAGACTGTTATTTGCATATTATGATCATAAATAAAGAGTGAATTCAATGTCTTTCTAATAAAAAAATACGAACGAAAGGTGACCAATTAGAACTTTGGGTGAGTGTATATGCTTGCGAGCCTTCCTGCCTTACTGCACACACACAAACAGACACGAGCACGCTTAAATACTTTCGTTTTATGTAGTAAACAATTAAACTATTAAAATTTAATTGTTGTTCTTACCTTATTAATTCTGAAGCACCAAACGTACACATGTTAAAATAAAAAACAACAGAAATGTTATACTTCAGAAAACAAAAAAAAAACAGTTATAAACAGGAAATTCATTAATCTTCTAACACCAAGGGGCTTTGTTGTGCATACACGTAGTCGTCCATCATTAATTGCATATCGAACTGGAAAATCGAATAATAATTCCCAGTATGTTTTCAATATGAATAAGGATAAAAGTAAAATAGTCATCAGAGAAGAAAATGGTCAAATTCTTTACAAGTGTCGCTAATGAGCTCTTAGTAATATTGTTCCATAATACATATTACACAAATAGCAAATAAGAAATCTACTTCATGATTGATTTCTACACAGTAATCGTGATGGGCTTCGAACCAGCACAGACAAGGCCGCAAGACCATGTCAATTAAATCGGAGAACTCTACCATCCTCATTACACAAAACAATCTAAAACAACAGAAAATGTTGTTATGCGTTATCACCATAATGCGATACCGAAAACTGACAAAGAAATATATGCTGATGTAACAATAGATGAAAATAGAAATTTCCCGACCGACAAACATGACAAATATCATGATTTATTTGATTGAGCCTGTTCTAAGGGCAGTAATGGAAATGCTAAACGGTCTTCACAAATGGTATAAAATCACTGAGTTAATGTACGAGAATACATTGTACAGCCGCCACACGGCACGCACAAATATACTGTGATATTTTAACAGATATAACAAGTTCAGACATAAAAAGTACACAACTAAATTGTATCCCAAACCAGCGACTGCGATAGGATGTAAACAACATCAAATTCCTCGGAACATACATGTGCCATTTGTCTATTGCTTATGACCATTAGATCGAGGTTAAATGCCTTCGGCAAACCTTCTGATTGAGAAAGCAATATCACCTCTAAATATAATGATAATTTTTAGAACGATATCAATTTTCTCGCTTATTTCTTCAAGGACCAAACAATTACGCGTACCACAGCTATCTAGGGACTTTTGTATTAACATGAATCCCACAGATCGGTAGCACTAATTTAATACAAACAATTTACATAAGCAAATAATCTGGCTTCATACAACTCCCGAGAGGTTTTAGGTTCCACTTGCTCTCGGCATACACATATAATTATTACAATCGTTAAAATAAATAAGGTTTTGGAGAAAAATTATATTTAACTATGTCTAAGTCTGACTACAACAACGATGTATTTAATTCGGGTTTGTAATTTGCAATACACCGCCAATCTTTTGTTTTGATAACAGTCAACATCGATTAAAAGCTTGTTCCAGGAACGGTCAGCGAACATTTATCTACATTGATCAGTTGAAAGGGCTATTCCTTGTTTCGATGATTTAAGAAAACAAACATGCATTCTGTTTACTTAGTAATAATGCACACAGACCATGAATCATTTTGCTATGCAAAAGACCGTCAGATTATATCTACAATATAATACACCAATTACAATATTGTTATACATCTTGATTTCCAACAATCTTCAAATATTATTCAATCCATCCAGAAGGTCAATCATTTTAGGTGGCAGTATAAAGGCATACATAAACTATCCTGTATTGAAGCGGATACTTGAAATATTTAACACATTTAAATCAAAGTCGTTAGATAAGCCAAATAGTACATCACATAAATTCGGTTTACACATGGTACATAATAACTTCTTTATATTACGCGGACGATTTGAGCGATAAAACATTATTTTCAAAAATTCAAAAAATATACAGAAATATACACTCAACACAAGTTCTAATTGGTCACTTTTTGTCCGTATTTTTTATAAGAAAGACATTGAATTCACTCTTTATTTATGATCATATGCCAACATCAGTCTTCAACTTAAGTTTTAATCTTGTAATAATTGACGTCATAACAGTTTGCCGAGAGTTATCCCTAATTTGGCTAAAATGCATTTCTTGCATAAAAAGGTCAAGCACACAGTAATTTGCTCTTAATTCCTTGTTTTGTTTTAATAGGACCCCTCATTAGTAGGAAAAACAGAAAACATGATTAATCAATAGCACATTTGTTTAAATAAACCCCTTTTCAAAGTATCAAATTTTAAAATTACCTCCCTTTTAATCAAAGACTGTTCAAATTTTGACCCTGCGCTGTAAGTAAATGGTATTGGATTTGTTTAAGAAAACAATCAATAAAGATTAAAAAGACATTATGTAATTGATTTCTAGACAAAACAGTTCTTTCCACAACCTCTCTTGGCGTAGGGAAGAAACGAAACAAGCATAAATTGTAAACATATACAATGAATGTCCAATTAGAACTTTTGTTGAGTGTATAATTAAGCCCAGTCATATCGCAGTCCACAGCGAGTAGCCAACCATGAAAGAGACAGATACATTACATACTATCCTATCCGTATCCGCTTAAGGGCCTTCCACACTCCTCTCAATTCTATCCATCGATAAAAAGAAAATTATCAAAATCTCAATAACGGCAAAATGCTGTTAAATGAAACTTTGCACAAGTGTATGTTATTAATGTATCTTTATTTTACAGATGGTAAGACATATTAGAAAAGTAAAGAAAAATAGCGAGATCTAAAAATTCCCTCAACTTCTATTTACATAAATTTACAGAAACTAAAGAAAACAAAACATCATTTTAAATGCCCACATGAGTAATATGATACTGACAACAATTTATTGTGTCCTCATGATTTACTTATGTAAACTTTACGAGATATTAGTAAAAGTGTGTTTGACCTTCAATTTCCTGGTCGCGTAAACTGATGACAATCACAGATTTCTCTTTCAATAGTTGAACGTTTTTTTACAAAGTACACAACATTTTCTTGTCAGTATCACTGCGCCTACGAGGGAATTTAAAGTTATGTTCTGCATCGCCTAGTTTTTGTGAATTTATGTAAATAGAATTCAACGAATTTTTAAGTCTAGCTTTGTTTCTTTACATTTCTATTTTATCTTACTGTATGCAAAATAAAGATACATAAGTAACCTTCATTTGTGCAAAGTTTCATTGAATGGCATTATGTCATTACTGAGATTTGACGATTTTTATTTTATCGATGAATAGGATTGGGAGGAGTGTGGCGATGCCTTAACAACAGGATAGTTTAATTACGCCCATATACGGCCATCCAAAATTATTGACTTTCGGCAAGGTTTGAAATAAGCATACTATCAAAGTAGAAAAAACTGCAATTTAATTTTAAATTAATTAAATAACTGCAATTCATGTTTGTAGGAGAGCCATACAAATGTTCTCTGTGTGAGACCATAAATGTCAACATGTAGATGAAGATCTGTACCTTTTAATGATGCGTTAATTCATTACATTTACATTATACACAATACACGATTTCTGAGATATACAACTAAGCAAGTGTTGATATTATCATAAATAAACACTTAGTCCACTTTATGGTCATAATGATGCTTGAGTATCCCTCGCGGCAGTTTACTTTAAAACAAACAAGAAAGGCCGCTCGGGACATGAACGGGTAGTTTGTAAATGCGTGTTGCCCATGGCAACTTGTATGATAAAAATGAATATTTAATGTGCGCAATTAATGAAATAGTATATAAATCGTGTTAATAAGTTCATTGCCGAGATGTGAACGGTAACGAACTTCAAAGTTCCCATTTTCGTCTATTTAAAAAGTTAAAAGATACCAGATTATTTCAACAAAACTAAAAACAGGACACCTTTAATGTCGTGATTGATTTGATAGTTCATCGACGATATATTATTTTAAAAAATAAACATCAAGTCAAATATCATACGTAGCAGAATGGAAAACGAAGAACTTGAAAATACAATTAAACTTGTTGTTCCAATTATATTTGCAATAATTACGATAATCGGGGTTATAGGAAATATATCGGTGTTAGTGATATCTTTCAAATTCAGGAATATGAAAACATTAAACAACACAATGGTGGTTGCGCTAGCGATTGCTGATCTATGTTTCCTTGTGTTTTGTGTACCATTCACAGCAGTACAGTACAGCACAAGTTATCCGTTTGGGAACATCTGGTGCAAAATATCACAATTCATCAATTTCGCATCTGCATATGCTTCTATTTATTTCCTGTGTTTGATGTCTCTGGATCGTTTTGCGGCTATCGTGTACCCATTAAAATCCAAGAAATTTCGGACAAAAAAGATGATTTACATCAGCCTTGGATGCATTGTGGTATTTTCACTTGCCTTAAGTTCTCCCATTTTGGTGACGAGCGGCCTACTTATTTATAAGACCCAGATTTTATGTACTTTCAGTTTACCAAAATATGAAATTCTAAAGAAAGTTTTTGAAACATGTTTCTTTATAGTATCGTACTGTATTCCTGTTCTGTTGATTGCTGTCATCAACACTTGGATGTTTATGTCAATACGGAAATACAGAAAACGTCATCGTGAACTGACTAATAACACTAGAACCCAAAACCAACATATGAAAGCTGCAGTTGTTGTTTTGGCAGCAGAAATCGGATTTGTTATTTGCTGGACACCAATACAGTTCTTGTTAATTATGCTAGAATATAGACGTTTGGTAATGACATACAAACAATTCAGAATATTTAACGTTGCTGCAAATGTCATGTCATATAGTAGCAGTTGTTTAAATCCTATTTTATATACTTTTGTATCCAAGGAATATCGCTCAAAAATAAAAGGGATGTTCAGGTTTAACTGTTACCGGATGAAAAGAAAAAGTAGACAATACAGACCATCAGTCAGTACAATAGAACAATCCCTGTAAAATAACAGTTGTGATTATCATGTTTAGACAAATATACTAGTTGTTTTGTTACTGATTGTTACATGTATGCATTTTTCTTTTCTATTCTATTAAGTTCTATGTAGGCTTATCAAGAGTAGCGTGTTTTCAGTTCGACCTAAATGTACATAGTTCTATACTAGATTATGTACATTTCTTTTTGCAGATTATGTTAACTTTAGATATCAAATTTCTACTTTTGGTTTTTATTTTAGGAGATTTGTAAGATTTTATAAAATGTTCTAGTCTCTGGAATTTACTTTTGTAGTATATACAAATGTACATGTAAATCGTAGAAACATAATATCATTTGGGGTCTTTGGTTGATTGGTTCTATAAGTGAAATATGTTTCTTTCTTCTACATGTACTGGTAAAAACATTTACATTTTATGCTTTAAGTACACACATTTTAAGTGCACATTTTCGTGTTATGCTTTAAGTGCAGAATTTGCGCGAATTTGACAGAACAAAAGGCATGAAATTGCACCAAACACGTTTGATTTTAGACGTTAAACATTTTTATTTGGAATATTATGAGCGTTTGGGTACCATCATGAAAGGAAAACTTCAGTAAAATAAAAAAGAATTCCACTGTTTGAAAACTGACGTATTTAATTAAGGCTTTTAAATTGTTAAACATCGCCATTCTTTTTCTTGATGGAGTCAACATCGATTAAAATGTTTTGTTGGAATGGTCAGTGAACAGTAAGCAACATTGATCATTTGGGAGGGTCGTTCCTTGTTTCGTTAACAAAAGAAGATTTACATACTGCTAACTGAGAACCAATGCATGTAGAATATACAGACCGCGAACTATTTTTCAAAGCAGCAAGTCGTCAGATTATAACTGCCATAGAGCCGTGCAATATCGTTATACCTGGGGACATCTTGATTTCCAAAAAGCTTTAAGGCAAACAGTATTCAAAGTTTGAACTTTTTAACACTTAAAAATTAATCAATAGGTAAGCCATTTAGTAAATCACATTAATTTAATTTACGCATGGTATTTCATAGTATCGTTTACTGATCAGTACTTATTATGGCGGGGTTTAAATTTGGCTATATTGGCGGTCGATTTACAACACCGCCAATTAAAATCAACGTCAATACCTAACATCGCTTTTTAATATCTGGAAGGTAGACAACTATGATACACTAGTACATTTTTCAAAATAATGTATTATAATCTTGTATACCTGAATACAAATTTAAACAACACGAAACAAAGGCCCGTGAACGTGTTACTTAATTTATTTTATTCATTTAAAGAAAGAAAGAGAAAAATACTTAAGTGTTAAAAAAGAATATATTTAATATATGTCGTGAATAAAACAAAGCAATCTATTATAAGGAAGTTGTGATCTTGTTTTCACACTTAATATTTAGCAATAGAATAACTACGGCGGATACCGTTCTCTTTCATTGTTTAGTTTAAAGTATAATAATGTGGTGTTGAATATGAAATGTAAATGTTTAACGCTGAGTCAAGGAAGAACTTGCACAATGTCAACATTTTTTCGATAAATATTTGTTGCGAAATCCGGAAAATAAACGTCCGTCAACTAAACTTTGTTACAAGGGTTGTATTTTGACGGTCTGTGTAAGCGCCAACTTTAGACCAACCATTTTTCATCAAGAGTTT
The DNA here is from genome assembly GCA_038501625.1 of Corbicula japonica. NCBI lineage: Eukaryota > Metazoa > Mollusca > Bivalvia > Venerida > Cyrenidae > Corbicula > Corbicula japonica. Next base: position 93,030 of record JAZAYU010000417.1, on the reverse strand, counting down.
ATTCCGGCGATGTGATTTGTTTGCGCCAATTTATGACCCCGCCAATTTTAAACACTTTAAACAAAATACGCCAAAATTTGACACCGCCAATGTTAAGCGCTATATAGTATATAACACGGACAATTTGAGCAATAAAACATTATTGTTTAATGTAGAACAAACGTTAAATACGGGAATTTAAATAATTCTAACTTTGTATGTATATTAATTTTAAAAAAGTTGATTTAGATAACAGTAACATTCAAAAATTATACAAAATGTATATATAACCCGAAAGTCGTACCAATATTGCAACTGTTACAGCGATTAGCAAACCATGCAAGAGGCAGATATTGTGCATACCATCCGATCCACTTAAATGCAGGAAAGTTAAAGTAAGTGTAGATAGTATCAGAAATAAACACATACATAGTCAACATTATGGTCATATAAAACTGCTTAATTTTCCTTCGCGGTAGTTTTGTCATGATTGGTTTGATAGCCGACAGGCGGTATATTATTTCAAAACGAAACTGCAAGTCAAAGTCAAAGACTTGAAAAAAAATCATACGGTAGCAGAATGGAATACAGAGAAATTGAAAATACAATTAAAGTTGTTGTTCCGATTATATTTGCGATCATTACGGTAATCGGCGTTATCGGAAATATATCAGTGTTAGTGATATCTTTCAAATACAGGAATATGAAAACATTAAACAACACAATGGTGGTTGCGCTGGCGATAGCTGATCTATGTTTCCTTGTGTTTTGTGTACCATTTACAGCAGTAGAGTATAGCACAAGTTATCCGTTCGGAAACATCTGGTGTAAAATATCACAATACATCAATTTCGCATCTTCATATGCTTCAATTTATTTCCTGTGTTTGATGTCTCTAAATCGTTTTGCGGCCATCGTGTATCCATTAAACTCCAAGAAATATCGAACAAAAAAGACGATTTACGTCAGCCTTGGATGTATAGTGGTAGTTTCACTTGGCCTTAGTTCTCCCATTTTGGTGACGAGTGGCCTAGTTGTTTCTAAGAGACAGATTTTGTGTGCTTTTAGTTTACCAAAGTATGAAACTCTAAATAAAGCTTTTAAAACATGTTTCTTTATACTATCGTACTGTATTCCTGTTCTGTTAGTTGTTGTTATCAACACTTGGATGTTTATGTCAATCCGACAATACAGAAAACGTAATCGTGAACTGACTAATAGCACTAGATCCCAAAACCAACATATGAAAGCTGCAGTTGTTGTTTTGGCAGCAGAAATCGGATTTATTATTTGCTGGACACCAATACAGTTTTTGTTACTAATGCTAGAATACAGAGGTTTGAGAGGTTTGCTATTAACCTACAAACAATTCATAATATTCAACGTTGTTGCAAACGTCATGTCATATAGTAGCAGTTGTTTAAATCCTATTTTGTATACTTTTGTTCTCGAGGAATATCGTTCAAAAATAAAAGGGATGTTCAGGTTTAACTGCTACCGGATGACAAGAAAAAGTAGACAATACAGACCACCAGTCAGTACACTAGAACAATCCCTGTAAAACAACAGTTGTAATTATCATGTCAAGACAAATATAATTATTCTGTTGCTGAGTGGTACATATTTGCATATGTTTTCTATCTATTCTATTTTGTTCTGTGTATTCTTACCAAGAGTAGCGTGTTGTAAGTTTGACTTAAATTGATTTAAATTTCTAGTCTCTGGAAGTTTCGTTTGTAGTATATAGATCATAGAGACATAATAATTATCATTTGGGGTCTTTGGTCTTTGATTTTATAATTCCGGTGTTCACGAGTAAAACATGTTTCTATCTTCGACATGTACTGGTAAAAACATTAAAATTTTATGTTTTAAGTGCACAATTTGCGCGAATTTGACAGAACAAAAAGCCTGAATGCCTTTGGGTACCAGCATAAAAGAAAAACTTCAGTACAATAAAAAGGAATTCCACTGGTAGAAAACAGTGAAATACCACTTTACGTTCACCGAGAGAATTCTATATTTCACCGGAAATCATATTAAAATTAATTGTGTTGACAGCCTGCGTTAGACATATTTACGGAAGATATATGTGTTTATTTAGTATAACATTCATTTCTAATGTAATTACATCTTCAGATCATGTTGCAAGCTTTAAAAATAATGCTTCCTGTGTTGACAATTTCTAAAACTAATAATCGGGGAAAACCGCTATAGCTTATGTTCGTTGTCTGCGGGCCGTCATCAGATCAACCTTTTTGTTAGATCTGTGTTTAGTGAGATTGGAAGGTAGACAACTATGAAACACTCATACATATTATGTCGCAGTTTTCTCTCTTAAAGAACCAAAATCGTTGCATGTTTTAAAATAATGTAATATTATTGTATACCTGAATAAAAATTTAAACAACACGAAACAAAGGTTCATGAACGTGTTACTAATTTTATTCCTTTAAAGAAAGAAAGAGGAAATACTTAGTGGTACAAGAAGAATATATTTAAATAATGTCGTGAATAAAAAAGCAATCTTTTAAAAGGAAGTTTTGATCAGGTTTTCACTCTTAATATTTAGCAATAGAACAACTACGGCGTAAACCTTTCTCTTCTATTGTCCAGTTTAAAGTATAATAATGTGGCGTTGAATATTGAATAAAAAATTTTTAACGCTGGGTCAAGAAAGAACTTACACAATGTCAACATTTTTTGATAAATAAATGTTGCGAAATCAGGAAAATAAACGCCAGTCAACTTCCGGCCAACTGTATACTGGGAAAGAAAGAATATATTTTAAACTAAACTTTGTCTACAAGGGTTGTATTTTGATGGCCAACTTTAGACCAACCGCTTTTCATCAAGGTCTGATTTGTTTGCGCCAATTTATGACCCCGCCAATTTTAAATACTTCAAAACATGGGAAAATTTGACACCGCCAATATTAAGCGCTATACAGTATAGAACACGGACGATTTGAGCGATAAAACATTATTTTTAAAGTAGAACAAACGTTAAATACGGGAATTTAAATAATTCTAACTTTGTATGTATATTAATTTAAAACAAGTAATAATACTTGATCAAGTTTATTCAGATTACAGTAAAATTAAAAACATATACAAAATGTATATAAAACCCGAAAGTCGTACATGTACCAATATTGCAACAACGATAAGCCAACCATGCAGGAGGAAGACACTGTGCATACGATCCCAATTCACTGAAATACAGAATAGTTAAGTAATTGTTGATACTATCAGAAATAAACACCTATTTATAGTCAACATTAATTGTTATATAAAACTGCTTACTATTTCTTCGCGACAGTTTTGTCATGATTGGTTTGATATCTGACCGTCGGTATATTATTTCCAAAAATAAACTGCAAGTCAAAGTCAAAGACTTGAAAAAATCATACGGAAGCAAAATGGAATACAGAGAAATCGAAAATACGAATAAAGTTGTTGTTCTGATTATATTTGCGATCATTACGGTAATCGGAAAATATTTCAGTGTTAGTGATATCTTTCAATTACAGGAATATAAAACTTTAAACAACACAATTGTTATTGCGCTGGCGATTGCTGATCTATGTTTCCTTGTGTTTTGTGTACCATTTACAGCAGTGGATTGCAGTACAAATTATCCGTTCGGAATCATCTGGTGAAAAATATCTCAGTATACCATGTTCGCATCTGCATATGCTTCTATTTATCTTCTATGTATGATGTCGCTTGATCGTTTTGCGGCTATTGACTATCCATTAACATCCACGAAATTTCGGACCAAAAAGACGATTTACGTCTTTGATGCATACTGGTATTTTCGCTTGCCATCAGTTCTCATGTTTAAGTGACGAGTCGCTTAGAAGTTGCAGAGCCTAAAACATTTTGCCATTTTATTACACCAAAATATGAAGAAATACAGAAAGGATTAGATTCCTGTTTCTTTTTATTTTCATACAGCTTTCCTGTTCTTTTTATTGCAGTCATCAATATTTCTGTCAATCCGACAATATAATGAACGTCGTCTTAAACTGACTAATAACACTTGAACCCAAAAGCAACATATGAAAGCTGCAGAAATCTGATTTACATGTAGTTTTTGTTTGACACCAATTCAATTTTTCCTTATTTTACTAAAATATAGAGGTACGAAATTAACCTACAAACAAATATTGAACATTGTTGCAAACATCATGCCATACAGTAGCAGCTGTTTAAATCCTATTTTGTATACTTTTGTATCCAAAGTATATCGCTCAAAAATGAAAGAGATGTTATAATAACAATTAAAGAATCTCTGTAAAATTACAAGTTCTTGCTGAGTGTAATGTATTTTAATGATCTGTTCTGTTTCTTGTAAGCTGATATAAATTAGCTTGTTGTCGGTTTGACCTTAATACAGCCATGTATTTGTAAATTAGATTTTCTAAAGTTCTATTTGTAGTTAATGTTTACATAATAAGATCATTATTTAACTCTATCGAAAATTTATTTCAAAGACATTTATTAAAAGGTATAATATAATGTTTCTCCGTTTGTTTTACGTATAAGAGATATTGTAAAATGTTTAAGAGTCAAATACTATTAGGGATCTTCGTTCTTTGGTTCAACTTAAAATAACATTGTAATGCGTGATTTATAAATGAGTGCTTTTCCAGGAATTCTTTGGGGATTTGTTTTAATTTTGAAATTGATAGAACAGATGAAAGTTGATTTCATACTTAAGAGTCTATCCGTAAAATATATACTTGTTATTACCTTTTTCGGAAATGTAAAGTTATATTATTGATTTTTTATCTTAACAATATCTTTCTTGAATAAATTGTGTGATTTATGTTACAATTTTTATTGCTGTTTTGTTTTTGTTGTTGCTTTCACGTAACAGAATTGGCGACAACATGCAGCAAGATCTCATGCCATTTAATCTAGATAAAAAGTAATAAAAGCCTATCAAGAAAGAGATTTTTATGCCAAAATATTGATTTTCTGGAATCTGCCTCCAATAGGGTATTTCTGAGAAAAAAGGTATTAAGCGTAAACTAGAAATTCGTAATAACCGAAGCAAAAAATGTTCTTGAAGATTTTTTATTTTGGAAACAGTAGACAAATTGGAAAATTTAAATTGCAATTAGAAAAATTAAAGATGTAAGAAAGAGTAAGAAAACGGCAACAAAGAAAGAACGAGGAGAATGAGAAATCGAGGAACGATTTTAGAAAACAATGCAAAAGTAAGAACTGTATTGCAAAGCATATAAGTGTCAAGACACGTATCCTATTTTAAAATGTGAACTATGCATTTTAGGAATCACCACAGTCTCAAAACAAAGCCTCGCCACGCAGCGAAAACGGGAGAGAGAGAGATAGACAGAGTCAGAGAGAGAGAGAGTGTGAGAGAGGGGGAGAAAGAGAGAGAGCGTGTCTGTTATTATTACGTGAAATTCAAGTTAGACGCCACCAACAACTGACAAAACAGAGGACCAGAGGGGTTACTGCCTTGGAACGGTCGGTGGCAAAACAATTTGCCACTGGGGGTTTAAATCAGGTTCTAGGGTGCCCCGACCTAACACTTGCCCCAACAGGTTCCCATATCACAAAGCAAGTACAAGTTGTCTTGGTTAAATGACAACAACCCACCCATCAGCTGAACAATGTAGCATGCAAAAGAACACACATATCTTAAAAAAGAAACTAATAGCATTGAAAAGCGGGTACTCAATGATCTTACCGAGACCAGAGTACCTGGAGTCAAATCATCAAGAACACTATGACAGCGATAAAAGAAACAAATGAGCTTTTAGGTTCCTTAAAAAAGATTTTCCTATAAGCCTTCATAAACTCTTAAACCCCTGCGACCAAAGAGGTAAGCATAATGATCAACTGTAGATTGGTGAATCACCAGGCATGCAGGGCACCTGCAGTGAAATACCTTGTTGCAATTATGCTTTTAAACTGCATCTGTATTGTTGAATTTAATATGTGTATCGGCGAAAAAAAACATGCAAAAGGTTTTCCTTAACTTTTGATAATGATAACTTTGTTTTAAAAGTTGTTTTCTGTTATGCAAAGAGTATGCTCATCAAAAACCATTAAACATCATTGCAAGCTCTAGAAAAGCGAACAAGGTTCTAGGTTGCACCAACCTCACACTTGCTCCAACAGGTTCTCGTATCACAAAACAAGTACAAGTTGTCTTGGTGAAATAACTCCAACCCACCCTTTAATCCATAATTATATAATTCGGTTTGTGATGCAATAGATAGAAAGAGAACATTGAAAGCCCTCGTCCACGACACACCTGAAAATGTCGTAGGCTCGGTTTAAAGAAGCCTGTTCAAGCAACATACAAAACAAACAGTTTTTTCACGGTTCCATGCCATCAATAAACTAATAAATATCTGATATATTAGAATTATAGCAGCCCAACACATCGAATGATATTGTAACATAAAGTTTTGTTTGGGTATTTTATTCAAAATTAAAAGTTTAACACAAAAACACGTATATTAAATTTATTATCGTAATTTTCGAAAACACGTTGTTTCACACAAAACAAAAATAACAATAACATTTTCTGTCAGTGCGTAATAAAGAAATAAAGTCAATACGGTTTTTGTGTTAAAAGCCCTTAGATTTCAAACATTGTCAATACGAAAATGTTTATATTAATATTTAAATATTTTATTTTACTTAAACATAATAATTCTGGTATTGTGATGAGATTACCGAGAAATCTACCAGTAAGCCATTAAGCAATTCTTGATAATACCAGAAATAAAATCTTAGTCCACTTTATGGTTATAATACTGCTTGATATACCCTCGCGGCGATAAATTTTCATACAATCAAGGAAAGGCCGCTCGGGACATGAACGGGTGGTTTGTGAATGCCTGCTATCGCAACTGGTATCATTACAATTAATAATTATTTAATGTAAACAATTAATGAATTAATATATAATTCGTGTTGATTTGATCATTTTATCATCAAGATTTGAACTGTTTCGATCTAAAAAGTTCCCGTTTCATATATCAGTTTAACGTAACAAACGATTCATGTTTATTTCAACGAAACGAATCACTGGACAATTTAAATGTTTTGTTCGGTTTGATCGTTGACCGGTATATTATTTGTAATAATTAACTGCAAGTTTATCGTCAAAGACTTGAACAAATCATAAGAAGAATGGAATACGAAAAATTGGAAAATATTATTAAAGTTGTTGTTCCAATTATATTTGCAATCATAACGATAATCGGAGTAATTGGAAATTTATCAGTGTTAGTGATCTCTTTCAAATTTAGGAATATGAAAACTTTAAACAACACTATGGTGGTTGCGCTGGCGATTGCTGATCTATGTTTCCTTGTGGTGTGTGTACCATTTACAGCCGTGAATTACACTTTCATTTACCCGTTTGGAAACATCTGGTGCAAAATATCTCAGTATACCATTTTCGCATCTGCATATGCTTCTATTTATTTTCTGTGTTTGATGTCTCTGGATCGTTTTGCGGCTATCGTGTATCCATTAAAATCCAAGAAATTTCGGACAACAAAGATGATTTACGTCAGCCTTGGGTGTACACTTGTATTTTCACTTGCCCTTAGTTCTCCCATTTTGGTTACAAGTGGCGTATATGTTTCGGGGACTCAGTTGTTTTGCGCATTTAGTTTACCTAACAATGAAATTCTAATGAAAGCTTTTGAAACATGTTTCTTTATAGTATCTTACTGTATTCCTCTTCTGTTAGTTGTTGTTATCAACACATGGATGTTTATGTCAATACGGAAATACAGAAAACGTCATCGTGAACTAACTAATAACACTAGAACCCAAAACATTCATATGAAAGCTGCAGTTGTTGTGTTGGCAGCAGAAATCGGATTTATTATTTGCTGGACACCAATACAATTTTTCATGATTTTGCTTGAATACAGCGGGTTTGAATTGACCTATGAACTATTCAAAATTGTTAACGTTGTTGCAAACATCATGTCATATAGTAGCAGTTGTTTAAATCCTATTCTTTATACGTTTGTATCTAGGGAATATCGCACTAAAATAAAAGAGATGTTAAGGCTTAATTGTGTTCGGAGAACCAAACGAAGAAGAGAATACTCGCCTTCAATCATTTCCAGAAATGTAGAAGTATCTCTGTAGAATTACTGTTTTCAGTTTTGTGTTAAGACAAAAAAAGCTGTGGCTGAGTGTTATCTTTAATATTCAATTCTGTTCTATTATAAGCAAGCTGTAAAAAAGGCGTGTAGTCAGCTTTACAGTGAGACATATACAATGTAGTTGTATATTAGAATTTAGACTTTTCTATTAATTCTGTAAATAGTGTTTAATGAGAAGATCAATTTTCATCTCTCTGGAATATTACATGATTAAAATTAATTGAATGTTGCCAAATTTCGTTTTAACATAAGTATTTTGCAATCTCACGAAAGCCAGATCTTACAAAATGTAAGCGGGGCGGTTTCAGGATATGATTTTAATCAGATTGGTTATTATGTAACCTTTTGTCCAACAAATCAAGACTATGTTATTCTCTTTGGTATCAAACATGAAAGAGTCGTCGCATATTATTTGGGGTCATTGATGCCACTTGATATTACATTGGATTGCATTGCTTAAACATTTCTTTAGTGCTTCCATGAATTCTAATTGTTTGTGGGAACTATGTTACTTGTAAAATGAATTTGACTCAAAATTATAATAAGGCTTGTGTTATTTACGTTCATAATAGATCAATGTTAGACAAAAGACGTTTTGTTTCAAAAACAAATACATTTAATAATTTCGATCATATTGTTTCAGGAAGCAAGGGAATTCACATTACCAAGCTACGATTTATTTCAATAAATCTTAATAGGCCACTCGGGAAGTTGCCGGAAAGTTTTTAATAATGATTCGTCATTAAAATAATTATTTAATGTGCAGAATGATCAGTTTTATGTATAATTCATGTTTGTTTTGATATCTGATCACTGTGATGTGAATAGCAGCGAGCTTCAAAGGTTTATTTAACTTTAAGGTTTATTTAATCATATGTCAATCCACATCGCGCAAATAGTTGACAGTGTACATTATATGCAATAAAACAGTACACCCACCTTCATTAAGGTTCATCAAACAAGACTTCGGTTATGAATCAAACGGACTCAGAATCGAAAACGGAAGTACTGGAAATTACAAGAAAAGTTGTCGTTCCTGTAATATTTTCAATGATTACAATAATTGGTGTTACTGGGAATATTTCAGTATTAGTGATCTCCTTCAAGTACAGGAAACTGAAGACATTAAACAACACTATGGTGGTTGCGCTGGCGATTGCTGATCTATGTTTCTTTGTGTTTTGTGTACCATTTGCTTCAGCGGATTACAGATCAACTTATCCGTTCGGAAACATTTGGTGCAAAATATATCAATATATCATGTACACATCTGCGCATGCTTCTATTTATTTCCTGTGTTTAATGTCACTAGAACGTTTTGCGGCTGTCGTATTTCCATTAAAATCCACGAGATTTCGGACAAAAAGTACGGTTAACGTCAGTCTCGGATGCATTCCGCTGTTTTCACTTGCCCTCAGTTCCCCTATTGTCGTAACGAGTGGCATAGTAGTTGGGAAGCATCGCTCTTACTGCGAAATAATTAAACCAAAACATGAAGATCTACAGAAAGCACTAAAAATCTGTTTCTTTATAATAACATACTGTATTCCTGTTCTGTTAATTACTGTCATCAACACGTGAATGTTTGTGGCAATCCAAAAATACAGAAAACGTCATCGTGAACTGACTAATAATACTAGAACCCAAAACCAACATATGAAAGCTGCAGTTATTGTTTTGGCAGCAGAAATCGGATTTATTATTTGCTGGACACCGATACAGTTTCTCCTTATTATAATAGCTTATAGAGATTCAATTACATTTTCATGATAATAATTTACTTTTAAATCGCACGTTTCATGTCTGTGTTAGTGTATTTAAACTGTTAATGATGGGCATCAACTTTACGCAAAATATTTCGTTTGAAGGATAAAATGTTGCAATCACTCCTGGATGAAATAAGAAGGATTGCAGATTATATTTTCGATACATGTTACCGTAAAGTGTAAATTTTTGCTCATCGTAAAAACATTAAACTTTGCTAAACAATCACATGTTAAGGTAACAGATTGGAAATTTAAAATAAATACATTGCATTTTGTATATAAATTATTTATTTAGGTGAACATTTACGACGTGTAAGAAAGTATATGTAGTGTAATGAAAATATACAGTTAGATGAAAATGGAACTTTGAAAGCCACTGAAAACTACAAATGAAAATATTGCAGGCTCGGTTTGATTGAGCCTATTTATGGAAAGAGATGGAAATACATAGTTTCCCCACGTCGCCTAGCCCCGGGTTGAGCGCAACTCAATATTTACACCAACAAACAGCACAATTTGGATCCATTCCAAACGAAGATGTGCATATGGCTGTGAACATGGAACCTTTAGTGCGGTATTTTCAGAATAATACAATTCCATTTCAGCGGCGTATGGTCCCAAGATAAAAATGGGTATGTCCTAAAAAAGAAAATAATGGGCGAAATTAAACAGAAAATAATTTGACAGTGGATCTGAGAATATATATGTACAGACAGCACTAAAGACAAAATTTAAAAAGCAGGAAGTGCTCTTTTATCTTTGGGATGATTGAACAATATCCACATCTTTATTTGCTGGGATATTGAAATTACAGAATTTTGAGAGGTTAAAGATAACACATCTTCGCTTCCCACTGATTTAAATCTGGTTTCTCACGAAGCATACATTATTGATACATGTATATATTTTAGATCTTTATTTGCTGGGATATTGAAATTACAGAATTTGGAGAGGTTAAAGCTAACACATCTTCGCTTCCTACTGATTTAAATCTGGTCTCTCACGAAGCATACATTATTGATACATGTAAATATTTTGTAATCAGCTATTGAGCGAAGGAATATAAATGAAGAATCAAATGAACGAATTACATTAAACCATAAATTACATTTAATATATTAAATGCATACTTATACATGTATCAGTTATTAACTGCAAAATTACTTAATAGCATAAAATATACATACAAAAACCAGTAACGTAATTGTGTACATATAAGGCTATTGAAACCATTTTTACTTTTACAATTAAATCCAATTATAATAGCTGTACTTTATTTTAAACATCCATGTACTATAATACTTATAAATGTACACCTGGACATAGTGGGGTTACTGGGAAGGGGTTTAGACAAATCCAAAAGCGCCATTTAGTGTTATTTAACAGTTATTTAAACAAACTATTGTGATAAGATGTTAATGTAGACACTATTCTTCCGCGTTAGTTATAATAATAAACCTAAAAGTCATTGTTCGCAATAATCAAAAATTGTTTTTCATATCAATCAACTACCTTGTCAAAGATGTAAATGGAACTTTGAAAGCAACTGGACATGACAAGTATGAAAATATTTCAGGCTCGGTTAGATTGAGCCTGTTCATGGGCAGTAATGGAAATGCATATACCTGCCCACGCCGCCTGCCCATACAAGTAAAATTAATGACGTCATAATGTTATATTGGAGTTTTCAGCGGGGAATGTAGTCACTCGGAATTAAATAAGCAAAAGAAATGAAAATAAACAGCAACATTTTCTAATTATTTTTAACGGAAAAGGATTTGCATTATACATGTAATAAAATTATAAAAAATATAATAAAGTGCAGATGGGGATATATTTCCGGTCTGGATGACATATCATCCTCACGTCCCTTGTCTAGAAACCACAAACCATGTATAATTATTAAATTTTTAAATCGAAAATTTATTAACTATATCATTTTTTTATGTTTTCAGTTATTACAAACTATGTTGTTTAATTATCGTTACCATAGCAAAGGTGTTGTTTTAAATAAATAAAAAAACATGGTGTGGATTTTTGGAATAAAATGTTGTTGTCGTCGTTGTTGTTGCTGTTGTTGTTATTTTAATAAAATGAGATATAATATATAATTATGATCATAATTATATTTGAATTGTCCTTTAATTTTTAACTTTTAAGATTAATAACAGTCTTTTGGTCATTGAGGAAGACTGATGCTTTTGGAGAATATTTTATACTAAATCTACCCTTATTGCCAATGCTGATGCATGAATGCATACTCATATTTCATGTTTTTTTCTGGTTGGAAAACATTTATTATCTGCGCTGACTTGACCCTATGCATCAAAATTGTTCTATTAAAATTGTTTTTTTTGGTAATTAAAGTAATACCACTAAGTAAACTTAAGCTTTAAGCATTTAAATCATATTTGTTAAATATAAATAAACTATATTGCATTTCTTTGGCTTAAGGCGCAGTCTGAATTGAACCAAGTCTAGATTGCGATCGGGGTGTTCGTAATGATGCTTTATATTAAATCATGAGGGGTTCGGAGAAAACAGTTGAGGGAGTTGAAAGTATTTGATTTGATCTTTTATAACGGGTTACTTTTAAACAAACAATGGCTTACTTTGCCAAAAATTCATAACTTTTAGAGTAAAAGTGTTTGGTATACGTTGGTTTAATTAAATTTTGCGGGTATAAACTTCCGTACAAAATACACGCCATTTTCGCGCAGAAGTAAATAACAAGTATGCGTTTAGAGTGTCTGGAGTCTGTAAGGTATTCCATTGTTTGAATTGTGATTGTGCTCAGGGTTAGTTCCTGGGGGTTAAAGATAAATCATTTCCTTCAGGTATTTGTTCGTTATCACGAGATTGTTTAATACGTAAAAGTTGATTCCCACTTTGATTTCATCTTTCATTCCCACGTTGATTACGTTGCCAATTGTTTTGCAATCATATCATTTATTTTAGAGCACAGATAAAATTAATTTATTTAGTATACTATTAAAAATATTGCTCCGACATACTTTGTGATTTTTTATGAGAAAAATTATATATTATTTTAATCAAAAATTGAATGGCCACATCCAGTAGACACAAGCTCACAGATTTAATGTCGAGAAAGGTGAACTATGCAGATCAGAAATTGCCACAATTAAAAAATAGCCTTCCCACACAGCCAAAAAGGAGAGAGAGAGAGAGAGAGAGAGAGAGAGAGAGAGAGAGAGAGAGAGAGAGAGACAGACAGACAGACAGACAGACAGACAGACAGACAGACAGACAGACAGACAGACAGAGCTTGGTTAATAAAATGATCAGTGGCAAACCGAATTGCCAATAGGGTTTTTACAAGGTTCTAGGGTGCACCAACCTCACACTCACCCCAACAGGTTCTCAAATTAACGATGGCAGGGATAAAAGAAACAAATCGAGCTTCTAGGTTCTTTAAAGAAAAAAATTCCCCGTAAACCTTCATAAACTCTCAATAACCTGCCACCGTCTTGCAACCAAAGAGGTAAGCATAGTGATCATTTGTAGAAGGGATAATCACCAGGCCTGCAAAGCGATGTAGAATATCAAGTTCGTTACCTTTCTTTTTACAGATGGTTTTTACGAACAACCGGGAGAAATTTATAATGCTTTTAATTTTCTTAAGTTTTTAAATTGAATCTCCATAAAAAATGCCTGTGAAATACTTTGTTGCAATAGTGAATTTAAAATGCACCTGTATTTTTTATTAAATCTGGTTGTCGACGATAAAACTTACAAAAGGTTTTCCTTAATTTATGATACCGATAATCTTCTTTTTTTAAGTTGTTTTCTGTTATGCAAAGATTACGATTATTGAAATCATTAACATCATTGCAAGCGAACAAGCTGTGAGACATAAACTCCGTAAATGTTGCACAAGAGGAAGAGAGCATGGTTATACAATGATCCATTTCAAATTAGACGCCACGAAAAATTAACAAGAAACGAGTACCTGAGGGGTTACCGCCTGAGAACAGTCGGTGGCAAAGCAATTAGCTAGCGGTATAAACCAGGTTCTAGGGCACACAACGACAGGTTCTTGAACGAACAAACAAGTCCAATTGGCCTTGGTCAAATAAGTCCAACCCTCCCAGCAACTCGACAATGTTGAATGCAAAAGAACACAAACATGTAAACATAAGAAGAAGCTATTAGAATTTTAAAATATGACCTTGCCAGAGACCTTTGAGTCAAATCAGCAAGAACATGATTACAGGGATTAAAGAAACAGATCGAGCTTCTAGGTTCTGATAAACAAATTCCCTATAAACCTCAAAAATGAAAACTTAAACCCCAGTCATGTCGTGCAACAAAAGAGGTAAGCATCACGATCAGCTGCAGACGGGTTTATCACCAGACATGCGAGCGTTATAGAAAATCATATCAGTAATCTTGTTTTATCGAATATTCAGATGTTTGATACCCAACCACGATCATGTATGCATCCTTATTTTATTTTCTGTATTGTCGAACAGCGTTGTATTTGCATTAACTAAGATTATTACGTTAACTGCGGTACATTACACATTAAAAGTTACATGTAATGATTTGTTAAATGTAAATCGTACGTTTGATACTTAATTAGATTTTAACATCGCTTCGATAGTTGATAAAATATATTTATAATGCATGTTTTTTTCGCGAAAGCAGAATTAATAGCGTCATCCAAAACGATATCAGTAGAACGTGCAGCTGTGTTGAGATTAACCTCTAATATTTCTGTAGTTTATCGGTTTTCTAAAGTTTAGCTTGTTATATAATCACGCAAATCGCTATCTTATATAACTTTGGGGTGCTTTATTGATGTTTAAAATCTGCTAAAAAAATTCTGAGATTTAGAATGTGTGATAACGTATAATCAATCTAGATTCTCGCAAGAACGATATGTCTTGCAATGTATGATTTTATTAATTAAACTTCATAAGAGTTCATCCACACCAATGTTGCTTTTCGAGTTATGTTCGAAATTAGCTGTTTTCTCAGAATGGTACAAGGTACTTAAAATTTGACAAAATGTTTTCTAGTAACCTTTAAAATATTTCACTTCAACTAGAATACACATTTTGAAAATCACTTTTCGAAACAATTTTAATATTCCTCCTTTGGGACTCGAAACAGAAACTGTTTAAACTGCAAATCCTATAGCAAATTTTTATTTCTTTTACCAGAACCTTGAACAATCAATTGAAAACATGTGTGACCTTTGATGTATAAGCAAGTTTTAAAGTAAGTAAATACTCCCTAAACCGGTGGCCTTCGGGACTGAAGAAAAAGTCCGGTTTAGAGAGGATTCCGGTTTACAGTGGATTTTTCCTTTATCACCAAATTTGACAAGTGGTGTACTTATTAGTATAGTATATTGCGTTGCTAAGTCCTACCTTAATGTATGCATTGACACCTTTGACAGATTTGTAATCATTAAAAAAAGAAATTTAATCAAGCATTTTTAATTTATTTACTCATATCGATGTACGTTTTCATAATTACAAAACAGCTTCTCAATGAGTATGGAATTAACCCATATTCACATCCTTTCTCGTTTATAGGAGTTCAGACATAATTAATATTACTGATAAATCATAAATAATATAATTATTTATCATATATAAACGTGACCAATTATGTTAAAAGTTACATCATAAAAAGTTGCAGTTTAAAAACAACGAATTTAACAGACAATCATCTAATATATGTCTTCTTGACTCCTGAATTTTACATATATTTTACAAATAAAATCGAACAAATTTGGCCGGTTTCCGGAATTCGGAGGTTCCAGTATTCAGAGGTTTTTGTTACAATAAAATAAGAAGGGAAAAAATCGGGACCGTGAAAATTTTGCGGTTTTCGGAAGATTCCGGATTAAAGAGGATCCGGTTAAGTGAATTTTAACTGTACATGTAGGATTTCATCCTTACACTTCCTTAAAAGATTCTCAAGTACAGACATGTACATGTCGCCTCAGTGAAATTGCAAAGTTACAACAAACGGGAGAACGGACTAACTAAATGACAAAGCGATTGCAACTTAATGTATTTTTGAAAAAGCGACGCATAACTTAGTCTTCACTTTTATAGTTGTACAGTTGAATAATTTTGAATGGTTCATAAAATACATGTTTGACAAAATAAACATTAATCGAATTAAATTGAAATAATGATAGATTCCATCGTTAAGACACCATTTTCTAGTAAGCAAAATAATTATATCTTCACAAAAAATTATTTTGTACATTGTTACTTTCATTTTTATTTTGCTGGGTATATATTATATTCTCCCTTAAATGGTATTCATAATAAAAGAAAATACAAAAACAAGTGTTTTATTTATATTCTATCTTTAACCTTAACATTGGTAGGCAAATGTTTGAAGTTTAAGTTATACTAAAATTGAATCAATATCACATTTTCTCCTTTTTCGTGTCACATTTACTTCTTCATCGTCAAATTTTATAATTCATTGTCACATTTTTCCCTCGCTGCCACAGTTTGCCTTCATTTTTTCATTTTCACATTATTTTCTTCATTTTTACAGGTGTTCCTTAATGTTCTCCTTCAAATGGAATCTTTTGCGGCGGCTTGATACCCATCGTTAACAGTTTCATATGCCTTTACGTGCACAACAAAACTGTTTATAATTCCAAATAGTCTTATATTAATGATTGAAGGTGAATATTCTCGACTCCTTGTGGTCCGGTTACAATTAAACCTGAACATCACTTTCAGTCTAGAGCGAAATCCTTTGCATGCAAATGAATACAAACAAGGATTAAAACAACTGCTACTATATGACATGATGTTTGCAATAACGTTAAATATTGTAATTTGTTTATCTGTTAAATTAAATTCCGAACCTTTATGTTCTAGTATAATAAAGAAAATCTGAATTGGTGTCCAGCAAATAATGAATCCGATTTCTGCTGCTAAAACAATAACAGCAGCTTGCATATGTTGGTTTTGGGTTCTAGTGTTATTAGTCAGTTCGCGATGACGTTTTCTGTACTTTTGGATTGAAATAAACATCCAAGTGTTAGTCACAGCAATAAAAAAAACAGGAATGCAGTATGATAATATAAAGAAACAGGATTTTAATGCTTTCCGTATATATTCATATTTGGGTGTAATGAATGCGCAAAATGATTGAGGCTCCGCAGCAACTGTTCCGCTCGTCGCCAAAAATGGCGAACTTATTGCAAGTGAAAAAATTACAATGCATCCAAGAGTTAATAATATGTTAATTGTCTTTTTTTTGTTCGAATGGTCGTGGATTTCAATGGATACACGATAGCCGCAAAGCGATCCAGAGACATCAAAGACAGAAAAAAAATAGAAGCGTATACAGACGCGAAACTGGTATAGTGAGATACTTTGCACCAAACGTTTCCGAAATAATAATACGTAGTGTAATCCACTGCTGTAAATGGTACACAGAACAACAGGAAACAAAGATTAGCAATCGCAAGCGCAACTACAATAGCGATGTTTAACATTTTAAAATATCTATATTCGAAAGAGATCACTAGCACCGCTGTATTCCCGATAACACCAATAACTGTTATTATTGCAAATGTAATAGGAAGAACACATTTTATTGTATTTTCCATTAGTTGGTATCCCAATTCCGAATCCGTTAGATTCATAATTTAAGTATTGGACCAATGGTTGATGGACTTAAATGAAAGCGAGTGTACAAATAATGTACACGGTCAACTATGAAAGCGAATCTGAATTGACACACCATTAAACCCCTTGTAACCTTTGAAGCTCGCTAGTGGTCACATCACATAGATCAGGTACACAAATAAACATGAATTATACATTTCGTTTATTATTCTGCTCATTAAATAATTATTTTAATGACGATTCACTATTAAAAACTGCCTGTTGATTTCCCGAGCGGCCATGGTTTTATTGTAATAAATCGCAGCTGAATGATGTGAATTCCCTTGTCCCCTAAAGCACTATGACCATATTTTTTTTTTTATAAATCAAAAATATATCTTGTTTAACAGTGATGTATCATTCTCGAAAAAAACAACTGTCTTATTATTTTGGAGTTAAATGTTTAACAAAATACTGAAAGGGACTTAAGCAACTGAAAGCTGAAACTAAAAACAAATATTTCCTGTAAGAACACGAAAGGTCCTAAAAATAATGAAATAAAACTTTTTTACATCTCGCTTAAAAACGCGATGTACATGTATTTTAACGCTTTTGAAGTTTAAAACAATACAAAAAATGGCGGTCAGTACGTAGTCAATGTAGTATATATGAATTTTAATATGTAAGCAAAAAAAGACATGTTATTTTTTCAAGAAATCTAACAGATGATTGATGAGTGTATATTGAATGTTCACAACGATGGAATTATTACTCTGTAACCCGGACAGGCAAAGATTTAATGGAATTGGGCAACTGGAGACCTATTAGTTTATTGAATTTGGATCACAAAATAGCCACAAAAGCTATTATGATAGCAAACATAATTTTAAGTGTGCTACCGTTTTCATCAATGAAGAACATACATATGTTTTGTAAACATTTTAAAAAGTAGTTATACTTGAAACGAAAGACTTATATTTGAGACCATAGAATATGTGCAACAAAATATTCTCCTTTTCTTCACCGTCTTTAACGTGTTTCTATAGTTTAAATTGCGAATGTATGCTCAAATGCTTAAAACTATAATATTTGAAATGTTTGTATCTCACTCATGTTTTAAAAACGTACACAGTTGTTTTAAATTAATAAATACTGGTCATTTTACTGTTTTTTTTTTCGCAATAAAATATTAAGTTAGACAATGCAGTCTAATTTTAACTTCTCTTTAGGTATCTGTATTCACTTTTATCACACACCCGATCAAATGAGGGTATAAAATGCATTACGGTTATTAAAAAGATATAAATCATCTATTATTTTCAAATGATGCAACTTTATATTTATTTAAATTGGAGAAAAAGAATCGTTTGAAATCTTAAATAATAATTTATTTATCTAATTTCAGGTTAAGAAAATGTTTCAGGGCTTATGTTTAAGATATAAAAAATCCACAATTATCAGTGGTAATACGAACTGAAACTAATAAACAAAATAATGCTCGCTAAAGTTCAAATATTTATATGAACCTAACTCAAGAAAAGACCTAACCTTATTCTTAAACAAAATAAACAAACACTATATCAAAAGCTTCAGGAATCAATTTGCATAAAACTATGGGGAAAACTTATACATGTACATGTATATACTTTTACTTTCTATGAAAACCTCTCTGGCAAACATATGGCAGACATAAAAAGTTTAGTATTTAAAAGCTGATACATTGTAATATAATAGGATGGAATTTAATTAAATCTTATTAAGAAAGGGGTCTCCAACAGACAACATCGACTTTTTCTAACTTCATTAAAAGCATGTTGGGTAAAAAGAAGTTAAATACAGAAATTAAAGTATATGGAAATATCTTTACGAAAATATATGTGAGATTTATGGAGGCAACCTAGTATTTAAATGCAATCGTTACAAACCAGATCTTGCAACATTTGCACTTTTTTCTAAAAGATGACTTTTTAGCATGGCGAAATATTGCAAAAATTCACACCGAGATAACAATCCCATAGAAATTCATATAAAATGAAAAATACCTGGCGTCAGATTCGATAACAAAATTCTTTCATTACGAACTGCATGGAAAAGAGATCAAATTTGTAGATCATTGATGCGACTTTTGTAACAAAAACTTTTATTAGTTAACTGATTCAAAAGACAAGCGTCCCTTTAATCTGCACAATAAATATTTTTAAAATATTAATTAATTATTCATAGTATAGCAAAAATATATAAAATATTTATCCAAACATCATTGAATCGCGCCAAAAACACATAAATGGTTGAACAGATAAAACGATTTGAAGTCCAACATAGATATTATAATTTTTACCCCAGAATTTCGAAACACATTATGAATCGACAAAATCAAAGGAAACAATGTAAAATAATTGAAAAACAATATTAGCAAAAATGCATTAATTGTAAATCTGCTTAGTTAGGACTTTTGTGTAAAACTAAAGTCTTACATGTTTATGAGATGTTTAGAACAAATATTAAATGAGAATTAATTCTACAAAATTAATAAAATATTTATCCAAAATGTAAATTACATGTATCACATTCCGAATTCTGTGACCTTTGCAACATGCATAAAAAAACACAAGACCACTTCTTCTGAGAATATTAATAAGCACATGTTTGGTAACCAACATATAACCGTATGTTAAACGTCAACTCTTATTAAGTAGCGAACATAAAATGGGGTTACTTAAGGCCTCAAAAAAAAACAACTTTTTTGCAGCGGCCAGTTGCTCATTGTCAACTGGATGGTCAGCAACAACATTTCAATTATATTTACATGAAAAGTATAAATAGTAAAGGAAATGCAAAATATTCTATAGGGATTCTTCTATTGTACACTTTGACAGCTTGCACAGAACAGAATATTAGAATATTATATGTACTCTTTGTCAACTTGCACAGAACAATATATTAGAATATAATAAACAATCAATTAAGTATGACAAAACATTCTTGCATACCAGATCAGGACATCCGGTGTTTTCACCCTTGTAGGAAATTTCGATTCTACATCCCCCCATGTAGAATGAGTCACGTGAGTGACGTCATATATTCAAGTTATTGACGTCATTGATAAAAATGGTTTGTGTTAATGTCAATATTTCAGCATAAGGATAATAAAAAAGTTTATATACATACATAGAAATGTTATAAATAATAAAAGGTATGCAAGAAAAAGTATCTTGCATGAGACAATCGGCAGAGCCTCGTTCCCGCAAAACAGTTAACCCTCGGTGACAGATTTTTCCATCTTCACCTCACACTCATGCATGATACTTATAATCAGCCACACCATCATTCGTCTTTACATTATTATGAAAAATATGATTCTACAAACTTTAAGATTGTTCTATTGTAATGATTGAAGGTGCATATTCTCTTCTTCCTCTGCATGTTGTACGGTCACAGTTAAGCTTGAGCATCTCTTTCAATCAGGGTCGGAGGTTATAAAACTGAGTTTGGAAACCAGTCTCAAATCTCAAGCATCTGATTGGCTGAAATGGCGACCAGTCGCCATTTCAGCCAATCAGATGCTTGAGATTTGAGACTGGTTTCCATGCTCAGCTTTATAACCTTCAGGCCTGGAGCGATATTCCTTGGATACAAAAGTATACAAAATAGGATTTAAACAGCTGCTACTATATGACATGATATTTGCAACAACGTTAAATATTGTGAATTGTTCGCCTTCTAATACCAGACCTCTGTATTGTAGTAAAATTAAGAAAAACTGTAATGTTGTCCAGCAAATAATAAATCCGATTTCTGCTGTCAAAACAATAACAGCAGCTTTCTGGTGTTGGGTTCGAGTTCTAGTGTTATTAGTCAGTTGACGGTGACATTTTCTGTATTTTCTGATTGAAATAAACATCCACGTGTTTATGACAGCAATCAACAGGACGGGAATACAGTATGATAATATAAAGAAACATGTACCGAATGTCTTCTGTAGAGCTTCATATGTTTCTGTGCTATATGAACAGAACGATTCTGGCTCGAATAAGCCACTCGTCACGAAAATAGGTGAACTAATGGCGAGCGAAAACACCACTATGCATCCAAGACTGACGTAAATCGCTCTTTTTGTTCTAAATGGCTTGGATTTTAATGGATACACGATAGCCGCAAAACGATCCAGAGACATCAAACATAGGAAATAAATAGAAGCATAAACAGTTGCGAAAATTGTATATTGAGATATCTTACACCAAACGTTTCCGAACGGATAATTTAAAGTGTAATTCACTGCTGTAAATGGTACACAAAACACAAGGAAACATTAATCAGCAATCGCCAGCGCTACTACCATTGTGTTGTTTAAAGTTGTCAAATTCCTGTATTTGAAAGAGTTGACTAACACCGATATATTTCCAATAATTCCAATTATTGTTATTATTGCAAATGTTATGAAAACAACAATTTTTATTCTGTTTTCCATTTCCTCGTTTTCAGAGTTTATAAGATTCATAATTAAAGTCCTGGTTGATGAACTTGCACAAAGTGAGTGAACGTTTACTCTTTTGTTTGCAAATAATCTACTCGGTCAACTATGAGAGCGAATTTGGATTGACACACAATTGAATTAACCTTTGAAGCTTGCTACTGGTCACATCAAAGTGATCAGATACCCAGATAAATAACCCACGAATTATACATGATTAATATCATAACTAATTATTTTAATGAAGACACACAATTAAATATTCCCGAGCGGCCTTTCTGTGTATCGCAAAAGTCGCTGCTGCGTTTTGTGAAATCCCCTGTTCTCAGGAGCACTATTGCCATTAAGAAAAGTGTTTCTGACAAAAACCATTTGTTTTATTCTTATTATAGTATGAAAGAACTTCAGACATTTTATTTTGTGTTAAATGATTAACATACATGTAAGACTGGAAGGTACATGCAAATCTGCAAGTATACGTTTATTTTTAATAGATGAAAAGGGAACTTTGAAAGCCACCGAACACGACAAATATGAAAATAATGCAGGCTCGGTTTGATTGAGCCTGTTCATGGGCAGTATGACATCAAATGGATATCATTCGTAAAGGGTCTCTTAGAACACGAATAGCCCTTCGAGATCTAAAGCTGTTATAAAACTAAATTGTATTATATACTCAGCATAAGAAAGCATGTATCCGTTAGATGACTACACAGTTAGTGGGGAAATTTTCGTCGCGATTGTACAATCATTACTGTACCTTATCTCATATATTATTTAATTCATATTAGATTTATTACTTCCTTATTTTGTTATTGCTACTTTTATAAGTAAACCACGTAGTTGAATTAACATTTTTTGTTTGTTTAGTGTATTGAAATTTGTGTTGAGCGAGAAGGAACATAATGATAGTAGGCAGCTTGTACGCCTGCACGTCTCTACGTTACTTATGTAAAACTTAGGAATTTAAAACAAAACGCTATACAGTACAACAACGCTTGAGATACCGGTGACGTTTACAAAATTCCTCCTGGCAAACAATACGAAGTCAATGCAGTACATATTTTAATATCTTAGAAGCTAAAATATCATAATTATTTTATTTAACTTTTAAGAAAATTTAAAAACTAAAAGCGGAGTGATTGCATGAAAGGTGTGTTTTATCTGTTGTCTTTGCAGTAACACGCAACTCGTTCACATCTTTTCCATAGGTTTACAAATACACAAATGGCATGCAGCTTAAGTTTGCAGTGCTCGAAAATAAAGATCATATCACTGAAAAAGTTTGCGATTTGTAACTTATTCTGCGAAAACAGAGTTACTTAGTTTTCTTGAGGGGCCATTAATCAATAATTTTAAAAGGACTGTTATAATGTCACTCAATTTCAGTCGTAAAAGAACATGCAATTATGTATTGCAAAAAGTGTTATGAAACCACTGGAAAAAAGTCTATTTTTGTCGATAAAAACTGAAAGAAGTTTAAATGAAATAAATATTAGGCGTTCTCTTTCCATACATAATGAAAAGTTGACGTGTGTGTCATGTGACCTATTATTTTTTTCACTTCACAGTTGCTGACAAACTTCCATTTCAGCATTGTCGTTTAATGTTTTTAATACGCATATGTATCAAATACACTAAGTCAAAATAGTGTAAGGCCAGTTGTGTAGGAAACACTATAATACAATGCACTTACAATGTACGGTGATGTTCCCCGTGCAACATCTTACGGGGTTCATATTTCACAGCTTTTTCGCTTTTCAAGATCTTGCAACGATATTAATGATTTCAATGAACGTAATCTTTGCATTACTGCTTTATGGGCAGATCTTTTCTTAAAAGAATCTAGAAGCTCGATTTGTTTCTTTTCTCCCTGTCATCGTGTTCTTGCTGATTTTACTCCAGGAGCTCTGGTCGCGGTAAGATCATTGAGTACCCGCCCTTTGGCTTTGCAATGCTATTAGATTCTTTTGTGTTTATGTTTGTGTGCTTTTGCATGCAACATTATTGAGCCGATAAGTGGGTTGGAGTTATTTCACCAAGACAGCTTGTATTTGTTTTGTGATGTGAGAACCTATTGGGGCAAGTGTGAGTTTGGTGCACCCTAGAACCTGGTTTAAACCCCCAGTGGCAATTTGATTTGCCACTGACCGTTTCAAGGCGGTTACCCCTCGGGTTCTCATTTTTGTTAATTGTTAGTGGTGTCTCTTTTGTAACTGATCATTTTATTAACCATGCTCTTCCCCTCTCTTCTTCTTGACTGTGTGGGAAGCTGTTTTTTTCTGAATGTGGCGAATCCTGATATGCATATTTCACCTTTTTACTGCCACTCTAAATAGGTTTACCTAGTAAACTTCTTTCAAATGCTAAACGAAGGTAGGTTAATTAACAATGTAAACAATCAACATCAGTTTCTAAAACAAATTATTGAGATAAAATTTTGATGTAGACATATTCTTCCACGTAAAATATGATAATACACCTGGAACAATCATTAAGCACATCAGTGAACTATTTTAATGTCTATTGGATGTTTCCAACATCAAACCTATTACCGACGGTATATCATTAACCACCATTTTCACTTGATAAAAGATCGTCAGTAAACAATAGCAAAAATGTTAATCAACAGTAACAACAATTATCAACAACATTTAAAATCAAAACCAATTTGGAATAACACATTAACATACAAGTTATTTGAACCGTTAGTAACCGATTTGAGCTTATTAGCAAACTTTAACCAGCTACAACGAATTTAAATAACTATTAATTCATTCTACGATGCAACATGCATACACTTTCCCTATACAAATAAAAAAAATACAATCATGCTCTCGTCAGTGTCCAATACGAAATAGTGTAAAACCTTAAACTGAAGGTAGCAAATACATACAGCGCTTTCGAGAAAAGAGTTTAGGCTATTCTTTTAGAATCTGAATAAAATTAATGAATTAAATCTGTAAATTAGCATCATTTTATTTTACTAAATTCCTTAAGTTAATACATGTAACATAATGGTAAAAGCGATAGTGTACAAACGTTATTTCAATCATAGTTAGTATGATATAATGATAGTTGCTGTAAAAATATCGATAAACACAAAAACCATAAAATCAACAAATTAATGTAAAATATGCATCAATGCCGAGAATAAAACCAACCAGCTTAGCATCTGAATATCGTGTTCATAGGTATACCGTCACAACATATTGCTCATATAAGCCTAAGAAGCATATCAGTCTGCAAAAAAAAGTTGTTTTAAAATGAGTTTAAACATGTTCCATCTAAGTTTGATTATAATAATTATACTTTTATTAAATTATATGATCCTATTAAGTAACCTTAAGCTTGAGGGATTAAATTATAATTATTTAAACATTAAGAAACTATAATATTGCATTTTCTTGGCATAAGTTGCAGTCTGAATGGAACCAAGCCTAGAGTGCGATGGGGGAGTCCGTAGTTAAGCTAAAAACAAACAAGAGATCAGCTTTGCATTTCGCTTTTTTTCTGGGTTTTGTGTTTCGAGATGGGACTTGGGAATAAACTTGGAAGGGGCGGAGAAAAAATATTTTGCTGAACTTTATTTACAATTTGATTCTTAACAAATAACTTATTTCAAAAACTGATCTCGTAAAATTGACATTAATTGCGTTATTAAGAGTTTTGTTTTACTGTGCTATAATGAAATAAAATAAAATTTAAAAAAAAGACATTTTTTTAGCGGGAATGAATTCGCGCTTTAGTATATTATCCTTATAAGACTAAATATTAAATATTTTTATTTTGTAAAGGTTTGATTCCTCTCACTTTCTCTAACGCGAGATACGCGCGAAAAAATACTCAGCGCGGAATTTAATGATACAACAGTTATTTTTAGTTCGTAACGACCAATCGTTTGAAACGTAATATATTTTCCCGGTTGAAAGTACAAACGTTTGCAAACTTAATCCTCCGAATCTCTCATCAGAAAACAAAAGTATCAATAACACATTAAAAATTGTTTTTATTTGATTATCTTTGTAATTAATGATATCATTATGAAATATCAAAGTTTATAACTCAGTTAAAGGATCATAAATATTTCCAAACAATTTTAGACTGGTGAGTCACTTAAATAATCAGTCATTTCAAGAATAAGTAAAAATTGCAACTTTTGAGGTATATAATCTCAATGAGGATATGAAATACATTTATATGTTTATTTTATATTTTTGGTGAAATCGCTACTGCTTCAGTAGTTACATATTTTTGCTTTTTAGTTGCATTGCGAACAGTTGCAACGGCGTTTGTTTGACATCGCCATGTCGATTTTGCAGTTTGACAACCCATAACTAACGTTTAATACTTTCTAAGATAATGCTTCAAATATTATCAATTCATTTTTATAATAATAAACATATTGTAAAAAATTAAGTATACCATCATTTGCAAAAAAACAACGCTTTTTGTGCAGTGTGACGGCCGTAAAAAGTCTCCCCGTACATATAGTCAATATTGTTATCTGTAAAATAACCCGTTACCGATGTCGTGCAGTGATTGTTACGTATATGACGGCTATCCGATCAACCTTTTTGGGGGTTGTCCCGGTTAGCTCAATTGGTTGCGTCGCAGGAATTGCAGGGCTAGGCGCTGTCGCCGTGACGGTGCGGGTTCGCTCCCAGCTAGAGGCACAATCATTTTATTAGTAATGTGTTGCATTAAATGTCTGAAGCATTTAAATTAGGAAAAAGTATATGTCTCATTAACACAATTGGAACTTAAGTAAAATAAGGATAATAATTAATGTTTGTGAAATGCAATCATGTTGCCAAGCATGATAATATTTAGGAAAAAACAGTACAAAAACTTTATGTCCTAAATAACAAAAGATTGAATCTTTATTTGTTTTTAAGTCCATTCGGATATGGAAAAAAGATTTGTTTTGTCTAAAGTGTGTGGAGCCTCAATAGTTATACCAATAACTTGCATTCCCAGTCTAGTAGAATTATTTTTTCTACCAATACCTTAAAATATGCCAACATCTCATATTCCACTGTAATCGTTAATGTAACAGAACGTGCACATGAGATAAGACATAATATGTAGATTGTTGTAAAGGACAATTTCTTGCAACCATTTTCGTCCGAGTTATGGCCCTTTGTTTATGTTAGTCATAAAATTTTGTGGCACTTATACCTTATTTACTAGTCATGATCACCACATGTTGGTAATACTTGATAGACAATTTTGATCTATACGTCAAATAAAGAGGTATGGAACATAAAGAACACAATTTGCAACTAACTACTTAAACATTTGCTCAATAAACATGTCGTATGTTTGTTTCAATAGCAATTCTGCTAATTTTAAATTAAAATAAAATTATCAATCCTTAATTCTTATTCGTAACAAAATCGTCCCTAAAATTGTTTTAGTAAATTTATGTCTCTTTATAGTTTCTTGTAAGCCTCTTTAAATAATTTAAAATAAAAAGTCGGTAGAAAAAATCCCGTCGTCTTGAAAAATAAGATACAGTAAACATGCAGTTCCATTTAAAAATACATAAGAATATTTAACAATCTACATATTATGTCTTATCTCATGTGCACGTTTGAATATTTTATATTAAATCATTGGCCGCATGAGTAATTTCAATTACTGCACCATTAGCAATCATTTGCATACAGATGCTTTCCATCCGTTGCGGTTCAGTTTCTCGTCTGAGAAATGATTTATCCGATCGTTACCTATTCTAAGGTATACCGAACTTGATAATATTCGATAGGTTTGAAAATTAATTCAAACAAACTGGCATAAATGAAACACAACTGCGTTGGCTACTTATATTGATTATTTTTGTGAACTTTACCTGTAAAAATGCAGGTTAATATTTGAAACGGACATTGTTGTTAATGACTAAGACTTTTTTCAAAATATATTAAAAATATTGGATTTATTATTAACAATTCTTGATCCACTTAAGCAATCAAGTGTTTACTTATCCGGAATTATTCATAAGCTAATTATTAATAAGTTGTTTACCCAATAAAGCAACCAAGTGTTTACTTATCCGGAATTATTCATAAGCTAAATAAGTTGTTTACCCAATAAAGCAACCAAGTGTTTACTTATCCGGAATTATTCATAGGCTAAATAAGTTGTTTACCCAATAAAGCAACCAAGTGTTTATAAAAGCTAAATACGAGTCTTCAATAATAATATGTTAAATACCTGAAATGTGTATTAGTGTCTTACACGTGCTATTTTAGATGAATACATAATAATCAACGGATAAAATACGTGAAACGTTCATTGGTTTTTAGCATATACAAGACTCGGAGATAATAATGATGAAAAGGTAAAATACTTAAAATGTGTATAAGACAAGTTAATTACATGTGATATCTTATTCAAGACTTGGAGAAAATAAAATAAAAAGCAGGTCAAATACGCGAAATATGGTCAGTAGTGTATAGCATGTGTTTACGTATAAGATACATAAAGAAAATAATAATCAACATGTTAAATACGTGAAATGTGTACAGGATTAATGAATTGCAAGTGCTTACGTAGACTTGAAGTAAATAATAATGAACAGGATATATACGTGAAATTTAGTGTATTACACTAGTAACCGTTTTCTACAGTCGGATATTTTGTAACTTTTTAATATTGCAAAGAATGGAAACACGGTAAAAAAAATACAAAATAATGTTGGAACATAACACATTTAAATATGACATTTCATACCACAGTGTACTTGAAATGGAAACCACAAAAAGTCCCGAAGGAATATACGGAGAGTATGGCGTCTTTCTGGCGATGATCGGGTTATTTATATGTGCCCTATTATTCGGATTTCTTGTTTTTAAACGATGTAAATGTTATTGCGATCCCATAAGATAATAATTTATGAACGACGAACAGCTCGTAATAGTTTTGAATGTTTGATAATAAAATTCATTGATTTCTTTCTTTAATCGTTACTTGAACGATAGATATGTTCCTCGCATGTTCGAACAGAACATATACTGGTAACTATGAAAAATATTATTAGTTTAACAATACCCTCAGATTACTTCTGACGTATTTATATTTAGACTTTTAAATTAGGTCAATAAAATGATGTGCTGATTGTGATAAGTGTTGTCAGTTATATGTTTACGCAATATCAAGAACTGCATAAAATTCCATCGAATTTAAAAGTCTCATAGAGCTGTCGGCCCGCTTCCAGAAATGAGCCAATATTTTATATATCACATCATTATTTTGCAGAACAAAATATGCAGTGAACTCATTTTGACGGTTTGCTAGCTACAACACGTATAATTCGTTTCCTAGAATTACATTTCACATACTATTCAAATGCAAGTTCCAACATCCGTACGTAATATACATCTGGGACACCTAAGATTAGCTTAAGATCACGCATCAGGTATGGGAATTAACCGCTACGCGGAAGTTGGTCTTGCGGCTGTTACATTGTAACAAGCTAACGGCAGAATCATGCGTATAATTCGTTCACTAGCATTACACATCACATAATCTTCAATTGCAATGCACAACATCTGTACGTTTTATATATCTGAGACACCGTAGAAGCGTAAGATCACGCATAGATAAGGTAAGCCAGGATTCAAGTCGATGAATCATTTTGATTTCTTCAATGTCCAACTTTTAATCTTAAGCCAGTCTACATCCCTCTCTAAACTTCAATACAGACATCTCTCTCCATGCAGTTTGATAGAAAATAGTCTGGCTACAATAAAATTTTTGTTATGATGCATAAAAATATATAAAGCCAAACAAACTAATTATCAGATTAGTGGCTAGTCTAAGGTAAGGTATGCATTGTTGGACTTGTGCGTTAGATTCACACATGGCGTGAAGGCTACGAACAGATGTTTGTTATGTCCAAACGCAACATATTCCATGGAAAGTTCTGTACATTTTGAAATATTCGATCGATATAAAAAAACAACAACAACAAAGCACATAAACCTCGTCGATAATGTCACCAATTCCAACTTTTGTAAATTTATAATAATACATAATATTCTGATTTGAGATATCAACATAATTGCAAAATAAAATAAATTTTGTTAAATAGATACACATTACTGACAGACTAATATAAATGACAACAACAATTATTATTAAACTAATACATGTATAATATAGAAAAAAGATACTATTATCTTAAACATAATTTTAGACGATATGTCATCTTTAAAGATTTTTTTTTCTTTTCGCCAACGACGAACGAACACAATGTCATGCATAAAGTTTTAAGTCTTTACTCTTTTGAACAAGGAAATGCCGATTCATTCTTCAAAACAAAAAACAGGTCCAATTCTAAGCGGAAATGTCTGTCGATTCCAATCTTATTGAACACGTCTTATTTCCGATTCAATCGACAGACAATTATGATAGAGACTATCATCGTTGATAAAACAGAAACGAAGCCCATTAACATCGATGAAGAAATACAATTCAATTGTTATGAGAACCCATTAATATTCATAATCCCATTATTATCCAATCGTTTAGACAATATGTAATTGAAAATAGTCAAATCGGAAATCGGAAAATTCAAATCGTGTGGGGTCTTTTAGTGCTGCGATCCAACGCTTTATATTCGTTTGCACGCTCATAAAATTCTACGAGATACAATTAATTAAATCATTTCATCAGTTACAGCTCATTAATAATTTCTTTGATTCTGTTTGATGTAATTTCAATTGCAAGGAAATAAGCGAAACAATTCAAATAGCCTGCAACAAAGGAACTTAACAGCTTTTGGCCACTCTATTCAGAATTGGTCACATTTTATAGTTAACAATAGGAATGGTTTTAAACATAATCACAGAAAAAGAGAAGAATTGTTTCAGTGATTTTTTTTCGTCATGTAGTAGTACATGTAATTGGTTTTAATGGAAACCCCACCAGGAAACAGGTTTACATAAATACTTTGACTGTTTTTTTGATAACCTTATTTACAAAACACCATTATTCATTAAATATATTTGATAAAGAAAAAATATTCAAATGATTACTTTTTTTTCATTAACATAAAATTCATTTGATATACTTTTAATTGAATATTTTTCTAGTAATTGAGTCGGTCATATTAAGTAAGCTTACGTTTGAAGAAATTGGATTGAGTGCTTTACGCATTAAGAAACAGTTACTCATCTACCTGGCTTTATTTGCAGTCTGACTGAAATCAGGCCTTAGTCTAGCTTTCCTACGGAAACTTCATACTGGTGAATCTCCAGTTTTAGGGGACTGCCGTTGGTTGGGTGAAGATCAAAGGATATAAGTGGATAAATAAATATAATTCTAGATTTTCTCTAAATTCTTTAAAACAAATTTTGATGTCAGCACTTACTGTAAAGCTTTAATGTATTAATCATTTATCGGACAGTGAAATGTTTAGATTTGTTTAATTGTTTTATTCAAACCAAATAGGCTGTAAATTCCACAATGAAACACATCAGAATTAATAAGACGAACAGTATACAGGTGCTTTCAATCGCACATTACACATTACTCAAATTAATACATGCATACAAGTCAAATGATTTTAAAGGTTACTTAAAATGTTTTATTGTTACGCTTAAGCCAAATTTTGGGTTATTCTCTTGGGTGACTATCTACTTAATATCCATAATGTGTTATTCTATCGATCGGTGTTGTGTTGTTTTGTACTTATCCACAATCAGTTATACTGGAAGGTGTCACATGGTATTGTTTTCTTTTCTTCTTTTATTGCACTGTTGACATTGAAACATGAAACAAAACACAGGAAAATAAATATCATATTGACTAAAAGATGTTTCACGTTAGTTTATCGCTCATACGCAACTACTTGTATTAAGAAAGGGAAGAAGGAACATAAAGTTACTTATTTAGTTATTGGTACATGTAAGAGTCGTATAATCATTGCACCATTGGACGGCTAAGCTATAGTACGGATTTGTACGCTGTAGCAAAATGATCAGCATTTTTCTGTTTGTTGCATTACTGTTTGTAAATATAAATGCTCTGGAACAACCATCAGAATGCCCTGCAAGTTATATGGAAGAGAGATTACTGGAGAAAGTTATAGAAATAAATTATAAACTCCAGCAAACGATGGAACGATTGGACCGTATAGAAGATGATAAAAAGAACGCAAGTGAATTTGGATTGTAAGTAAAGTTTTTTAAAATACATATTATATGTCTTACTTAATGTAAATTAAGTCTTTGGCATGATCTTATTCTTTATTGTAAGCGATAACTAAATTTATAATATTGTTAATATCTTTCATTAAAAGTTTACAATATTATTACAAACGAACTCGGAAAAAATCATTCAACTCAAAGTCATTTTCAAATATTTCACATTGGCTGTAACATATCAATTTCAGGGTATATTTCTTTAAACAGCGTTGAAAAATAATGATTATAATTATTCCATACAACACCATCGACTGAAATATAAATGCTGACATTTTATTAAGCATAAAACTGCCGTTAAGGTTGTGTTTTATTGACCTAAGTAGGTTCGGTATCAAGAATAGTTGTTATAACTTTTCACGATAGAGATGCAAATTAAACTTGCTTCATGTTCTTCTAAATATCTTTATTATTTATAATGGTGTTGTCTTTCTTCACTTGTTTATGTTCATTTTACCGACAGACATACTCGATTTCCTCAAACAGCTCTGCTTGTACAAGATATAGAAAATGATGGATGGCAGTTGGTTTTCCGAGCAACGTCTGGAAACGGGCAGCCAGTGTATCAGGCATGGACACAAGGTTACGAAATGTTTCTTCTTGTTTAAGGCAAAATTTGCAAAATCAGGCAAACTCTTTTTAAAAGTTTTGTTTTTAGCGATATACAATCAATTAAAATCGATCGAGTTATTTTCAGAAACTTCTCAAAAGAGAAATACCACTTTAAGCTGTTTTGTCAGCACAAATAAAACTCACTAAATTTAGGACATTATTCTGTCGGTTAACTGCACCTCAAACTTTAAGAGGTTATCATTTTGGGGTCAACGGTTATCCATCATATAAAACGACTGTAGCGGACCAAATCCGACCGCCTATTTGAATGTTTTCAAATGGTTTGAAATAAGCTCAGAATTCTTTACATTACAATGTTTAACTTAAGAATTTTTTATGTTAGGTCGAGGTACTTGTGTTGAAAAACCAGCATCGATAGACAGATCCTATGCCTGCCACTACAGACACAAAAATCTTGCGAACTGGTCGAATCTTGGAATTAAATACGTGAAATTTGCTCTGTTTGACAACGATAGGGAAGTGGCGTTTGTGATATTTAATGGTGTCGGAAGCAGTATGAACAATTGGTTCAGTCAGACAAGAGTCATCTCCTCCAGCTATCCAGATCTGACCGCTGCTGACGAATTCCAAAGTATCTCAATCGAAGGTCATTCATCAGAAATTGCCGACCGCCGATTTTTTATCCTTAGAGGTTACGGGAAAGACTGTTCAGAAAACCTCGGTCATATTGTTGTATTAAATTCGCCCAAATCTATCTGCAGCTATGACCGTCAGCCATCGTACCCAAAGTTTATTTACTCCAGGACCAACTCTGCGGACTACTTTGATAAGGGACTTTATGGAAGGGCTGATTATTTAGTTGTTCTTGTTAAAACAATTTAGTAAACTTTCTTGATGTTTACGTAATAGTAATGTCTTTATCTCCGACCCTTTCTTACAAGTACCGACGGCTTCTATGTACATGTATATACTGTTGATATTATTTAACAATTTCAAACAATATCCGTTTGGAATATAACATAGTAACAGTAAAAAGTTTAATAAATAATTGCATGTAACAAGTAAAAGAATTAACAACATTATGTTTTGCATATATAATCATTCTTCATTTTCAAATACGAATGAATTAATTTTGAAGATACATCCATTTCTTTTGTAAACCGTTATTGTTCGGTTTTGTTTTTGTTTATTTGGGCTCATTGTGCGTTGTCATGAACAAATGCGGACTTTTGAGAGTGTAAAACGCTTAGAACTGTGAAAACAAATGAAAATAAAGTCAGAACAAAGAAGACATGTAGATTGCTAACAGATAGATTGCTAATAAATAACACTTAAAAAATTAACTAACAGTGGGTTTTTGTTTATCTTTCGTTCTCCGTACATACCAGTCAGTACTGCAGAAGGATCACTGCAAAATCATTTTATGCCAATGGTGAAGAACAACTCCTAACAAAAGCGTATGATCGACAAATGTTTTAATACGTAGCATGTGATACAAACAGTGTACTGTAAGGATTTAAAGTTTCAAAGTCATCATTACATAACGCAAATGTATGCAGTCAAATAAAGTTATTCTTATTATAACCGTAATAATATTATCATTAATGTGACTGTATTTTAAAATTACAAAATACTTCAAAATGTTATGTATAATTAACAAAAACTTTCAATTTTATGATCTTTTTTCTACATAAACAATATTAAATAGAGACAAAGAAGTTATTACATGTTTGCTAAAAATGTATAATATGTGAAAGGAATAGCCACATGCAGAAGACAAAGCAGAAATAAAGAGATAAACATTTTGCATGATTTTACAAAATATTCCGTTTCAAAATAGACATTCGCTCCAACTCACCATCAAATCAAAAACGGTGCATGTAATAGCACAAAAAAGTGTAAAACACAATGAGGTAATAAAATGTTTTCAAAGATCTTCGGAACTCAGTGACCTTATTAAGATTAGAACACACGGAATCAAATAAGCAAGAATACGACAGCAGGAATGAAAGAAAAGGAACAAGCTTCTCGGTTCGTTTACAACATTTTCCTCTAAAACTTTAAAACCCCTTCTAACGTCGTTTCTTAAAAATGTATAAGAAGTTTTCGCAAAACAACGGTATAGATATATTATTTTATACTTTTGAATTGAATTTAACCCGGCAATAAAGCTTGCAAACCATTTTTATTAGTGGTTTCGATAACCGTGTTTAAAAAAAAATTCTATTTTGGAAAGATTGCGTTCATTGAAATATTTATTTTTGTTCGAGCTATAGCAAAGCGGATAAGCTGCAAAAATAAACATAGCTGATAGAGGATATTTATTTGCGTTTAGTAAATGATTAAATTAGTCGATTTGATTTCACGAGTGAACTCCAGAAACTGATCAGTGCCCAAGGTTATAAAACTGAGTTTGGAAACCAGTCTCAAATCTCAAGCATCTGATTGGCTGAAATGGCGACCAGTCGCCATTTCAGCCAATCAGTGCCCGAGGTTATAAAACTTCTACTCATTCTCAGTTGAGAATCTACTCATACTCAACTTTTTATTCTCACTGGAGTAGGAGTAGAAATTTTGTGGTTATAAAACAGCTTGAGAATTTACTCAGCTGAGTACGCATTTTTTGATGACGTAGGCGACGCGCACCTGTTTTTACCTTTCGTCATGTAAATAAAAATGGCCGCTTAGCCAGATGCGGGACAGCCGAAGCCCGTAAAACCCAAAGGAGGGATGCGGAAGAACTCACATTTATTGATTTTGTGAGCGATTATGATTCAACATTATTTGGGGAGTTCGATTCCTGTACGCATACCACCTCAAATTCAACAAAGAGGGAAAAGTCAGTCTGGGAGACTGAATGCGTAAGTTTCCGTAAGTAGATCTATTAAATTAACGCTATATACCCTTATTGAACCCCATTACCTTTTATGGTATTGTGTACACTATGTCATAACCTTGACTGATGTTTTTATCGTAAAGTGCACAAGCGGTTTGATTATTGAAAATGAGTTTCTTTAAACTTACAGTTTGTTTTATCGGATTATGGGAAATTACATACTGCTACAGAGTTGAAAAATATGAACAATTGTGCCGTTGCAATCACTACTGTCCCGCTGCTGTTTTGTGGAAATTTCTTAGGACATTCAAATTTCTTGACCCGCAACCGCGGTGTAGACACAATCAGAATCTACATTCGATCTAGTCAAGGTAATGAGTGTTGTTAATCCTTTTGATGGAAGTTTCGATATAATTTCCGTTGACATGTTAATAAGTTTAGATAACATAAAAAGAGAAAAAAAACAGCATTGACCTTGTGCTCACAGGTGTACGGCATGTTGGACCCAGCCACACCCCCTTCCCTCACACTACTGGGTCAAACAGGCCGTACACCTGTGCTGTGATTTTTTTAGCCTTTCTATCATCCCTGAAAGTGTACACATACAGGGATTTCAATAGATGCAAATTTGGTGCAAGAAAAGTTGATATTTTTCAACTGATGCAGGGGAATTTAGGAGAAGTGGTCAAATTTTGCAAAAATAACCATAATTATTATGTCTGTTGCATTTTATATATGAAATAAATATTTATTTGACCATTAAAATGATGTTAAAACAAGTTGTAAAGTTCACTAAATGCAAGTGTCATTTTGATATTTTTCCTAAACTGAGATCTTCCACACAAGCAAGGGGCTGTGTGAAAAGTGTCTTCAGGTCAACTGAAGATGGATGAAAGAAAGCTCTATTTACAGTCTTCAAAATCTTTAATGTAATTCAAAGCTACAAATGTAAAACTTCAAAAAATGTTTAGTTTGTAAATTGCAAATCTCTGTTTTATTAATATTAAGCCATTAGAAGTTAAGTTGAACATACAGGTAAATATAACTCAAATATGTTATATATTATATTCTCAAACATTTAACATTTATTTTTCTTTTCAGGCAATTCATCAGTTCTAATTACTCCCCAAATCAGGTGTGCAGAAAATATCACAGCATGAAGCAAAGAGGTAAATTTCCCTATAATGCAAACATTTTTATGCAATGAATACTAACAAGTATTTTTTTAAATTAAAATAACCCATTAGGAAATACTTGTTTAAATAATTTTGAAGTAAAAAAAATACTTCCTTTGAATAATTTTCTTTCTGGGGAATGCTGTCAAAAATTGACCAACTCTTGTAACCTGTAATTTAATAATATATGAGCATTAAAATTTAAAAAATGTAATTATTTAAAAACTTAATTTTTATTTTGAAACTCTGAACTAATATGATGATACAATAAAGAATTTAATTTCATTATTGTTCTTAATTAAATGAAAGCTAAATAACTAAATCTATTTTACAGAAAAAGAAAAGTTTGATAGGGCAAGGAAAATGTCAAGACAGACAGGTGGGGGCCCTTCTGCCACCATCCTTAACACAGGCCGAGGAATCATGATTACAGAGCTTGGAATGTCAGCCTGTTTTGACAGGGATATCAAATGCTGTTGAATATAGATGGTAATCTTTTGTTATATTTAAAGCTTTGCTTATTGATAACTGTATCATTCAATATTATTGATAGATCATTGCAATAGATATTAAACAAATAAGACTTAATTTGATTAGAAGTGTCAAGTGGCTATGGGCGGGGTCCGAGGTGTCGGGGTGGAGTAACCCATCTAATTTTTTTTAAATAATTCATGGTATTAATTTCTGAACTCAAACCAACCTAACCACCCCTCCCCACTTCAAAAAATTATATAAATGTCTCATATCACAGTTTTGCAAAGTTTTTAACATAGTAATAATTAAAAGACCACCTGACTATAAAGACAAATGATGTCCAGATGTGTACTTAACAGGCTTTTAAAGTATGTATTACCATCACATTTTGATTAAAATCAGTCATTCTTGTCATTCTTTTGCTTCCAATTTTTTTAAATAAAGAAGGCTGCTGAAAGAAGTGTAGGAAATCACATAAATGTTATTCAAATAACATTGAAAAATACATATATTCAGATTGTACAAGTAAGTAACTTTTAGTAAGATTATAATGCTAATTTTGTCATTGTAGAAATTATTCAAACCCAGATGAATGTGGAAGGTTCTCCCCAGACAATTTCTGAGCCATTGCCATTGTCTGGCACTTGTTCAAGGTTAGAAAATATACTTTAATTATACATAAAAAATTACATTCTATGCCATGGTTGACTTAAGTTTCTGGAGACAGCTGTTAAACTTGATACAATGTTATTGCAACCTAGAAGTTCATAATTTACTATTATTTAGTTATGTGTACAGTTTTTGTGTCTCTAATTTGAAGAAAATGTGAAACAAAGGGATCACTTTGTCTGCCCATCATTAAAACTTAATAATGGCTGAACTTTTGTCATTTCATATACAACTTTATCCAGTTGTATTTACTTCATATTACTTGAACACTGCAGTAGGGCTGTAGTTGAGCTTGCTCTCCTATTATAGCTCTTGTTTTTATTCTGACCAAACACTGGAGTGGACACAGGTATATACTTAACACCCATCCACTTACACTTATTCACCACAATGTTCATGTACTATTTAACTTCTTTTAAGGTAAAGTAAGAAGACCATCATGATGGTTGACCTCTTAAGTCAGTATTGGCAATATGATCCCACTATTTAAATTAATTAAATATTTATTCCATGACCCCATTTGTTTTTGGTGTTAGTGGGTCGCAGGATAAGGTTGCAATGACTAAAAATATGGAATCTGTAACTATTTCAACCACAATTTACAGAATTTAAACAAGATTACTCAAACTTACTATGATGGATTTCTAGAGTAGTTGAGCCCAAATGTTTTTTTGTGGTGCACTGTCTGATTCAGATTCATTGGGATGTTTCTGACCAAGTAGTGAATGGTGTAGATCCAGATCAGACAGCAAGAATGTACCAGCTGATCTGGTTTACACACTGGTCTCACACACAGTGTTGAGTCAATACCAATTATTAACCCTTTGCTCCATATAGATCTATATATATATGGGTTTTATCACATAATGTGACTTGTGTAGAACCAGGTTAGCCAGTAGATCTGTGCAGTCTGATCTGGATCTGCATTGGTCACTTTTGTGATATTCCAGCTAATCTGGTGACTTCAGATAAAAGCCATATACTATGGAAAGAAAGGATTAACAGAATATTGGGGTGAACATGTGATAACACAGTTCTTTGGTAGGGCCACATTGATGAATTTGCATTTTCTGTTTCAGGAAAATGAAAAGCTCAAGCACGGGAAGACATTCAGGTGTTAACAGAGAACAGTTTAAAACTAGACTATGAAAGACTGGAGCTAAAGAAAGAAAAAATAATTCATGAAATCTGACTTTAAAAGAAAAAGAACTAACAGTGAAATCAACCAGAAAAGTTAAAGAAAAACAAATAGAATACACAAAAAAATCAGCTGGTTTAATTACAATAGCAAACTGTAAGTTTTGAACAGTGAAGATCATGATCAGATAAAAGAGTTGCCACTTGGATCTTGATCTACACTATTTGCACTTTTAATATAACTTGTATATATGGTGTAAGGGTTTAATATAATATTTCATCTAATAGTATGTGATTACAGAAAAGAAATGTCTTAAAGCATTTTGAATTTTTATTCAGTAGAAAAGTGGATGCTTTTCATCTTTTGCTAAGTATATATTCAATAGTAATCTTTACTAATGCCTGCTGAATGATCAACTTGAGCAGTGTAGATCCGCATCAGCCACCACAACAATGCCATCAGATCAGGATCTACACTGTTGGCTTTTTGATTTGTCAAGTTTTTTTATCAAAAAGTAACCAGTGCAGATCCTGATCTGATGTGTATTTATTGAGGAAAAGTTTACACTGATTGGATTTTTTCCCTTTGATATGCCCCCGCCATGAAATGGCGGCGAGCATCAAGAGTTGCTCCTGTCTGTCCATCCGTTCGTCCAATATTCTCGTGAATGCAACTTCTACACTACTGGTGGGAATTTAATGAAACTTTACCAAAATGCTTGGCATAATATGTTGTTGTACATAAAGGTGGGATTTCGCTCTATATGTTCCGTTCACAAGTTATGGCCCTTTGATACTTCCATTTACATTAGTTTTAAAAGGAGTATATCTCGTGAACGCAACTCCTCCTACACTACTGGTAGCAATTAAATGAAACTTGACCACAATGCTTGGTCTGATATGTTGTTGTGCATAAAGGTGGGGTTTTGCTTTTACATGTTCTGTTCACAAATTATGGCCCTTTGATACTTCCATTTACATTAGTTTTAATAGGAATATATCTTGTTTCTTATATTTTGTGTTAAGCAAAATATGCATTTTGCCCATAACTGTAAAACTACTTGAGATACTGCCTTAAAACTTGAAATATATTTTCACCATCAAAATCTACACCTTGCCCTTAACTTCGTTTTGGAATGGAGGGATTTCAAAATAACTTGACACAAATGTTCATCATGACAAGATGGTGTGTCCTATACCATACCTATGCCTGTAGGTCCAAGGACAAGGTCACTGTTACTAAAATAGAATTTTCTTCTCAGGGTTGTAACTACGTTAGGAATAGAGTAATTTCAAAATAACTTGGCAGAAATGTCCATCATGACAAAATTGTGAGTCATGAACCATGTCCATGCCTGTAGGTCCAAGGTCAAGGTCACTGTTACTAAAAATAGAATTTTCTTGTCTGGGCTATAACTTTTTGTTTTGAATGGAGGGTTTTCAAAATAACTTGGCACAAATGTTCACCACGACATGGCGGTGTGTTGCATACATTACCCATGCCTGTACGGTCAAGGTCACAGTAACTAAAACTTGAATTTACTTGTTCGGGCTATAACTTCTTTATGAATGAAGGGATTTCAAAATAACTTGGCACAAGTGTTCACTATCTTATTGCATTGCATGACCACCAACTTCTTTACAGACATTTCCGTAATGAGAAGACAACAGTGCCACAAATACAAATAATTTACTTGATCATCAAGTTTATGCATATTCTTATAATTACTGTCTTTGAAATGCTATTATTCCCATCATTGCACTTAAGTATCTGAAAACGATGCAAAGCGGGGGCATCCGTTTCCTATGGACACATTTCTAGTTTACATTATCTTTTTCCTACATATATGGGTCTTTATTGACGATGACTAGTGCTGATCCAGATCAGCTGGTACATCAGTGCCCTCTGATCGGGATCTGCAAAGTTTGCAATTTAATTTCTTAAGTTATTTCTTGCTAATCTGGATCTATACTGGTAAACACATGTCAAAATGTGTATGTATGGAGGAAAGGTATAATTTTGTTATTTTTCTCAATGAATGGAAAATAAATTGATCTTAATAATAATAATGATGATTTAACTGGTCAAAGACAATTGTATTGTCGATTTGCTGAAATAAAAACTTGAAAAAAAACTTGGTCTTTCGTTCTTCTCAAATGTCTTGCTGGTGCACCCTAGAAACTGGTCTACCTGCACCCCCTTATCCCTTGGCAAATTGTGAGGGTCATTTTTAGATGCATAAGGGAGTTACAATATTATGATCTAATATTGGCATCCCTGTCATAGTATCAAGACTTGGGATTCACTATTCTCTGCCTTAAAATAGAGATATTTTAATCCAGCTATTCTATAGAATGTTATGGCAAGTGTCATAATTCTACTGGTTAGATCTACAATGAATATTACCCAACTCCATGAAAGGTATACCCAATAGATCTATATTTAATTGCTCACACACCGCGTTATTTAAAGATCAATAAATATATTAGATGGATAAGACCAGCCATTTTGTAAATAAACACAATTCGTGGTAGCTTGTTAACAATCCTGTATTATTTACGCCCTGTCACTGAATCAGACTATAGTATAGAATCAATTTATTACTTCCCTAAATGGTACCTCTTTCATGAATTATTCCGAAAAAAGACTATAGTGTTACGTCATTTCATCTCGAGCGTGTTTAAAGCAGGTGCTTCATAGCCAAATAGAATTCTGTTATAGTAAATTTAAATTGAACACTCGGATTAAATATTACAACGAATAATACTAATTACTTGGTTGAACATTATGAAATGCTCTAGTGTGAAGTTAAACAATAAACATATTGTATTTGTATTTAAATTTATTTATTGTCGCTACCAGAAGCCGATATGCGCGAAGCCTTCAGAAGAGTGTTAAACATTTTAAGTTTTGAAGAATTGTGCTCGACCAATTCAATTATCACGTGTTCCTTTAAAAGCCCGGTGCATTATAAGTATCAGTGCACTGGGCGTATATTTAAAATCTCATTGGAAAGACTGTTAGTAATTTTAGTTTGTGTAGAGGGGTATCGACCCAGTACTTAATCTTCGATACACCCTTCTTTAAAATCAATTACTTATCAATTAGGAAAGTTCCGCGGGAATTTAAATTGGTCATCCAATCATAATACGCCACGTATAACACATATTGGTTTTTCCTAGCACAGTTTTACTCATTGTGTCGTCATCGGTCTCAAAATAGACAGTAGATCGGTGTAAACACAATGCAGTTTTACTGGTAACACAATTCAAAAATAATTTCGAACCAGGACGCAAGTTGTGCATAGGGAAGAGAAAATGGACTGGATTTATGAATTGGAAGAAATCGTTTTTTTCACAGGTAGAAGCGACTGTCTTCATTGCATGGTTTTGTAAATGTGTGTGTTAAATAATATTTCACTTTCATGCAAAAGCTTACAGTCAGCACACTGCATACTCTTTACGTTTACAGCGGCACTGTTCCAACACAAGGGGTAAGTTTGTATTGTTTCAATAATAGGTTAACGGTCTAGAAAAAAATCATCGGTCGTCTAAGGCGGTTTGCAACAGCTCTACGAAGTTCCCGCCGTAAATTTATAATGGCGGTCGCCATTTTTATTTGCTGAGAAAGAGGCTGAGAATGATCAAGATCATTCTCAGAATTTTCTACTCAGGCTGAGTAGAATCGGACACTGACTTCTACTCCAAATTTTTATAACCTCGATTTTTCTGAGAAACTACTCCAGGCTGAGAATCTACTCAGGATTTGAGTATGAGAATGTTCTCAGAAGTTTTATAACCTCGGGGCCTGATGCTTGAGATTTGAGACTGGTTTCCATG
This sequence comes from Corbicula japonica, assembly GCA_038501625.1. Taxonomy (NCBI): domain Eukaryota; kingdom Metazoa; phylum Mollusca; class Bivalvia; order Venerida; family Cyrenidae; genus Corbicula; species Corbicula japonica. The sequence goes on along the minus strand of JAZAYU010000417.1, from coordinate 50,110 downwards.
CTCAGCTTTATAACCTTGGGCAATGTTCACGAGTGGCAAAATTACAGTTTCTGGTGTCCATAAGTAAATTTAAGTCGATATTTCGCTGAAACAAACACATTGTTTTTTGTTTTATGTTTGGAACTGGAAACTCAGAGTTTCTTGTGCCATCTGGAGGGCCCCCAAAACAGTAGCCGCTTAACTTTCAACTATAACTGATGAAGCAATAGAACAAAAAATGAAATTCAGATCAGATTTAAGTATTTCAAACAGCTTGTATATCGCAATTTATATTTAAATTGACATCATTTTCGAAAGAAACATCATGCCATCAATAGCGTACCAAAAAAGGTACTTAGCGAAAATAAAGCAGCTCGGCCAAATCAGTGAAAATAAAAATGGTATTACGCTGTTTCAAAACAGAGAACCTGTTGGGGCAGGTGTGAGGTTGTAGCACCCTAGAACCTGGTTTAAATTCCCAGTAGCGATGTGTTTTGCCACTTACCGTTCCAATGCGGTAACCCTTATAGTTCTCTTTTTTGTTAATTGTTTGTGGTGAGTTATTTGAATTGACGTACTTTCCTCGCTTCTTTTTCGATGTGTGGGGAGGCTGTGTTGTTCGGACGTGGCGATTCTTGATAAGCATATTTCGCTTTATTTACAGAAGAAAGTAGAAATAAATTTCAACTACAGCAAAAACTATAAGGGTAAAAAGTGACTCACGACAGTTACTGTAAGAATTTATACTAACAATAATTATTGAAAACTGTAGTATTTGTGCTTTCGAGGACCACTACTGAATACTGAAGGTTTTCGCTGCCAGTCTAAAAAATGTGGCTAGATCTAAAAATTGCCTTAATTATAAGACACCAATTTAAATGCCCACTTGAGTAACATGATACTAATACACATATGTGAAGATCTTAATAGCTAACACGTGTAAACACAATGACACATTTGTAAAGGTTTGCTTGGCCTTGAAATTTCTGCTTATGTAAATAGATGACAAAATAATTAAAAAATGTTGATTTCTCTTTATAAATTAAAAGGGCCTCATCTGCTGTATTTATAATGTATGGTTACTCAGATCCAATATAGCCTTACACTAATATAGTTTCGATCTTTTTGCTTGAGTGTAATCTTTTTGGAGACTTTATTATTTTCACCACTTGACTTCTCCTAGCATAAAACTGAAAACATTAATTTGACAGCACCCTATTCTACAGTGATTCTTCTATCGTAATGACAGAAGGTGAAAATTCTCCGGTTCGAACACAATGAAGCCTGAACAAGATTTTCATTTTAGAACGATATTCTTCGGATACAAACGTGTATAGAATAGGATTTAAACAACTGCTACTATATGACATTATGTTAGCAACAACGTTAAATATAGTTAGTTGTTCGTAAGTAATTTCCCACCTGGAATGCCGCAAAATAATTAGGAAAAACTGTATTGGTGTCCAGCAAATAATAAATCCGATTTCTGCTGCCAAAACAATAACTGCAGCTTTCTTATGTAGTGATTGGCTTCTTGTATTGTTCGTTAGTTCTCGTTGAAGTTGTCTGTGTTTTCGAATTGTAATAAACATCCACGTGTTGATGACAGCAATCAACAAAACAGGTATACAGTATGATAATGTAAAGAAACAAGCATCAAATGCTCTCTGTAGAACTTCAAAGTCCCCTGTACTAAATGCGCAAAAAGAAGTAGGCTTTGCATCCACTATGCCACTCAGTGCAATAATAGGCGAACTTATGGCAAGCGAAAATACCACTATGCATCCAAGACTTACGTAAATTGTTCTGTTTGTTCGAAATTTCATGGATTTCAACGGAAACACGATAGCGGCAAAACGATCCAGTGACATTAAACAAAGGAAATAAATAGAAGCATATGCAGATGCGAAAATGGTGTACTGAGATATTTTACACCAGATATTTCCGAACGGATAATTTGCACTGTAATCCACTGCTGTAAATGGTACACAAAACAAAATAAAGCATAGATCAGCAATCGCGAGCGCAACCACCATAGTGTTGTTTAAAGTTTTCATATTTCTGTATTTGAAAGAAATCACTAACACTGATATATTCCCGGTAACACCAACTACTAAAATAATTGCAAACAAAACCGGAACAACAACTTTATTTGTATGTTCCATAATTTCGTATTCCGATTCTTCGTCTGAAAGATTCATAACTATATTCTGTGAGGTGAACTTGCATAAAGCGTTTGCAATGTATTTTTCTTTGTGGCTCACAAACCAGCCATCAACTGTGCAAACGACCTCGGTTGTAACGTTATAAATATGCTCACCTTAATTTTATTGAAACGAGTTTGATTTTCACAATTAATTTAACATTTGGGGATTACTTCTGTTAAAATCCCAAGCATCAACTATGCAAATGAACACGACTTTTACACTTAATTCATCATTTTGGATACTGTATATTTATTTCAATAAGATGAGTAGCAATAAAATACAATAAAACTGATTGTTGATGTCCCGAGCGGCCATTGCGTGTGTATAATAAATCGTCACCAGATATTATCACGTCCCTTGGTCCCTATTACCGTAAATTAATTGCTTTTGTATACAAATGTGTTAAACCGTGATTTTAGTAAAATTCTTAGAAATCACACAGGAATAATTATTTAACACATACGATCCTAAATTTAATGATCCTAATGCGAACATGGACGATTGATATTCCATTAAATTAAAACTTGTTATGTCTATCTTTCTTACACTTGCATGATCCTTCAATTAACATGAATTGTTGTTACATGTGATACATTGTACATTAATTTAAAATTAGAACTTTTTGTCAATATTTCTTAAACTTGTATGATACTCATGAATAGCTTTAGAGTTACTCCATTAAATTATTATTTGTTTCATGTTGTTAAGTAATTTGCTAAAATAGAACTTGTTTTGTCTATCTTTCTTGCACTTCTGTCTCTTATAAGTGTAAACCTTAATAATCCAGATGAAACTCGTGCCGTTTCAATATGCATGCATACCCGGTAGACGTGGCCTAAAACTAACATACAATATTCAATGTTGGTAAGTTAAGATTATATCACTAAATTTGCGGTTATTTTACTGATACTATTTAACTATCCAAGCGTGCATGCGTAATATAAATTAGGATAATTTACATAGATAACGCGGATGAATAGTGATTCGGCTACGATATATAACTAGTTATATATCAAAAATATATAACGGGTGTTATTACACTCCCACACCGGAAGGTATGTGATAATAAACGATTCATTATCTTGTATGGTTTATGGTGGTCAAAAGTTTAAATAGAATGTGACCATACGCCGTGTAAAAATTTAAGATATCAATACATGGATATATTTTCTGCTATTGCTTGTGTACGACAGATTCTCACCGTCATAACATGACGCAAACTTTTCATAAGGGAGTTCGGTGTGAGAGTATTAATGTATTTTCATGTTAATTTCAATAGTCTGTCCATAAGCCTCTTTGCAAATGCGATTTTGCTGCTCAAAAGGGTAATCAAGAAACCCCAATGAACTTTTAATGGATCAATCCTAGAATCTACTGCTTGATCAAAGGGGAAGTGGTCTATTTCGTCTGATTGATAGGTATAATTTTTCTCACTGTAAAACTTCCTGATTTATCATTCCAACTGTCTTTCCCATTACATGTATATTCTGTAAGAAGAAAAACAGGAAGTGAAATTATTCTCAACTTTTATAATTTACTATTTTTAATTCATTACAGAAAAAATGCTTTATCCATGTTGGCTACCAACCTGGAAAGAAACACCCATAGCATGAACAGCATTTTTGAGCCCATAATACTAGAGGCAAATCATGGAGCTATCTCACCTTGAAATAGTCCATAATGAGGAATATTTAGGAATTCTAGAAAAAAAGATTGTTTGTCATTACCTGTAGAATACAATACCGTACTGCATGATATCGTTTTGTCATGAGCGCATTACAATAGAACTTCAAGATGGTGTCCAAGATAGCAGTCATTATATATTTCCATTATTATTATTATATATATTCAATTTACACCTTTTATCAAATATCAATAATAAAAGATGAAAAGGGAACTTTGAAGTCCCTCGACCACGACAAATATGAAAATATTGCAGGCCAGGTTTGATTAAGCCTGTTCATGGGCAGTAATGGAAATGCTTATTACTGCCCACGCCGCATTGAACATAGAACCTTTTCAGACTAATACCATTCCATGTTCAGCGGCGTACCGTCCGCAGATAAAGGAATGGATTTATTTGAACGAGAAAACAATGGGCAGAACTAAACGAAATTGAATTTTGAGATGGGATCTTAGAATATAAATCCTGAATATCACAGACGCCAAAGGCAAAATTTAAAAAGCAGGAAGTATATTCTTAGAGGTGATTGAAAAATAGGTACTTTCGATTGAAATGCATTCAAACCTGATATAAGACTTAACTTTATTGAATTAAGCTTTGCGTTTTGCATTAAAATTGGTACAACTTTATGAAAATTCCAACACCAACAACATCTCATCCAAGATTTAGTTTTAAATACCGTTTGTCTTTTATAAATCAATTATTGTCAGCTTTATTTGATTAATTTATATCTATCAACAACTTTATAGTATACATAATATTATATGGGTAACTAACATTGCTTTTAATCAGTTTCTTGTCCGAAACGCATACGAGTACATGTACTGTGATGATGTAGAAGCGATGTGCATTTTTCACTAGAGACACAGCTGCATATTAACAAACAAAATGATCATATACATAAGGATGCTTCATAAAGTCGACGGCTGCGTTTGACCGTATGCAATTCAAAACGATTTCTAATCTTTTCCCGTGACGCGCCCCAAATATGAACCATTTTGATTTCTTTTTCTTCATGGATTTGCTTTTTCTCAGTTTGTACTATAAATGATACGGCGATAACGCCCATGATGGTAAAATAGCGGCGGTATGCGGAAAAATGATGCGTTTACACCCTGGCTAACCTGGTACGCTGCGCGAACGGCACTACGCCGCGATCACGGCATATGCGACGCTTTTAACCGGCATAACCGGTGTCAATATAGGTGATTTTGTGAGGTTAGGTAAGAAAATCGCAGAGTTTTTGGTTAGATATTTAAATAATACTCAAACCAATAGGCCTGTACGGCTGTCAAATCATGGCTATTTATGATTCTAGTCTTCTCTGTGTCTATAATACAGTAGTTTGCTCAATCATTCGTGAAAATGGACCTCTCTTGCTGCTAAAGTTGAAATCTTCCTGAACAGAATCATCAATACAGATGACACGTGGCTGTGGCATAACGACCCATAGACTAAAGCTCAATCGACCATATGGAAAACGGTGACCGAACCACAGGCGAAGAAGGCGCGCGTCTTTCGGTCCGGAGGGAAGCATATGTTCACATTTTTATGGACAGAGCCGGTGTAACGTTGTAAAGTTACCCCCATAGAATAATGACCCCCCGGTCATTATTTTATATAAGATATTGTCTCCGCGGTCATAATGACTCCTCACACGTAGAAAAATGACCCCTCACGTAGAAATGTGACCCCATATAGAATAAGGACCCCCGACCCAAACCTCTATGGTACACTTAATTATCTCCATCGATAGGCATCGGAGGAGTAATGGCACCCGTCCGTGCACGCGTCCGTACGTGCAGATTTTTTGACCGCAACTAGACGGAATTGATTCAAGCTTCAGGGATTAACACTACCGATGCCTATTTGTCTGGAAAGAAAAAACGGTTAATGTCTCCGACCGAGAATCACTTGCCCCTCACCGTTGTGAGTTCGAGGCTTACCAGGGTCGTGTATGGGTGACAGGCATACACACTGTGCGGCGCTCAGTTTATCATTTAAAACACATGCGCTGGACTGCAAAGGAACGTTTCATCAACAAGATACGCAACTACTTTTTGCAATTTACGGCCTGTTTAAATATTAATCATCAAACATATTTATAATCACAGAACTAGCTAGTTTTCAGGCGGGGAGGGTGGCTGTAGTTCAATCTAGTACCTCTATGCTTCTTACCAGAACTCGTCTAATCCTGATCTGATGTATCATATTTCGATAGCGTCCACGCCTGGGAATCGAATCTGGGCAACTGGATTAGGAGTCAACTACATAAACCACTCTGCGATTGAAACCAAATATCTATATTATACAAGCAGAAACACTGTAAGTGCATGTTTGTTAGTGGTTTGAATCATTTTCGTAGTCATCAAAGTTGTATAGTGATTAAACGTCCCACACAGTGTAACAAGTGGAACTAGCAATGATGAAATAACTTAAAAATATTATTCTGTTTCCCTTTTCACGACCATTTGAAAAGTGGTTTTAGAAGTCATTTAGCACAAAAATGATAAGCAATGCATGCAAAAGATCTGAGTTACAGGTTAATTTACATCAATCTCAGATTATTATAAATTTTATTTCTTCCCTAGGACTGTATACCATTGGAACAGCCTACCACCTACTGTTGTCCTCCTCCCTACCCCAGAGCAGTTCAGTGCAGCTATATCTATCATTGAACATGTCTCGCCCTAGTTGTACAGCCCCCTGATCTATCTAACGTCAGATGAAGTAGAAAAATGTTGTCTTTGAAGTTAAAGCATATACAGCTACGTTAAAGCGACTTCTGTATAGTATAGGTAATACAATGATGATAATTCAAATGAAATTCAAATGAAAGCAATTTTTAATTTCATTTCAATAGACGTAGACGCAGCAGCAGCAGCATGCAGCGGCTCCAGTAGAAACAACAACAACAAATATAAAAGCCATAGAAACACGACAGTGACTTGAATCGATATAGAGTTTGTTAGAAAGAGGCTAGGTGGGGGTCAATATTTTACACATAAAATCGGGGGGGGGGGGTCATTTTTTATAAGGGGAGTCAGTATTTTATAGAAAGGGGTCATTATTTTATATAAAATAATGACCGGGGTCATTATTCTATGGGGGTCACTTTACCACGTTACACCGGCATGATTCTTCAACTCCGGGTACCCGAAGGAAAGGCAGTCAACGCCGACTATTACAGCAAGGTAATTACAATTTCATATTGTAACAATGTTCGCATTTATAATATCGAAACAATTTCATTAATATATTTATTTTTTAATATATAATATCCGTGAAAACCACTCATATTATAGAATACTTTAGGAAAAACTACTTGTAACTAATTTGTATTTTAAAATTAAAATGTTTCAGGTTCTGCGTCGTGATCTTACTCACGCGTTACGCAAAAGGCGCCCGGATGTTGACTTCCGTTATCTTACACCAAGACAACGCTCCACCGCACAAGGCAGCATCTACTTTGCTAGAGGTTGATCACTTGGGATTTGAGTTGCTAAATTACCCTGCATACTCACCGGACTTAGCTCCTATGGATTCTAAGGTATTCCCGGAAGAGAAAAGGCAGTTGAAGGGTATACTATTTTCATCCGCCGATGAACTCCAGAATGCTACACACTGTCAGATGATTGTGCGATCAGTTCCTCAAAGTTGGTACGTAAAAACATTTGAGAAATGGACACATAGACATGAAAAGTGCATTCGTCTTGGAGCTGATTACATTGAGAAATGAACGTTTGCTATTAATGAGATTTGTTTGACGTTGTGAGCGTCTTGTGTTAACGGCGTGCTCCAGTGCGCGTTGATAGCCTTTGCATTTACCCGTGTTATTTGTAAACTTTTATAAGTATTGACTAACGGTTTTCTGTACTTTGTTTGCGATGAATTGACGATTATGACGATATAAAAATTTTCTTGATATGAGTTTGTTTGTACTTTCTATAAAAAAAGTCTACGAATTTATCGTACAACCCTCGTAACAAATGAAATAGCATATTATCATTTGGAGTCGAATATACCGTCGTAGAAAACATAATTATTGGTAGAACTATATATAAATAAAACAATGTTTGAATTTGCATTATAAGGGATCATTGTATAAGAAGTATAGGTTAATACATGGGCAAGAAGTGCCACTTGTCGATAATGGCCATTATCGACAAGTGGCACTGCTTACCCATTTATTTACCTAGATTTATTACACGTGAACGTTAATTCCACTTCACTTTGTATTTAATTGGGCATTTTCATTTTATAAAATTATTGCATTATGATGGCAGTCACTACGTCATTTGAGTGTATGTGACGACATTTAACGAATGTTTACTATTTCATTCTTTGCTAAAATTTGAATGCTAGAAGTGATAATCGTGGTATGAGTCTGTAAATGCAATGATTTCATAGTGCTTCATTCTTAAGACTATCTTTTAGGCTAGCTCTATGTGAATATTATGGTGCAGATGAATGAAAAATAAAAAGGAAAGAAGTAATTTTAAATCGGAAATATTTTACGATTTAATCTTGTTTTAATTATAAAATGTGATGAAACCACGGAAAACAATTGAAAACCTAAAAATAAAATCGCAGGGCCATTATCGATAATGGCCCTGCCTCTCACAAGTTAATGCCCTGCGGCCTTGAATAACGCTTCCGGTCGTAACGTTAATTTGTTACTATGTATAGTAACACATGTAATAATGTAATTTTCTTCGACCAATCATATCAAGAAGGCAAGGCACTGATCTGCAATCTTCATGTCTCGATAAAACATGTTTTGTACAAAAACCAATGTGCTACTTGACACCTATCTTGAACCATTTGTAGACAGGAAAACATGGTTGAAATTACTAGTTGTAAGACGTGACTTGAGCAAAACAACACTTATCAACTTTGTTTGTCAATTTATTTTTCCGTCGGACTTCTTATTTTGTCATAAGCACTTCATAAATAATTACTTGATTTGCTCGATCACTCAAGCTTATCAGGTAAAATTGGCAACTGACTTTTTTATCCAGCACCCTACAAAGAAAAATCAGATGAAACGTTTTTTAATAATGTTTTTTTGTAGTTTGCTGTACGTTGTTGTACACGGGACTAGTCGACGTCCATGAACAGGCTAAATCAAACAGAGCCAGAAATATTGTCATCTTTGTCGTGTTCGATAGTTTTCGAAGTTCCTTTTCATCTATTTTGCAAGTAATTAAATTTCTTAAATAAGTTGACAATCAGATCGTTTATTTTTATTAAATCTTTACTAAACAGAACGATAGTGTCACGATGGCGGTAAGATTCGCATGTGGACTTAAAAGAATAACATTTTAAGAGCTGAAAACACAACGAACACTGCAACAGTTACTCCATCTCTGGCTGAAGCAATTTCTGCACTGTTATCAAGATTGTTTTTCACAAATCCAGATCCTTCCAAACAAATTCTAACATTTCCTTCTAAACTTGCTACAAATTCACTAGTAAAAAGATGTCGCTGTCCAATTCTGTTGTACAGAACATATCGGTCGAGACTCAGATAATACTCGCTTTTTTCAAGTTCTAATTGTTCACAGATATGAAGCTTTGTTACCAAAACATTGTTTCCCGGCGGACGCGGACGTCCAGTCCTAGCTACTTCAGTACTGTAAAATATTGTAAAAGATGGCCGCTGTATCGTCAACGATTCGCTTACCTCAAAATGACTCGAATACGGTCTACCATAAGGAAATCTCATGTTAAACAGCGAGGGTTTGAGAATAAGTGTTTTGTTATCGTATATCAGAAACCATTTTTCACCTATTGCGAGGCTAATGTCCTCAATGATCTGCATCGGAGTAGCTGATTGAAATATATATGACAAGTGTACGAGCAGGCATTTTGTGTTTGTTTCGTTGTTTGAGTCTGTTACCCGATAAAACGCAGAAAGTATTGTCCATGTTTTAAAAAAGTTAGGCATCGACAAATTTTTGATATCTGTTCCCGCATTTTGACCTTTTTCCCAAATGAAGGCCTTCGTCATTTCGAAATGCTGTTCACTGTTAAGTTCTAAAAGTACTCCGATGGTTTGCGCATACCATTGTTGTACAAGAAAGACACACTCGTCTTTTTTATTCCGCACCTGTCCAGTCGGGCAAAAGAGTGGTCTGCAGTCAATGGTTTTCTGAAACAAAGCCAAACTAATTATAACAGATAAAAATCTTGATTTGTTTTATTTTTAGTTTGTAACTTGTGCTCATAATCAACATTAAATTTTATCGTCACTAATTGGTAGCACTTCATACAGGTACAAACACATACAAATCCTTAATATGACAATTTTGAGAAATAGAAACTTATTCCCATTCACTCCCAGCCTTTGCCATTTCGAAAAGCTGTTCACTGTTAAGTTCTAAATGTACTTTTCCACACTATTTACACCCAAAAAATAAAATATAACTCTTATAATTATATGTCCCATTCAATTTCATCGCATTTGTACACTGGTAAGCTTATATACTCGGTCTGAGGAAACCTGCATTAGAAAGAAGGTGAAATATGCATATCAGGAATCGCCACATTCAGAAAAAACAGAGTTCCAACACAGTCAATAGAAAGAGAGGGAGAGAGCATGGTTAATAAAATGATCAGTTTCAAAAGAGACACCACTAACAATTAACAAAAATGAGAACCCGAGGGGTTATCGCCTTGGAAGAGTCAGTGCCGAATCAAAAGCCTAAACCAGGGTTTAAACCAGGTTCTAGGGTGCACCAACCTCACACTTGCCCAAACAGGTTCTCGTATCACAAAACAAATACAAGTTGTCTTGTTGAAACACCTCCAACCATGCAAAAGCACACAAACAAATAAAACACAAGAGTCTGATAACATTGCAAAGCCAAAGGGCGGGTACTCAAAGATCTTACAGAGACCAGAGCTCCTGGAGTAAAATCAGCAAGAACACGATGACATGTATAAAAGAAACAAATCAAGCTTCTAGGTTCTTTTAAGAAGAGATTTCCCCATAAACCTTCATAAACTCTTTAACCCATGCCACCGTTATGCAACCAAAGAGGTAAGCATAATTATCAACTGTAGATGGGTTAATCACCAGGCATGCAGAGCATTGTAAAATATCATGTTGGAAACCTTTCTTTTAAAATTTACAGATGGTTTTTACGAATAACCGGGAAAAATTAGCATTGCCTTTTATCTTCTTAAGTTTATAAATTAAATTAAATCTCCATAAAAACCTGGCAGTGAAATACCTTGTTGCAATAGCGATTTTAAACTGCATCTATATTTATGAATTAGATCTGGGTATCGACGATAACACTTTGAAATGTTTTCCTTAATTTGTGATACCGATAACCTTGTTTTAAAAGTTATTCTGTAATGTAAAGATTAAGTTCATTGTAATCATTAATATCGTTTCAAGCTCTTAAAAAAGCGGAAAAGCTGTGAAATATAAACCCCGTTAGATGTTGCACGGGGAACATCGCCGTCTAAAAACGGAAAATTTACTATATTAAAATTAAAATCATCTCTTTTATCTTATATTTTAGTAGTGACATAACCATTCTCAATTGACAGATTTAGATCGAGCAAGTTTGCTTGCTTTTCTGAAAAGTTCGCTTTAGTAAATTATAGTTCTTTAGGGTAGATCTTATTAACCATTAATGGAAAATGGTTATTATCTATATTAAATAAATCATCAAGGTACCTCGAGGTTTTGTTAAAAGCTGTAATGATATCATCTTGATGTTTAGTAGAAAGAGATAACATAAAGTCTTATTCATAACAGTGAAAAGAGGTCAGCAACAAAGGGTGCACAATTAGTACCCATTGGGAAGCCTATTACTTGTTTATAAAGAGAAGTTTATTTCAATAGCTTCCACTATGCATTAAAAGGAGATTGGTTTTTGGAATGCATAAAAAGATAAATTATAGTTACTTCTTTGGCATTCTTTGGACAAACAGTAAATTGTTTGTGGTTGTTAAGTACGTCTGTAGTAGGAGAATCCTGGTTTCTTGCTACAACATCCATATCCAACAAGCCAATGTAGCTACCGCTACCTCCAGTTAATCCTCTTTCAAAATGACTACATAGCTGGTGTTCACTGAAAAAAGGTCGTGAACAAATGCGACAAAATACATTAGCATATAGGTTAACGGTATCCCCGTAGTGCGGTGAGACAAGTCCAGACTGACACGCTTCTATTATTTCATCTTTAGTCGTGTTTGTACCATCTAAAGCTATTGGAATATCAAATTCGGTTGTTTTGCAAAAGTCAATCATGTCCCTATAGCATACATGAGGTTTTATGTTACTTAAATTTCCTGGATACATGAAGTGAACTCTGCATTCATTCGGCATTGATCCATGCGCCAGATATGCTGGCAAAATTTCAGGATCATAATTTTCGCATCGAAGAATGGCGTCCCAATACTCTCCATCAATTACGTTGTCGATTTCTGCACAAAACTTGTTCTTATAAATAGCATTTGTTTGTTTAGAAAACAGTGGATACAAACTTCCAAAAGGTCCGACCATTTTGTTACCACAAGCTTCGAATTGGTCAGATATATCTTTATCAGGCAAAGACGAAATCATGAAAAATGAACGAAAGGTTTGAAAATCCGTCTCTTTTGGTTCGCCGGTTACTGGATACAAACACTGACGATTACCAGCTTTTTTTTCTAATTGCAACAACATCGGGTTTGATGCTTAGTGCCAGGTTTTCATTTACAAAGCAACAACTTCCAGTATCCCCACAGTCAGGTTCGCAGGAGCAGTCTAAAGATACCAAATATAATATGGTTAATGGTACAATACTGTGAACATATAAGGTTATACAATATGGGCTAGCGTGTATCGTGCGTCCGTCTTTCATGTATCGTGCGTCTGTCTATCGTGTATTATGCGTCCGTCTATCGTGAATCACGCGTCCGTCTATCGTGTACCTTGCGTTTCGTTTACAACCTTAAACGTTCACAGTTCTGGATATAGTTAATGGTGTTGTGGGCTACATGTACCAAGCAGTGATCTGATTGGCACAAACGATGAGGTAACCAGCCATAAGGTAATGATAAATATCATTTGAAAATGCAAAAGGTGTTTTTTACCCGTCTCTATAGTTTTATTCGTAATATGTGTAAAGATTTTTAAAGAATACAAAATCGGACGACAAGCTGCCATAAAAACGTTATAGAATTTAGAGACAAATATTTAATTTCTGTTCAAAGTGGTTCGTGGTAGCAGTGGTTACTGTTACCAAAAGGGGAAATAATTACTGAGATGAGATCGTCAAGTGGGCAAGAGTTAACATGCCATGATAAATTTTACACGTTTTAATATTATACATTAGCATACTGCGAGAAACATTTAAATATTGGTAACCCGGGAATCGGTTTTAACGGCAGTGTTAAATAAGTTTGGCCACGGACTCTTTAACTCCATGGGTACATTCATTTGTTCATTGTTTGCATTTGTTTTGGAAATGTGTCATATTTTAAATGTTTGTTATGTCTTTCTCTGCCTACAAATAACCAAAGATCGGTTGATAATGTTAACATTGGCGATACTTGTAAACAGTACCATTTTCATGATCGTATATTATTTAATGGAAACGTTATTGCATAGGTCCTTTGCGAGAGGTCATAATCGCTGAAACCTGTTTAACTTTACTACATGCATGTATGGTCGTAGGTTCGAATCATATTTTGAAATGTTTTCCATAACAATTTATTTAAATCTCCAGTTGCTTTACATTATCGAAAACACAATACTACTCCACTTATTCTACTTATTCATTGAGACAACGAATGTAAAAAGAGTGTTTTGTTTTATTCATATGGGTATCGGATTTGCTTAATTTTGAAAATGAAAAGAATGGCTTTGGTTTTAAATAAAGAAGACTCAACAAAATTAAAAGATTTTACTTACCGCTACAACATGACCTGTAAGGATTATCAGAGTTGTCTTCCGTGTCATCATTTGATGATGACTTCCCTTTGCAAATAGTTGAACGCGGACAAAGCTTTGTCAGGTGGTCAGACATACGATCCGATATTTGAGACCTGCTATCAGGACCTGTTTTTTCTGCAAGGTTCATCACCAGAAGAACCACTATGATGATTATCATAGCTAGTTCTGATTACACAAAGCACCACACTGCAAGTTATGGTTACACAAGGCACCAGACTGAAACTAGAATTGTTAAATTTTAAAATTTATTTTTTTCTGGTCGTAGATGGACATTTATGTTTCATCCAACAAAATAAACATAAAACTCAAACTATTTTAAACATTTGCAGATAATATAACTTACACTTAATAAATTCGGTCTTCATGTTACATGTGTAATTGCAAATCACATAACTGCTCTGTTTCACATCTTAATATTGCATGACAATAATATCTCTTGCACACCATTATATAAAAGATAATTAAAACCAAAGCAAGTTTTTTTAACTCTGAATGGGGAACAGCATTTCGAAAGTAGCGCTTCTTAAATGCACACTTTATTTGTGTTCTCCACAGTGTTTATTTGTGAATAGATTACCTTATACGTGACAAATACGTCAGGAAAGAGTAACTAATGCAAATAGATGAAAATGGAACTTTGAAAGCAAACGAACACGAAAAATATGAAAATACTGCAGGCTCGGTTTGATTGAGCCTATTCATGGGCAGTAATGGGAATGCATATTACATGTACTACCCACGCCGCCTAGCCCCGGGTTGAGCGCAACTCAGTAATTACACCATTAAATAGTAAAATTTCGATCCATCCCAAACGAGCATATGACGGTGAACATGGAACCTTAAATTAGGTATTTTCAGATTAATACCATTCCATGTTCAGCAGCGTATGGTCCCCAGATAAATAAAAAGGGTTTCCCCTAAACGAGATACCAATGGGCGAAACTAAACAGAATAGAATGTTGACAGGGGATCTTAGAATATAAATCTTGCATATCACAGACGATGCCAAAGGTTAAATAAATGTTAAAATAAATTTTAACATTATCGCCATTAAAGTAGAAAACACACTAATGCTAATGTTATTAACGGTTAAAGTTGCTAAACAATATTATGTTTTATAATATACTTAAGGACAATGAAAACGCACGGTCGGGATAATTGCATTTTAACAAGGAAAATATACTTTTTATTTAAAAATCACATGAATTTATTGGTTCAATCTGTATCCAGTTGTTCATGGTCACAATTAGCCAAAAGTGTTACTTTTGATTTTTGGGGTACTATCTTTATTACACAATAATTTTCTTATTATATAATCAATTTTCACATTTTTGTTATCGAAATGACCGCAATGCATTCGGTTTTATGACACTGGGAAAATATTTATAGATAAAATATTTTCCTTGTTAAAATGCAGTTATCCCGACCGTGCGTTTTCATTGTCCTAAATTATATTTCAGATGAGAAATTTATACATCACACACTGTCTCAGCAGTGTCTTTTCGTGGGTTTTAAGTAAAATACATTTAAGGATTGAATCGATATTTGATAGTTTTCATTTGGGTATGGAAAACAGTTGGTTTGTTTAAAACTGTTTTCATACCCTAATGAAAACAATCAAATATCGATTCAATCCTTTATTTACACACATAAATAATCTCATTAATACAGAAATAACTAAAAGAATTCATGATATAACGGCTTTTTCAAATGGCTGTTGGAACAGCTACGATGACGGCAAAGTGAATGACGGCACGCTTTTTCGCAGCAACTCGTGGCAAAACCGTGCGTGCTCGGCGACGTCGCACATCAAAACATCGTGCAACGTCCAATAAAGTTTTAACGGCTCTACTGTAGCCACGCCTTTTAAAGTAATAAGTCACACTGTTTACCATCAGAAATTATTTTTCGTTAGATTAATAAGACTTCATCGTAGAGGACGAAGATATAGTCTAAATATATGTATGTTTGAATATATCAAGAATGGCCTAATCCAGAAGACTAAGCCTACATGTAGGTAGAGAGGAAACGAGAGCATGGTATATACAATATTCAATTTTAAAATAGACGGCACAAACAACAAATTAAAATGAGAACCCGAGGACTATCGCATACTGTGATACTATCACATGTATTAAGTGATTTAAAGGGTTCAATATTTACACGTTTATTGTTTTAGAACAGTGTGTCTGGCGCTTTTCATTAACCTTATTTGTCTTGTTTTCCAGAACAATATCTGAAAAAGATGCCAAATTATAAATAAATGAAACTGTTAAAATTATTGTCCAAAGGAATGATAGCGATTTTTATATGAGTGCTTATTGTATGTTTGGGAGAACATTAACTGTTCACTTCCAATAGAATAGACTTAATAAATAATATCATGAACATGATGAGTTCAACAATAGACTTGTGTGTTTTGTTTAAAATAAAACGGTATCACTAGTGGCACCGCGGGATAAGGACTTAAACAGTGTTGTGTTTTGTTTGAAACACAGTTTCAATATACAAATCATGTCAAGAGTTTGGACCATTTTAATTCTGTTTTCACAGAAACCCTGTGCTCCTAGACCTTTAACAAGGCAAACACTATTTTAGTCATAGTTTCATATATTCTTTGTGATTTACCTTACCATAAGGACAAAGAAAGCTTTTTGTTGTTTTTAATATAAAGATTTTATGTATGCTGTCATATTCCTAGATCACGGAGAAGAATTCATACGCAGTAAATATTTTCTAACCCTATAACTATTATACGTATATATTATTATACGTATATATCCCCTGCCCAACGATGTAAATTTTGAACACTCCTGAAAACAAACCTATATTTCAATTCGGGTCCGGTCCTCTAGACACAAACCTCTTTCATACGACCTAGAACTTGGTTTAAACCCACAGTGCAAATTGTTTTGACACTGACCGTTACAATGCAAAACCCCTTGGGTTTTCACTTTCGTTATTTGTTTGTGGCCTCTATTTTGAAACTTATTCATTCTCGTTTAACCATTCTCTCTTTTCCTCTTTACTTTTTGACTTTGTGGGGATGCTGTATCTGCTTGATGTGGTAATTGCTGATGTGCATATTTCATATATTGAGCCATTAGCAGTAAATCGTTGGTGAACAGTTTCAGAGACTCTTCTAAAATGCGTATCATACCCTAGGATTTGAACAACATACTTCATAAACCTGACTAGATTCAAATAGAATCTCCATGTGTCTCTTATAATTTTATCATAGGACTGGAAAAGCGCTTAATTTTATGTTCATATTTTAAGAACTCATTTTGAAATACATTACCACCTTAGCGTTAATGTATTGGAGCCGTCCTGGTGTCTTGGGATGTCTTTAGATTTTTTTGGAAAATTCGGGACCGATCTTGTGGCAGGACTCGTGAAGAACACTTCCTAAGGCCACAGTTACACTAAAAAAAATAAATACTGAAATTAACTGGGTTTCATAAAAGTTTAATTTCTACACTTGGAGTATAATTATGCGCTAAGTGGATCAATATTTAGACAATTTGGCTGTCAAGGTTTTCAAATTTTCGCAGAGATATCAATCGTTACTTAATATTAAGAAATATCATGCACTGAAACAAAGAACTTTTTTTATTTGCTTAAGTTTATCAATCAAATCTCTATTATTTACTAGCTAAGAAATACCTTGTGACGATTTTAATTTGCGGCAATACTTTTATCAAATCTGGGTATCGGCAAAAAAACTTGCGTCAGTTTTCCATAATTTGAGGTACCGATAACACTTATTATTCATTGTTTATTCTGACTGGTTATCCAGTGATTACGTTCATTGCAATCTTTAACACAATGTAAGCTCTAGAAAAACGACTACGTTGTGAAATATAAACACCTTAAGATTTTGAAAGTCTATAAAAAACATCAAAAATTCAAACTTTCAATTAGGTTTGTTTCAGATATTGCTTTTGTGATTTTCGGAAACAAGTTTTACTTTTAAATTTCCGATGACTCCTCTTCACAAAACATGATTGCGTTGTATAAAAACCGTTATCAATTGTCTACATTGCATATTGCTTACAGAACTTTTAAGAATGATATATAAACGAGTGAATTGTCAATCGGCCGCCCCATGTCCGCGTATTTTATGTATTTTCGGATTGGGGAAGAAATCTGCACTAACACGAAAATATGTATTTTCGGATGAAATTTCAATTTAATAATGGAGTTAAACTGGTAAAATTATGGTTCGTATATTAACGTTTACATCTTTCATCAACATATTTCATTTTAATCAATTCTACCGTTACACATAGGTTATCATTAAAAAAAACGCTGACTTCATCTTTGCCCAGAATTCGGCCACTTATTAAAGTGTTAAAGAAATTATTTACCTAAAGGTTATTATAGAATGCTTTGAAACATATCTTACAGCCATGTGTCATGATTTATCAGGTAAACTAAACAATTTTCATAAATTTCAATATAAAATAATTCCGATCATTTGTAATATATATCGTTGTCTTCTTGAAAACGCACTGTAATAATGTTCTGGACTGAAGGTTATAAAGCTGAGATTGGAAACCAGTCTCAAATCGCAAGCATCTGATTGGCTGAAATGGCGTCTGGTCGTGATTGTTACGTATATCAGGGCTATCCGATCAACCTTTTTGGGGTTGTCCCGGTTAGCTCAATCGGCTAGGCGCTGTCGCCATGACGGTGCGGGTTCGCTCCCAGCAAGAGGCACTATAATTTATAACCTTGGGCAGTGTTCAAATGAGCACAACAGTATTTTGTGCCAATTGGTTAGAGGAATATCATTGTACAAAAAGGAAAAGTATAATATGATTCATGGTCTATATGTTAAACATGGGCGACATTTAATGGAAAATGAGAAATAAATACATGCATATAACTCAATTTCACAAAATGTGAATGAAACAGATAAAAAATATTGAATAGGAATTTATAATTGAATAACAAACCTTCAAAAATCGTTTGCGAGGTTTCAACAACGAAACGAATAAGTCTCTTAAATTACTGCGGGAAAGAAATTAATTATATTTTCACAAAAAATATTATTTACCTGCGTTGTTAGGAAGAACAAAAGTTCCAAAATATTTACCACCTGTATAATTTCCCCCTGCCCATTGATGATAAGTCTTGAACACTCCAGGAAACCGTTTTACCGTGTTTTATTAAAAGCCATGAGTGTTTTAAAGATCTTGTGTCTGTGTAATATAAATTTTAGAAAAACGACCTTTTCAAAAGTCGGAGAATGTAGTGCCGTGTAAGGATGATGAAGCTTCGCGGAATTTACGGCTTTGTATTTCAAACATGTAAATTGTAACGGCTAGTCTAAGAACTGTTTTCTCAGCGAATAATTCATGTCTTATTGCAAACTTGTCATTTCGACTTTGTCTTGTTCTTTGATTGCTTTTAGAAATTATTTCTATGTTGCGTGTAAATCGAATGCCGGTCGCTAATGACTGTTGTACAGATTTCGGATGGTGTAACGTCTCTTTAAACAATAAATGCTCATTTTTTCCAGAGGCGAGGAGCGAAAGAGCTAATTGCGGAGCAAAGCATAGGTGGCAGATAGAAAACATAACATCGTACTCGATTTCAGTGCATCCTTTATGCTTGTTTACAAACACATTCACTGAAGGTTCCTTATTCAGCGCAATATACAAGCTATCATTTGGAATTGATCGAAAAAAAAGATTAGTTTACTGGTGTAGATAATTTATTTTACTCAACATGGGCTTAGGCGGAGTGGGCTGTAATAGGCATTCCCGCTTCTGTCCATAAATAGGCTTACTTTTAAAAACCAAGTACGCAATATTTCAACAACTGCTTCAAATGTTTAACTGTTTTAATAAATTTATTTTAAACGACGTTGTTGCAAAACGAAGCCGTTTTTAACATTATTTTTATCTATTTTGGTACCGGTATGTTTTGTTTCTATCAAATAAGAGGCTTTAAAAGGCTAAAGAGAAAATTCATATCCTCCAAGTAGAAGAAAAAATATGTATTCATTATTTAAAGTACCGAGACAGAATAGCTATGTTATGAATAAAAAGATTATCCAAAAATATTCTGTTCGTTGAACTCAGAAACGTTTCTAAATGATCACAAGTATAAGATCGAATCTATATTTAACATATTTAAATTTGATGATCATGCTCCGCGAATATTACAAAATAAGTAAGTAAATGTACCCTTAAGTACCATTTAAACATTGTACAGTTTATTTATATATTGTATACGATTACAATAATAGAATAAATTGTACCTGGCTCCATAAAAGCATTATGATGAAAACAAATAATATTTATATGCATGCACCTTATCGATCACGATTTGTTAACCTTTTTATATATATCAACGTCCATAAATAAGTGATCAGATATAATTTTTTTTGAGACACACGTAAAACTATACAAATATAGCATAATATCTTAAACATTACACTAGATAGATAAATATAACATACCTCGTTATGAAGAAAGAAGGATCAGCTAACGGCAGACAATTCACATCAAACAGTCACTGTGAAACCCACACAATTCAGAAGACTATATAGCATAGAACAATAATTATTTAAGATATATTGATATTTATTACGTCTTGATATGATGAATACATTAAATTTTATGGCATAAAATGACAGAAATAGATACATGTATCTCCTGATAATGGTAATAAATATATCCTAATGAGGCAAAGACGAACGGGGCAGTATTTATTTACCTCAGCAAAACTATAGTTGTCATGAACTGCTGCTTGTCGATTACTCGTCTTGCTAGTTAAAGATGTTAAACACATGTAGGTACAGAGGAAAAAAAAGATAATTTGAAATTCTATCTGGTTGCAACAAACAATGTTGCAACAAACAACGAGATAGAGTTTCAAATTATCTTTTCATCCATAATAAACTGACATTAAGTTTAACATATCATATATTGAAACGTCTCGGAGGTTTATCACATGTACGTATACTCGTACAGGAAAAGGCCAGTTGTGAAGTGATAAGAAGAAAACGCCACGTGTGTAGTGATAAGAATACGTCTAGATTGAAAAATACAGGTATACTGGCATAATGATTTCGCTCTGCCTCCAATACTTTCCATCCGCAACTACCCCTCTTGACAAATGAGCATATGCAAAGACGATATGCAAAGACGTTTTGGACGCTCGATGCACGATAAAAGATTTAGGTGCACGTTACACGATTAAAGGACGCACGATACATGTTAGACGGACGCACGATAGACGCCATCGTCGGATACCCACGCTCGACTATATTCCGTTTTACTACATTCGTCGACCGTGGGTTAATAGATTAATTTTCTGCCGTTTTATTGAATTGAATAGAACAAGTAGTGGCCAATCATAATGCTGCTTAAAACTCGATACTCGAAACGATTAAAGAACGAGCATTATGATTGGACTAAAATCTTCATAGGATCATGAAGCGACCAATGAAATAGCATTGCCTAAAACGGCGAAAAGTGAACTTAATATCCCACGGGCGATGAATGGAGAATAACGGAATGGATCGGTCGTGGGTGTCCGACGATGGATAGACGCAGACTTTGAAACCTTACTCGTTCACGGTACTGTATGTAATTAATCAGATTCTGGCAATATCATACGCTGTTGCGATAAATGGTGTTTAATGTTATTTTAAAAAATTAAGGTTCGGGCAGTCCTTCTTCTTTTTCGAAACAAGTTAAAGCGAGCACAACAACAAAGTGGGAAATAAACCTGCAACAGCTGACACTTTCGATGAAGCATGTTTATTGTGCTATTATCGGTGACGTAGGCGTTAGGAAGAGCAGCTTGGTTGGTGCATATATATAAAACAGTTTTCCAACCTTTGTACCCGAGGCTTATGAATACTTGGCTAGGACCTTGGTTATCGACGGGAAAATAACAAGCTTGGTAATAATTGACAGGGATCCTGATGTAAGTAAATGTTTGTTTTAGGTACGGGGTATACCTAAAGAAGAGTATCGGGAAGCATTTGATAAAAGGCTCAGACGACTACATCTGTGTGTAGAGAAAGGAAAGGAGGAGAGTACTTTGAGTACTACACAGAGGAGGAGACTACTTTGAAAGACTGTAAAAACATAAACCGCATCAGACAATAAACATCAGAGATAATGAACGCCCCTCGTAGAATATTTACCAGGGAGAAAATGCTGTAGGCTGTGATCCAGGTGAGTGGGCCCTTTCAACTCCCAGAAATGAAAATTTTGTAGACCCTAGTCCGTTCATCTCAATGCCTATCGTTTTCTTTTGCATTTTCTACCATCTGGGTGTTGCGGTTTTATGAATTGCGGAAGTTGTACACCGGAAAGTTCTCAATAAAATCGTTTTTCTCGAAATGACTCGGGTTAACAATACATATATTATATAATTTTAATGGCTGATTTATAAAGCTTTGATTTCTGAAGTTTTTGTTTCGCTCGCTCGACAATCCAGAGAGTACATTTCGCGAGCGGGGTGGAAGTCATCAACAGATCTCGTCAGCCGGCATCGTCGTGAAGGGAACCACTTTAAGCATTTTTACCATCGGGACCTGGATCGGCAATGTTTGGCGAGGTGTGTTGATGGCTTCGCGGATACTGGTAAGCACCGTCTTCCCCCGGATCGGCCGCCCTTGGACGCTGTGGAAGCCTAAGGAGAGACAGCAGGGAGGATCCAACATCTTCGGATGACACAGATAACCATTGATCCAGTCCACTCGATCGAAGTAGGCGGAAACAGAAGAAGAGGACGGCCGGGACGGACTCCTGCAGCGTGGTGGCGGCACAATGCGGATGGAGATGCCGGGGGTGTGGCCCTTATGAAAGTTATGGATGTGTCCTTGGTCGGCGGTACTGGGTACACTCAATGTGCCCGGGAAACCGACCAGGGGTTCAGGGACGTCGGCGGCGGAAGAATGACGGCCAGAGGCATCACTACGTGGAGACCACCTCCAGATTGTCAGCGATGGATACACTTCATAGGTTGAATTAACCGCAGTACATTCATCTTTTTTGGCATCAAAATTGGACCGTCATGCACAGTTGCACCCCGCAACTACCAGTTTTAGGCATCCAAATTCAACTTTAATGGACCACACCATAATGTCCTCGGTCAGAGGCGGAAGGGTCCTTAAACTGAGAATTAACAACAACAACAGTTTTTGTTTCGTTGTGTTTTTTCTAACCAAGCGTATTGTTTGTATTCCTATCCTTAACCTAAAAAGAGAAATTTATAGGAAAAAACATAAGCTGTTGATGGTATTTTAAAGAAAAATCAAGCGTAAATGAAACAGTGTTTTAAACACAGATTTGCCAAAATATTATAACGATATTTGAAAAGATTAAGAGGTCGCAAACATTGCAAATGGCGAAAACTAGCTAAAATTTCAAAAATGAATTTTGGGGGAAATACTTGCACACTTGCACCACAGGTTCTTAAATGAACAAACAGGTACAAGTTATCTCTATTGATAATTACATTTTTTATTTCTGTTGCCTTAAAATGAAGGAGATGTTCAAAGGTTTACAGGTTTACGAAGCGGTTGACATGCACAAACCAGCGTTTACTGCCTAAACTTTTGAAATGAAACCGTTTCGAAAATTAATTTGATATTTTTTGAAATTTTGAAATGATACTTTTTATATAATGATGATTATATTTAGCTTAAGGTAACACATAGTTTATCAATAAATTACCTTTCAAAATAAAGTCCGCTGGAATTTTTAACGAACTTTTAGATTAAAAATTTTAAATACAATACTGCAACGTGGGCTCAATTGTTTTTGTACATTTTAAAGAAAATGGAGTTGTATCAGGTGAATGTGTCCTTTTATATCTGTATGCCCCAATTCTTTTCAAGAAGTAGTGACAAAGAGCAAAAAAACGTATGCAATACGTTCATAAAAAAGATTAGCCTAGTGCGCATGGAATTAAATTTTCCCTTCACTAAAAATTTATGAGAAAAGTTAATTTTCTACCTTTCAGCATAATAATCTTCTAGAAATGGATGCACCACATGGTCCCGGTGACATAGAAAAGGAAGAGACCTTTCTGGACTTCAAAACTATAATACAATGTAGTGACAACCACATTTTTATCCATCCAGTCACTGTCAGAATTTAAAAAAAAACATGTATTCTGTGTCTCTTATTTGTTAAAACTACAAGCTTAAGCAACTTAATTTTTAGTGTCTGTTAAGTAATGAATATTAATAATTTTATGACGTCATGTCTGATACTAGTTGTAAGAAAAAAAAATGGGGCGATCGCTCAGTAATCTATACTGTATATTAAGTGAGGTTTTAATAATTAAGAAACCACGGACACTTCGTGACGCTGAAACGATCATGGAAATGCTTCCGGTACACACACTTTCATCGATTATCACATTACATGTTCTAGATATTTCGCAGTTGATGAATGGTTCAAAAGTTTTATTCAACTCTTTCTTCGAGATTTCCTTGTATGCAGGTCTGTTTTTGTAAAAATTTCTTTCCGTATAAGACTTATGTTCATATATATAGAATGAAAACACTTCAGCATGTATCACCAAATATTGATTCCCGTCTAATACATACATGTAATATTATGTAGTTGATAGCAATTTGCTTTCATTCTAGGGTTGTAGCTTTCTTTACGCGAGAAGGCGGCTGAATCGAAATGATTCTCTTCAATACGCTCAAAATACACCTGCCTGCAGAACCGGAAACACATGTGTCAACCGACGGCAATATGGACAGCAATATGGACACCGCTTCATGTTGCAAACGCGTATTTCTATTCTGAATATTTTAAACCTTTTTCAGATAAACATTCCATTGCCAGAACTGTTATCAGTAAAATAATCCTCTACCGATATCGCGCACAGATGATGACGTTCATCGGGGCTATCCGATCGGGGTTGTCTCGTTGACATCAGTCGGTAGCGTTGTCGGAATCGTATGGCTTGCCGCTGTCGCGGTGACGGTGCGAGTTGGTAATAATAATAATAATAATAATAATAATAATAATAATAATAATAATAATAATAATAATAATAATAATAAATTCTTTATTTTTAGAAGGCTACATATCAAGTTTGAACAAAAGGATGCCAATCTTAATTACAATACAATACAATACAATACAATACAATACAATACAATACAATACAATACAATACAATACAATACAATACAATACAATACAATACAATACAATACAATACAATACAATACAATACAATACAATATGGCCCTCTTACAAAATAACAATTACAAAATAATTCTATAAAAAGAACAACATTAAATGTTAATTAAAACAAAAAAAATGACATTCACAACAGACAGACACTCAATAAAAATATGAGAAATAGTATATACATTAATCACATCAATATTGCGACAGATTAAATAGAAATTGTTTCAAAAGATGCTTAAAGCAATTGAGTGACTTAACTGGACGTATTGTTATTTGTATATTATTCAACACTTCTCTACAATATTAACTAAACGTGTCTTTTAAGTAATTTGTTCGTGGAGTCAATTGTGAGGGATTTTTCAAAGGCGAAGTTCGATCCCAAGTATCATTTGAAATGTTTTTTATATACGGTGTACTATTTTAATATTTGATTTCATGAACAATCCTTTCATCAAGTTTCAAGTTTCAAGTTTATTCACATTATCTCTCAGTTTGTTACATAACAAAAGCATGAGAAGTACATAAATATACGTAATCAAATAATAATCACATGCGCATGGCAGCTTGCAGAGGACAACTCTTTTTAGGTTTTGCTTTTTTTTTGTCATCGTACTATATTCATAAAGTATTTAGTTGATATCATCGTTAGTTGAACCTTTATCTGAGTGTGTAAATTAAAGTTTGGAATTGAAATTATAATTGTTAAAGAATGTATTTTCTGTTGCATGCACATATGATTATCATTTCAATAGGGCTTACATATTTTCAAGTACGCAAACAATATGTTTAATTAAATAATCAAATACTACAATAAATATTCAAATGAACTCATTTGTATACATTTCATCACCTAAATCATCTGTTTAAACAAGGGCTCTTATTTCCTGTATGATTAGTCTGATTAGAATAAAAAGGGACTGAAGGTGACACGTGTATCTATTCATAAAGTCAAATGAGTAGGGGATTAGACGGTCGAGAGTTAAAAGTGTCAACAAGTGTGTGTGTTTTTTTTTTGTTCATAAACGCTACAAAGAACCAAAGGCAGACATAGTTATAGAGACTTACTAAGGAAAGAATCATAAGGCGTAAAGGGCATAGTATAAAGTGTGAATAAGAGTCTTGGAGAGGAGTCTGGAGTCTGATCTTGAAGCTGAATTAATGGAGTGAAATTTTTTGTTAAACCTTGGAATTCTGTTTTCAATGTTGTTGTTTTTTTTTATATTTTAGATGGTAACAGAGATGTTGATAAAAGTGCCAAATTTTTACCAAATATTTCAAGGTGCGAAGACTTTAACATTCAGATAAAAATAACTCTCAAAATAACCATCGAAATATTGTTGTTGATTTTATGTTTATTCGTCCTATTTCTGCAAAAAAAATGAGTAAAACTAATTTCAAGGTCACTCCAAAATCTTGCTCCAAAATTACAGCTGTAACGTCAGACTTTAGATTCCACTCCACTCCAACACTCCACTCCATCCTTTATACTATGCCAGCGTAGAGTAGAAATAAAATAGACGGAATGAAAGCTAATGGCTACCAACCAGGGGACTGGGAATCAATATTAATAATTATGATGATGCATAATTGCTGATGCGTTTTCATTGTTTAACTTTTCTGCAAATAAGTATTCTCCAAAAATGACCCGCAGAAAAAGAAATCTTGAAAATTGTTGACTTAAAACTATCGAACAGTTCACAAATTGTGAAATACCGAATGTGATAACGGTAGAAGGTAGAGGTGTACCGGAAGCATTTCCATGATCGTTTCACCTAAATTGTCATGTTATAGAGTAAATCTGTTTTTACCAATTTCACCGAGCGAGCCCCCTAATTCGTATTTACTCTCGAGTAGCGAAACCACGTGTGAAAATACATTGTAACGGAGTTCACGAATGAAATATATTAATTTTATACCAGTGTTCTGATAAATGCAACAGTCATCGAATCACAACCCCTTATATCGGAGAAAAAATTAAAATGAAATAAAAATGAGTTGAATCTGACCATCTTCCCATCCTGATCAAAATAAAGGGTAACAACTTCGCAGAACTCTGTTTGTAAAAAGGGAGGTAATAGAATTATAAAATTATCTTTAGTTTTCATTTCAAACGCAATTGCAGTAATGTTCTAATAATAAAAGTTTATGAATACAAATATATTATTTTTAATTGTGATAGAAAATGAATTGTTTTTACGTGTATTAAAGCGATTAGAATTTCAGTTCTTATACATATATGTATGAATGTTCAAATATGTCGAGTATCAGTAAAATAACCCGTTACTGGTTACGATCATTGTAATTGTAACTCGATTACGACAGTAACTCATTTTTGAATGCGTTGTTTGAACAATGCGTAAGCTACTTTACGGCGTTTTAATATTCCATAATATATTAAATATGTTTCATAATAACACAACTATTTACTAACGGAGTTCTGCAAGGCTGTACGCGATACTTAAGCGAAATGAAGACAACCATATGTTTTCAAAAGAAAACTCATTTCCGTGTTATCCCGAATTATTGCCCTTACCAAGTTTCTCTACCGCAGTTTCGCTTCAACATTTTGTCGGCTCATCCCTTTTTTACGCCAAGCTGATGTCATATGAACTGATTTGCAGCAAGATTTTTAGCGTTTCAATCTTATGTAAGGGATAAACACAATCTTATTATCAAATTTTATATTGGTCTTTGGGGGCGGTCATCAGATCTAACGATTTATGCGATCTGATTTGCTTCTAAAGATGAGGAATTGCATTGGTGGTCCAATACATACAAACGTTGTCGCGTAACCGAGTTTCGACTTACGCTTAATGTTATGAATATAAACTCATAATTTGGATGTAATATATTACATCAATTCCAAATACAAACATCTACAAAAATATAATATGACGGCTATACATTCATGTTGTTTCAAGTTTGTTCATCAATTTTAGAAAATTTATAATACATTCAATATTATAATTTAAATATATAACTGAAAACAAAAGCTTTGATTATAAACATGGTATGCATAAAATTTTTATTACCTCCCTTCTTAATAGAAGGTTCGGTTCCACGTTTGTTTAACCTCAAAATTTACAAAACAGTATAGGTGGCAAACCAGAACTACCTTAAAATAACACTTTGTTAGTTTAAGGTAGTTCTTATAGGTAGTTCTACCTTAAACTAACACTTTAAGGTAGTTTAAGTTTAAGGTAGTTCTACCTTAAACTAACACTTTGTTAGTTTAAGGTAGTTCTTATTTGCCACCTATAAGTACTGTTTTGTAAATTATGTGGTGTCAAAATGATCACGATTTTCTTGCATTTTGAACAATTAAAGCTATTAATAATGTTATTTGATATTGTTAAATGACAAAAACATCAGGCAATTTCGGAAAGGATGAAAATTTATTACAAAAAAACGTTTACAGTGTTTTAATAATAAAAATATGTTACCCGGTATAATATGACGTGTTTTTCGGGTGTCAAAGTAAAACACTTTCCACTCAAATGAATACAGCAATGAATCACACTATCCACTTCAATGTTCTTTCTAGTGCCGACCAGTGTTTTGTTGATTTAAATCAAAATCCAAACGCATCTTCTGTTGTCCCATAAGGTCATTAACCCATGCAGAAAGCATGCAAATCATACCCACCTGAGTTTACCTATAGGACAATTTAATTAATCTCTAAATAAATGACAATCAAAGCTTTGTGTGACGGAATTAGTGCAGTAGTTTAATATTTTTTTAAGTCACTGTTTTAAAATCCTGTTTAAAAATGTTTGGCACTTTTGTGAACATCAAAGTGGATAGTATAAACACATTAATTTTATTTTGGGGTCGTTTAAAATGTTTATACAGCCGGTTTTGCAGGTTTATTTATATGCGATTACGCGTTTAGATAGGGTATCTTCCAACATTATTGACCTGGCACTGCATTAATTTTCGTAAAGGGCATTGAATAAACACGGGTATCAGCGAAAACACCGATATATTATTCAATTTTTACACCTCAGTGATGTGTGGAGTATTTAAGGAATGATTCTTATTTTGGTGCAGTTCATGCAGATTGGACGTGCATGCGGGAGCTGGCAAATCCATAAAGCTCGCTCGAACGTTTTACAGACCTGTGGAAATCGTTGTTGCGACATCGTGTTAGACTAAACAGAAAGTGCAGTTTTTGTGTCACCCTAGTGAGATTTTTAGAAAAACGATTTGGATTTGACAATTAATGTAAATATTTTTTGAAAGAGTTATATAGTACAGATAATCACCTGCATACTTCAATGCATTCATGCCACTTGTATCCAAAATATTGATAAAAAATTGAGACATGGTAGAAAATTGTATGTGTAGAGTTACATCCCTTTTTTATGGTATATTATATCAGTCAAAGATTTGGGTTCTAAAAGGCACCCCACACCATCCCAACACCGCCCCGCCCCCCTTTGATCTCAGTTTCTCGTTTATTCAAACTATTTGTGTAAAAGTTCTTGTGGCCTCTAACTCTACATTGCATATCTGCAAGTCGAAAACGTTTCAACAAAAATCACTCATGATGATGATGTCGATGGCGATGTTTCGTTAACGTTATTGAGGGCGAGCTGCTGCTGTGAAGAAAGGTGTGATTGATTCGGCCGAATATGCCACACACGTGTGACATATATATACGGTCTAACATAGCCTGTTTATGCTAAAAAAACTTCCCTTCCTTTTTATCTAGAGGAATTGCATTGGTCGCCCAACACATTCAAACGTTCACGGTCGCGTGACTGAGTTTGGACTTATGCTTATTGTTACGAATGTGCAAATATCGTATAATTATAATGCTTAAACAGAAATACATTAACTAAATATAGTTTGATTATAAAATTAAAACCTTGTGAATACACATGTATATAGTTCCTATGTATTTCACCCATAAATATATAATAAATTAAATAAAAAAAATGAAATGCCTAAATAAAAAGAAAGCTCTGAAAATAAATCTGATACCGGTATGTATAATACTTTTATACTAAGGTTCGATACTCTGCGTGAAAACCCTGTTACGGTAGGACCGCGCTCACAGCTTCAAAGAAAAAATGCAGAGCGCCAAGGTACGCGCAGACTTCTACGATCACACCCATCATTGCAGCAACGTAATGGCTTCGCAAAGAATGTACGTACCTTAAAAGAAAAAAAAAGAACCTTGGCCGAAAAAAATAACGTGTCGCTGTTTTGATCAAAGCCGATGATTTTTTTAACATTTCACAATTTGCATAAATTACGTTACCCGTAATATTTGCATTGGCCGCCCACTGCTTTAAACAGTTCGTCGCGAGATCGAGATTCAACTAAATATGACCATATTTGCCTGTTCCTTATTCGCCCGACTAAGGACACGGAAACTGGTTCCTTATTCCTTTTTCAAATATAATAATGAATTGAAGTTTTTGGTAGTTCTATTTTAAAAGTATTTCCCCTTCATGGTGGCTGATTTTATGCCATTTCGTTTTTTTCGTTATTTCGCCGCGAAATAACGCCAAGCGAAAAGACGAAATAACGAAAAAACGCCAAGCGAAATAACGCCACGCGAAATAACAATAAAACGCCGGGCGAAAAGACGCCACGCGAAAATACGAAATAACGAAAAAAACGCCACACGAAAATACGAAATAACGAAAAAACGCCAAGCAAAATAACGAAAAGACGCCACGCGAAAATACGAAATAACGAAAAACGCCAAGCGAAATGACGAAAAGACGCCACGCGAAAAGACGAGATAACGAAAAAGCGCCATGCGAAAATACGAATTAACGAAAAAACGCCACGCAAAACAACGAAAAAACGCCAGGCGAAATAACGAAATAACGCCGAGCGAAAAGACGCCAAGCGAAATAACGAAAAGACGCCAAGCGAAATAACGAAAATACGCCAGGCGAAGCTAGAAAGAAAGATATTTTGTGCAGTTAAATTGGCGTTTTTTTTGCACAAATTTCGTTATTTCGTGCAAAAAATAGCGTTATTTCGTTATTTCGCGTGGCGTGCTTTCGTTATGTCGTCTTTTCGCGTGGCGTTTTTTCGTTATTTCGTCTTTTCGCGTGGCGTTTTTTCGTTATTTCGTCTTTTCGCGTGGCGTTTTTTCGTTATTTCGTCTTTTCGCTTGGCGTTTTTTCGCGACGAAATAACGAAAAAACGAAATGGCATAAATCAACCACCACACCCCTTTGTTAAACATAACACGTTTATATAATAAGAAATGGACAGATAATCGATTACTTCACTGACAAAAGAGCACCGTGAGTTATTTCCGCAAGAAGACGGTGGAAGGAGTGAATCAAATGAATCATATCAAATCAATTCAAACGTTTAAATCTGAAAACAGCAATCGACGATCTCATGCAGCTTAAAACTGGCTTGTTGGTGCCTAAATGTATTGACCCAAGTTAAATAGCTGAATAGACACTGGATAAAAAGGGAGGTAATTAACTATATAAAAAGCCCATGTTTAGTTTAAAATATTAACGTTTTTAATGTATAATAACTAATTGAAACAAAATATTATAACACTTTACAAAGAAAACAGAGACAATTAATGAACTATTTACTTTTACTAGCCGCAAAATATCTTTCAAATATAAATATATATTAAATACCATATTAAAATTACGTTTGTTTAAAAATAATCCGTGACGCAAGCGTCATTGTAATTCTGTTACGCTTGTAACGAATTTTAAAAGCACTATTACATAGTGCTACCACATCATTAAAATAGAAAATGCAGCTTAATTTCCTGACTGGTGGTGTACAAAAGATGATAGGCCAAATTATCGGTCGATACCCGAATTTTATTTCGGTGTGCCACACCCAACGGTTCCAGTATATCAAACCAAAACAAACAAAAACGTATAAACTGATGATCCTTTCCCTCTACTAAAAATAATGTTATTTTAGGGTTTACATTGGTTAAACTCAACCTGAACCCTGTTAATTTGAAGACTATAAACAACATAGAACAACCTAAACTTTATAAAGAACATAAATTAACCTGAATTCTATTAACAACAAAGTATACAGCCTTAACTCTATTAACACCATAGGACCTGAACTCTATAAACAACACAGAACAACATATTCGTTCTTTATACAAACATACAATCAGTTCGCAATTTGTTTTTCAATACGTGATACGGGATCAGATACAAACAGTTCCTGTAAAGAAGAGAAAACTTAAACGATGTGTATAAACCAAAGCATCGAGAGTAATTTCAGCAAGAACACGGTGGCGAGAGTGAATCAAATCTGAACACAACAATCAATAGCATGCAACAATAAACAGACTTGTAAATGCCTATTAATCCAGAGCATGCAACTAAAACTGACTTGTTAGTGCCAGTTAATCAACAGCATGCAACTATAAACTGACTTGTTAGTGCCTATTAATCCAAAGCACGAAACTGAAACTGACTTGTTAGTGCCTATTTATCCATGGAATGCAACTAAAACTGACTTGTTAGTGCCTATTTATCCAGAGCAGGCAACTTAATCTGACTTTTTAGCATGCGACTATAACTGAAATGTTTGCGCCAGTTAATCAATAGCATGCAACTATAAACTGACTTGTTAGTGCCTATTTATCAATAGCATGCGACTATAAACTGACTTGATAGTGGTGTCTATTAATTAATAGCAGGCAACTATAAACTGACTTGTAAGTAGTGCCTATTAATCAATAACATGCAACTAAAAACTGACTTGTTAGTAGTGCCTATTAATCAATAGCATGCAACTATAAACAGACTTGTTAGTGCCTATTTATCAATAGCATGCAAACAACCTAAAACTTAAGTTTAGTGCCCTATATTAATCAATAGCACGCAACTATAAACTGACTCGTTAGTAGTGCCTATTTATGAATAGCATGCAACTATAAACTGACTTGTAAGTGCCAACTAAATCTGACTAGTTAGTGCCGATTAATCCAGAGCATGCAACTACATGTATAAACTGACATGTTAGTGCCTATTAATCCAGAACAGGCAACTAAAACTGACTTGTTAGTGCCTATTAATCAATAGCATGCGACTATAAACTGAATTATTAGTGGTGCCTATTAATTTATATTAGGCAACTATAAACTGACTTGGTAGTAGTGTTGTTAATTAATAGCATGCAACTATAAACTGACTTATTAGTGGTGCCTATTAATTTATATCAGGCAACTATAAACTGACTTGGTAGTAGTGTTGTTAATTAATAGCATGCAACTATAAACTGACTTATTAGTGGTGCCTATTAATTTATATCAGGCAAATATAAACTGACTTATTAGTGGTGCCTATTAATCAATAGCATCCAACTATAAACTGACTTGTTAGTAGTGCCTCTGGGTCAATAGCATGCAACTTTTAACTGGTTTGATCAGTGTTGATAGCTTTCAACCATAAACAGACGTGTAAGAGCCTATTAATAAATAGCATGCAACTATAAACAGACTTGTTTGTGCCTATGAATCAATAGCATGCAACCTTAAACTGACGTTTAGTGCCTATTAATCAATAGCATGCAAGTATAAACTGGCTTGTTAGTAGTGCCTGTTTATCTTTAGCATGCAACTATTAACTAACTTGTTAGTAGTGTCTGTTAATAAATAGCATGCAACTATAAACTGACTTGTGAGTGTTTATTAATCAAAAGCATGCAACTTAAAATTGACTTGTTAGTGCCTATTTATCAATAGCAAGCAACTATAAACTGACTTGTTAGTGCCTATTAATCGATAGCAGTCAACCGTAAACAGACTTGTTAGTGCCTATTATTAAATAGCATGCAACTATAAGCAGACTTGTCAGTGCCTATTAATTAATAGCATGCAACCATAAACTCACTTGTTAGTGCCTATTTATAAATAGCATGCATCTATTTACTGGTTTTATTAGTGCCTTAATGTTTTCACCCACGTTAAATACACGAATGGCAACATGGATAAAAAGGGAGGTAATAACGTGTATATAATTGACGCATTGTAGACAAAAATATTAACAATTGTAAAAATAATTATAAAGTTAACAATTAAATTTAAATAATTTTATAAAACAATATTTTAATTTTAACAGACTTGATCGGTAAACAATATACTTAAACTTGCCGCAAAATATTTTTTTATTTATATATAAAATACCAAATTATGATAGTGTTTCGTTTTAATATAGTCGTTCGGATGGGACTTAAAACCGAGGTCCAGTGTAGTGGTGCTATACACCGGACACTTAAAAGAACCAGGGACGATTCTGGAATTGGAGAGTCCTCTGTATCTTGCACTATCCTCCAAAAACCTAAAATGACTAACACTCTTCTGGAGGCGTCGCTCATATGGGCAACCGGTAGCGACGATAAATAAATGGAAATACAAACAAGTGTTTCGTTTCGTTTCGTTAAAATTTCATTCCGAGACGACGGCGTAATCGAATCTCGGTCACGCTTGTAACGTATTTTGAAAGCACAGTTAACTGGACAGGTGCTATCACATCAACAGATAAAAGTGAATCTTAATTTCCTGGCCAGTGATCGGAGGAATTCAACAGGGGGGACTTGCCGAATTACCCAATTTGGGCAGATTTGTGTAGTCTATTCTTTGTTGAGTTGCTAACATTTTTATAACAATCTTGACGTTTACGCAGAACAAAATGGAACATTTGTTGTCTCCCTACTCCGACTTATAAAGTCGGAACAAGAATGTTCATGGTATTTAATAGAACATGGTATTTTATGGAAGTTTTAGTATGTCAGACTCATAACGGTTCCAGTATATCAAAACAAAACCAAAACGATGTGTTTATCTCGTTGAGACCCTTAAACAACGATATTTTATGGGAGGCATCGGGGTCGGCCAGTTTATACAAGTTTTGGAGAAAACGTCTATCTGAATAAGGTATAAGTTCCTGCTTCCTTATTCGTCCGAATAAAACACAAGCAAATGTTCGTATAGTGTCCTTTCGTTCATTTTCAAGAGTTCTTTATTAAAGGGTTTTATTTAACAAAAGGGAGGTGAAATCAACGATGATTGATAATAACTAAGGAAAAACTTCAATTCCTGAATAAGGAATAAGGAACAAATTCCCATTTCTTTATTCGAGCGAACATGGAACTGGCAAATATTATTATAATTATGTAGCTTAATTTGTGTTTTATGGTTGATCATTTATGTCGGAAAGCCGTATAATACGATAAAAAATAATTGAATATTGTGATATCATATTTCGCGTGGGTTTCAAATTCGTTAATATTTCATAAGGATGAATGCACGAATGTAAACCTCTGAACAATAGACCATGTTATACTGTTTCAGAAAATGTGCGAATTTATATATTACCGCGCGAATTAATCATCACTGGTTTTTGTTCGAAAATTAATTTTGTCCTTAGCAATTAAAAACGTGAAATATGCATATCAAGAATCGCCACACTTACAATACACAGCATCCCCACCCGGCGAAAAAGAAGAGAGGAAAAGAGAGCACGTTTTATAAGTACTGTATCTACGTTCTTTAAAAAAATAACTCCCCATAAACCTTAATCAACTCGTAGAGCACGTTTTATAAGTACTGTATCTATGTTCTTTTAAAAAATATTTCCCCATAAACCTTAATCAACTCTTAAACTCCTGCCAACGTCGTGCAACCAAAGAGATAAGCATATTGATCAACTGTAGATGTGTTAATCACCAGGCCTGCAGAGCACTGTAGAATATCATGTTGGTAACCTTTCTTTTCGAATTGATAGATGTTTAATCGAATATCCGGGATTAAATAACATTGCCTTTTATTTTCTTATGATAATAAATTAAATCTTGATCAAAAACTGGCTGTGAAATAACTTGTTGCAATAGTGGTCCTAAACTGCACCTGTATTTTGGAATTAAACCTGGGTATAATTAGATGATTTTACTGATGTCGATAATTATTTAAAATTCTAATAGTAAACTTTACAAAACGGTTAAATTTGCATATCAAGAAAAAGTCAGTATCAGTTTAACAGTAGAGAGGAAGAGAGAGCCAAAGTTCGTGATAGTATTATATAACCCTTTTCTCCTTATATACGCATTTTACGCATGTGCGACCAGTGTAGATCCAGATCAGCCAGTATCACCTCAGTATTGTTTTCTGACTTACAGCAAAACCCATTTTTAACGAGTCACGTGAGCGGCGGAACATCGAGTGGTTTTTAAATACCGCATTGATAAAATACATTCTAGGCCAAAATCCCCTTGAAAATTAAATAGTGTTGCCCCCAAAGTGGGTTCCTCACTGTTACTCCGCTCCTTTGCGAGCATACAATATTGACGTATTTGTCGTGTTCAGTGGCTTAGAGTACTAAATTTAGATATTTTATGACTTTTAAACTCTTGACAAAACTCATGGAAAAAAAACAACAGAACATTCCAATTTCATTTTGATTTTCATATTTGTTAACCGGTGTAAAAAAACAACTTTATTTTTGTACTAATAGTAATTCTACATATGTCAGGGGCGTACCTAGCCCCCTATGTATGTGGATGCATGATTATACTAGAGATCTCCAGGTAGAATGAATCTGCAGTTTCCTCCCGCAAAATTCGAAAAAAGTGAATCGCACACTGTTATTTGAAGTCGTTTTTTAGAGTTCAAAGCGGGGGAAAATGACTTGACACTTTTAGCAAAGTACCTGGGTTGTTTTATAAAGTATTAATTTATTAACCTCAAAAATATTATGACGCTTGCTTATGCACTAATGCTTATTACTAATTCAACGATAGACGTAAAAATAGAATTTCAAAAAGGAACTTTATGATAAAAAACGAATATTGTAGATACATGTTCTGGGGGAGGTAACAGAAAAATTCGTCAAATTATTGGAAATGCATATCGCCATCTTAGAGCCTGTATTTTGTTACAAGTGGTTTGTTTTTTCGCGTTACATTTTAAAATTGTGTTACCTGGATATTTTTTCACACTAAAATTAAATATTCCTTTTAGAAATAATATAATTTTTTTGAATTTGCTGAAATTATATCACAACTCTACAAACAACATAGACTACCTGAACTCTATAAATAACATAGAAAAAACTGAACTCTATAAACAACATAGGGAAACCTGAATTCTATAAACAACAAAGAAAAACCTGAACTCTATAAACAACATAGAAAAACCTGAACTTTATATACAACATAGAACAACCTGAACTATATTAACAACATAGAACAACATGCATCTCTTAAAAGAACAAAGCTTCAAATGATACATAACTATAAACTAAGTAAGCTCCCGTTTCCTTTTTCCTTTTCCGACATTTAGTTGGTTCCTGTTTCCTGTCTCCTTTTGATCCTTTCTTTTTCGAAAAAGGGTAACACGATTCTATACAATCAATTCTCTCTTCCTTTTTCAAAACATGAAAACAGGACTGATTCAAACAGTTTCTTTTGAACACGAGAAAAATTATACGATGTGTATCAACCAGAGCACCGAGAGTTATTCCAGCAAGAACACGGTTGCGGGAGAGAATCAAATCTGACCTCAACAATCAATAGCATGCAACTATCTACAGGCTTGATTGTGCTTATTAATCAATAGCATGCAACTATAAATTGACTTGTTAGTGCTTATTAATAATCAATATCATGCAATTATAAACTGGCTTTGTTAGTGTCTTAACGTATTGACCTATGTTAAATAGCCGAATGGCTACACTGGATAAAAAGGGAGCTAATCAAATGTATATAAATGCCACATTTTTTTAAGTATAAAAACTAATATTTTAAAAACAAAAGTATATTTATAATGTTAATAAAAATATAATTGAATATTACATTTTTCAAATCTAAAAGAGTTCATCAGTAAACTATATACTTTAACTTGCCGCAGTATATATTTTGGAAAAATATATAAAACCAAATTATTAGTAAGGCCTTACGTTTCGTTGAAATCCGTAACGAAGGCGTAATTGTTACTCTATTACGCTTGTAACGTATTTTGTAAGCATTGGTATCCAGTGCTATTAATAGTCAGTTAGCCCTAATTTCCAGGCCACAGGGGTAGGACGTGGCTAGGCTACCGAAAATATGCTAATTCACAAAAGACTTGTACGGAAGGAAGATTGGAACATTATGCATGCCAATTTTTACTACATTACTCTACCGGCAGTAGTGGCTCCAATTCTGAAATTCTTTTGGCATGGAATACATAAAAATGTCCTCTTTCTAATGGTGCCAAATTCATGCCAGTAGAGCAATGTGGAATTTAAATTTCAGGCTTTCATAAGATATTATGGAAAACAATACCGGACAAGACTTTTGTCCATAAGTATAGTTAAGCGATGGCAATGTTGAATTGGGATAAAAATGGTGGCTTATACGGATTTTTTGTAAATAAAATGTATTTATTTTGCAAGGTAAATGCCTTCATACAATATTTTATTTAAAGTCCACCTGTGCATTCTGCGATCTGATGCCTAAGGTACCATCGACACTTCGTTTTAGAAACGCCGATTTCGTAACAAAAACATATTAAACACATGGGTAGCATCAGATATGTACAGTATTTAGCAGCAGATTTTGCTGTAGCATGTGGAAAGAAAGTAAGCAGTGACAAACCACTGAGTGACAGTTGGTTTTATCTGTTTATTCAAAGATGGGATAGCCTCAAGGTCGCAAAACCTCAGAAGCTGTCTTTGCTGAGGGCCAAAAGTGCATCTCGGGATGTTTTGGATGAGTACTACAAGGAATTGTCCACCATAATTCAGGAAAATGGCCTTGCTGACAAACCGGAAAGAATATACAATATTGATGAAACAGTAATACATACTGAACATGCCCCACCTCGTATAGTGAGTGATTCAGCTACCCAACCACAAGCAGTCACTTGCCCAAGATCCTCAACTGTTACTGTCATCAGTGGTAGAAATGCTGTCGGGAACCAAATCCCACCATATTATATTTTCCCGGGCAAAAGATGGAATGGAACAGCGACTTCATCAAGAGTGCACCTTCTGGTTCAGCTGGAGAAATGTCCGACAGTGGTTGGTCTAATTCACACATTTTCCAGAACTATCTAACCAAACACTTTGTCAAACATGCCAATATCTCCCCTTAAACCCAAATGTTGATCTTTTTTGATGGACATAAGTCCCACATCCAGCTGACACTTGTTGATTGGGCAAAGAGGCATAACAAAATTTTATTTGTGTTGCCTCTTCACACGAGTCACATTACCCAGTCATTTAATGTCGGAGTATTTGGACCCCTGAAATCGATGTATTCCAGAGAATGTCAGTTGCACATGCAGAAACATCCTGGTCAAAAATCACGAAGTATGAGGTTGCTTTGCTGACTGCAAAGCCATATTTAAGGGCCCTAGTTCCAAGAATTTGGTGTCTTCTTTCCGGATAACTGGAACATTTCCATTTTTAGACAAAACTATTGATGACTCACAGCTAGCGCCATCAACCATTTATCCCTCAGCCAACATGGACGCACCTAGTCTGCCACACGAAGCTCAGCCAATCATTCCTCCGTCAAAATACACCAGTGAGCAGCATGACAAAGAAAACATTCCAGAAACAAGCCGAAGACAAACTTTCTTCAAGGATAGAACTATTACTGCTGTTATCAACAAGTCAAAGAAGAAGTTCGTGCCTCCATTTTGGCAGGCAGCCTGTCCAAGCCTAGCAGTATTAATGTGTTGCAGAACAGCACACCAGCAGCAAACACAGTCAACAGTAGGAAGTCTGCTTGTAATAATCATCCTACATGTAAAACACCAAAGAAGCCTGCCGTAAAAGCTGGCTCAAGTAGAATTTCAACAAGCAAAAGCCCAGTACCAGGTCCCTCGGCATACTACATCGAGAACTCGGATTTGGATTCAGTGTCAGAGACTGAAGACGAATCATCAAACTGCTGTGTCTGTGGAAAATATTCTCCACCAGCCCTCCAAAAATGCACCAGCTTGGTGATTGTAAAGTGGGCTCAATGTGATCAATGTCAACACTGGACACATTTGACATTTTGCACTGGGCTGAAGGTTATAAAGCTGAGATTGGAAACCAGTCTCAAATCTCAAGCATCTGATTGGCTGAAATGGCGATCAGTCGCCATTTCAGCCAATCAGATGCTTGAGATTTGAGACTGGTTTCCATGCTCAGTTTTATAACCTTGGGCACTGATATTAGAGTTGAAAGGCGGCATGGTGCATTTCTTTGTCCCCATCGCCAACAAAAAAGTATTGCCATCCAAACATAATTTCAAAATATCGTTGGACATATGCTGTTGAAAGTTATTTTTATAATTCCATAAGTTTCTTATTGGCAAGGAACTTTAGTTAATATTTTTATGAGCTGACATTTAAAGGACATTGATTGAATTTTCAATGATTTTTACATTAGAAAGTGATTTGACTGTGATTTGACAGTGATTAGAAGCACCATAATATATTAATTTTTCATCAAGATCATCACATGTTACCTCTGGATAAAGGACACAAAGAATGACAAGTAATAATTATTGTTGACAGTTTAAAGTTCTCCCTTTGCAAAACGAGATGCGTAGTCATGCAAATCAACACTGAAAGGCGATGACCTAGATATCTAAAACTCGTTGATTTCATGGTAAATATTGGGTTAAGATGTTATTTATTCTTAACAAATCGAAATATAATGAATTGATAATGAAATACATACGCATCAGGGATAAATAAAACAAGTACGCCGATAATACGGCGTTCCAAGCTACACAAGTATTTGAATGGCACAGGCGGTTCCGGGAGGGTCGTGTTTCTCTTAGACTAGAAGACGATGAAGGTAGGGGCTGAAAATCCTTATTGACTCAACGTTTTTAAGCTTCGCAAAAGAAATCGTTGACAGAGATAGGTGCGTCACCATTCGAATATCTGTACCGTAACTGGATTTAGTTTTGGGACTGTTCAGCGCATTTTATCTGAACATCTGAACATGACGAAGTTCGTGCGCGATGGGTACCACGGTTGTTGACAAATACAAATGAAGAGAACCAAGTAATGGCGTCAAGGAAATTTGAACCAAGTAATGGCGTCAATGAAAATTTATCAAGCGTTATCGACGGGATGGAGTGACCTTTCTTGAACACATTAATACAGCAGATGTGACGTGGTTGTGCTTGTTTGATTCGGAGACGAAGGAGCAATCAAGACAGTAGAAAACGCCCGGATCGCCGACCCCAAAGAAGGCTCGAGTAACAAAGACGAGAAGCAAGCAGATGTACATCTTCTTCGCCGATCGGCATGAGATGATCCTCATGCACGCTGTTCCGATAGGTCAGAATGTGAATGCCGCCTACTACGGGAAGGTACCTGAATTTTATTATAAAATGATTTATCAAAATTGAAGTATAAGTTAGAGTCCAAATAGAGAAATCTACATGAAATAGACACGGCAAAGGAGGGACGGTAGCGACCGACTGGCGTGTCTATTTCATGTAGATTTCTCTGTTAGGACTCTAACTGACTTAGTGTTTACGCTAGTTTTCCCCAGTTTGTTCTATAACAATAGTTTCTAGAGACTGTTTCTACACGAAATATAAAAGGAGATATTTAAAAAAAATAAAGCATTGTGATTGGTTGAAAAACAAGGAGTAAACACTAATAATATTTATTCTTACTTAAATACAATAAATACGTTAGATTTTTTTTTAAGTTTCCGTAATGCACAATTGTATAACCTGATAAGTGCATGCACTTACCGGTTCCCGTTGCAGGTTTTAAGGAAAGACTTGGTGCGTGCGTATCAGAAGAAGAGGCCAGGAATGGACGTGGGTGACATAATTCTCCATCACGATAACGCACCGTCCCATACAGCAGACACAATCAGGCTCGACATAGGACTTCTAGGATT
Organism: Corbicula japonica; assembly: GCA_038501625.1. Taxonomy (NCBI): domain Eukaryota; kingdom Metazoa; phylum Mollusca; class Bivalvia; order Venerida; family Cyrenidae; genus Corbicula; species Corbicula japonica. Next base: position 8,222 of record JAZAYU010000417.1, on the reverse strand, counting down.
CGACCTTGTTGACCATCCCTCATATTCGCCGGACTCGCGCCTACGGATTTTCGTGTGTTTCCTGTCGTTAAGTCGGCATTGCAGGGCACGAGGTTTGAGACATTTGAACATTTATCTAATGCAACTCAGCGTGTAGTGTCACAGCTGGACGAAGAGTGGTATATTGACATGTTTCAGCAGTGGTTAGCCCGTCATGAAAAATGTATAACGTGCGGCGGAGATTATTTGGAAAAGTGACCTGAAGTTGAAGTGCGATATGACGTCGGGCGTCCCCGGTCGCCAGTTACAGACATTATGTTTTGAACTGTAACTCAATTGTTCTATGTACTAAAGTCTTGAAAATTTCAGATTTTGTAGATTAAATATTCATGTTTTTGCAATCTTCATTTTATGCAGGTAATAGTAACCGTTTCAAAACGGTGATAGTAGTCCGGTTAATTCTGCATCACCCCTCGTACAATATGCTAATGCATGGTTACAAATACATGTACATCTTTTTCATATGCTAGCTCTAGCGACGGCAGGCGAGATTTTTACGGTAATGTGCGTATATATGTTATGTCCAACTACCATCACTTTAAAAAAAAAGTGTGATCCGAAGCGTTCCGCTCCCATGTCGCTTCCAAATCGCACGGATACACCCTTCACCATCTATAGGCTGAAGGGTACCAAATATGTATTCATTAATTTATTTTATAATGTTATTAAACAAGTGATTTCATATTGGACTTGTTATTGGGTCAAGGGTAGTCATATTGGCCTGAGGCCGAAGAGATATTTCCGATTCTAATGACTGGCATCTTCAATTATATTATAATGGCCCGGTCTGGAAAATAATAGCCAAAATTTCTATATAAATGTGTTACTATAACAATAGTAAGGTATTATTACTCAATTTAACATGTCTGTAAGTTATCCAAACTAAACCGTGATCCTTTTTGCAAAGTTCTGTTGCATAAACTTGCTAAAATCAAGAGTAATCCCTTAAAATTCACAGATTTTTTTAGTTTCTAGAATTCTTGCGACAGACATCCGCGTTGTTGTTGTACTGGTTAGATTAAAGATTCTTATTACACAGAAGAGTTTTATTACACAGAAAGATATCGCCAAAATCAGCAACATAGACTTATCCGCTGCCGCTTTGCGTAACTGCACTTCTACTGCCTAATGTCAAACTATCTTTTACCATTTATCCATAATAATTGACTGAAAAAAAAATAATAATTTAATAATAATTCTATAGGATTCTTTTGTATTTTCTAATCCAGCATCATATGGTTACACTATACATTTTCGTTTTATTTCTTCATTTCCCTTTCACTGCTTTAAAGTTATTTTCCGCCATTTTACGTTAGACGTTGACGTTTACGTTGATTCTAGCGCCAATTAACGTCATTGTATTTGGCGCGCTGACGTCAACGTCTGACGTTACTTCCGTTTATACTTTTTACCTGATGAAGGCGTTCATGCCGAAACGTTGTATAATTAACATATAGTAAACATGTAAAAATAATTCCGTGTGTGGTGTTGCTTACTTCCATAAAATTCTACTAATAATTGACTGAGAAATTCCAAAATGGCGGCATTTTTGCTTTTAAAAGGAAATGATTCTATTTATATTGGAACAGTTCATTATCCAATCAGAATCATGCGATCTCATATTGGCTCAGTAAAACCTGTATTGGCCCACGTTTTCTCGTATTGGCCCAGTTGAGGTTTCATATGAATTGAGTGCAACCCAGATTAAGTTTGACTTAACTGTACTGTATTGTGTCAATATTATTTTAGTTAATTAAAAATAATTAAAAAGAATAAACAACATTATAGCGATTTCACTCATTTTATCAATATTGAAGTTTAAGTCCTTTATCAAAATATATAATACATTTGTATTATTTATTTCAGAAACCTTCTTGAACGTTACAGAAACAGAAAGTAACGTCGGCGACGTCAACATCTTGATACTATTTCCCGCTAAAATTGACGTGCGTTAACCTATCAGTTCATTTGATAAAATGTTACAGAATGATTATTAATAGCTTAATCACCCTTTTTTTAAACACTTGCCTAAAATATAAAACTTAATGCTTAAAATTAATTATTTGTAATAATTTGAAGAGGACAAAAGCTTTGCAAATTATAAATGAATGTTTGAAATATTTTTCCGCATTATCGCCAACTTCCTCATTTCCGTTTTGAGCAGACAACAGTGCCGCAAATACAAATAATTTACTTGATCTTCAAATTCATGCATATTCTTATAAATACTAGTACTCGCACATCACTGTCTTTGAAATTCTTTTATTCCTATCAGTGCACTTCAGTGTCTAATAACAATGCATTGCAGTGGCATCCGTGTCCTATGGACACATGTCTAGTAGTTATCTTGCTTCTGCCTGCATGTTATATTATCGAAAAAACGTTTTAAAGAGATTAATTGTTACCAAATATAAAGAGTTACAATTGTTGGTGTTTTTGTAGAACAGAGATGTTAATAAAAATCTTATGACAGAAGTAAACGCTCAGTCAATTTCTGTTATTCATTGTTATAAAACTTTCCAAGCAGTTATTTCGTAGTGCTAGTTATTGTTGTGTTTTTATGCCTCCACAAAGTGGGGGGGGGGCATGTAGAGTTGCACTCGTTCGTACATACGTCCGTCCGTACTTACGTACCTCCCCAAATCTTGTGGCATCAATTCCTCCTAAACTATAAGGGGGATTTCTTTCAAACTTGCAAAGATTATCAAGCAAGATGTGTAGATGATCGTAATGAAATATTTTTTTCCTGCGACAATTTTTACCAGAGTTATGACCCTTTGTTATTAAAAATAATGTTGCAGCAGTGGGGGCATCAATGTCCGAGGACAAATTCTAGTTTTTAAGGTAGAGCAACTGTAATGCTTTCCCGCGCAAAAATTTGCGACGTCATCAAACATCGGCTCGCTTTCGGTGACTTCCGACGCTACTCGTCAGAGCCGATAGTAGCCGAAGCAACATCGATTATTGTCGACTGTTAGTGACAGTTCACCGAGTATTCCCGACATCCGAGAAAAAAGCGCGGGAAAGCATTACAGTTGCTCTACCTTAATAAATTGCTCGAATATAATCTGACTACAAATCAAATCAAAGCACCGTTGTTGCCTAAACCGGCACAGATGATGACTAGAACGGTGGATGTTCATGTGCACAAACAGATTTAAAGCATGGAATTCTGAATTTTCAAGAAATTTGCGCAAAAATTATATTCAAGCTTAAATGAATAAAGAACATCAGTCTGAAGTGGACGAGTAGTTCAGCAGCCTTTTGATACAGTTAGTTTTTGCAATTCAGGACAGATCTCTGGCATGAAATGAAACTCTGTTGGTTTGCATTAATGTTCTGCAAGGATAACGTTAATACACCTCAAGCCTTACGGCCTGAAATTTTATGCTACACGTTATTTATTTGACTTTTTAGGTAAATTAATGGGCATTTTAAGTAAATTTATAGGAATTAAAATTAGCCTGGTGTTAGTGGCGATTTTTGTCGGAAGTTTATTTTTCTGACACATATTTAGAGTTAACAAAGATTCATGCAATAAATCAAGAAACTTATAATTTTCAATGCTCAACTAAAAAGGTAAGCCGTGTAATACTATACAACTTAATTTTCTAATAAAGGTATATATGTATTGTTAATTATTTATATTCTAATATTCTAAAACGTACACCCGCGTTTTTAACATTCTACAACATCTTCCAGAAGCGGATGTCGGGTTTCAAATAAAGAATTTAGTCCGGAATATACAATCTCATATAGACATGATCGTGTCAGACATTTGTGTCCGGATGTCTGTTCAGATTCAAACATATCAAATATGTTATCAATTTGTTCAAATATTGAGGTTGGTACGTATATAGAGGGCTGTTTATCTTTTATACGAACACTTAATTGTTTTTCTAAACGGCAAGACCTGAAGATGTGCCTTGCAGCATTTGTAAACTTTTCCAAATAACAAACCTAAAGACAATCAAACGAATAAACAGATCACATATTTGTAAAACAGAAACTAATTATAATAAACCATTTCATGTTACATGCTGATGATATTTATTTGTCTCTTTAACAAATAAAGAAATGCTCACACGATGCTTAGGTACGTTACAAAGCAACACCTGTTATTTTCAAAGGCTTTCCTAACAAAACGAGGACTGCACAATCGGCCATTGAAAACATTCATTAATAATTGAAATGACTTGTGTTTTACTTTAAAAATTTAGGATAATGCCAGAATAAAACCTGTCTGCTATGGACGCAACACCTACCTAAAAATACCCGATCAAACTACCGAATGCACCAACGTCATTCCCGTGTACAGGAATGCACAAGCAACGCTTATAAATATTGTAATAATTAAACAAAAACAAAGCTAAATCTAAATAATAGTCTACCACAAGATACATAAATCTAAATAATAGTCTACCACAAGATACATAAATCTAAATAATAGTCTACCACAAGATACATAAATCTAAATAATAGTCTACCACAAGATACATAAATCTAAATAATAGTCTACCACAAGATACATAAATCTAAATAATAGTCTACCACAAGATACATAAATCTAAATAATAGTCTACCACAATATACATAAAAATCTATTTATACTTGAGATACCTTTATCGCAACAAGAAAATAACAACTTTTTGATTACCTGATGTTCGTTGCATTGCTTTAAATTATCATACAATTCTGCATGGCGCATTTTTTCACATGAAACGCACCTGTTTTGAAAAATGCACAATACCGATGACTGTTCCTCTTAAGAAAACATGCTTTTAAATATCATTTTTTATGAACAATATAAAGAATATTAATGACTAAGAGAAGAATTTAAGCTATATGCTGCAATATGCAAATGATTATGAAATTTAAAAAAAAAGATTTAAAAAATGTATCCTCCCTTCATTCAGCTTATACATTTGTTTATGTTTTTACTTCCGGCAGTAGAAGACTTAAGCCCCTTATATCAAACAAATATTGCTGTGAAACCAACATCATGGTATCACAAGGCATCCGATGAAATAAGTTAATATTTCATTCTTGGTAGTGAGTTGAATGTATTGTTCAGCGTCGATAAAAGAATATCTAAACTCGTACGAGGATACAGACTGTAGGTGCTGTTGCCGATGTCATGCAGTGACAGAGACAATATCATGTGGAATTAATAGTAGCGCTATCTGTGCAGTGTGGCGGCCGTAAAAAGACTCCCCGAACATAAACTCAGTACTGTTATCAGTAAAATAATCCGTTACCGATGTCATGCAGTGATGATATCCGTTTATCAGCGCTATCTGATCAACCTTTTATGGTAGTTCCAGATTGCTCAGTCGGTTGCGTTTTTTTGGAATTGCATGAATATGCGTTGTCGCCGTGATGTTGCGGGTTTGCTCCCAAGTAGAGAAATATTTCCATAGTTGGCTATACGAGTTTGCGCTTATCTATCCATTTTTTTTGTTCTGTTTTATTGTTTTGCCATTTGGCGGCTGTCCAAAGTCTCCCCGCATATTCAATCATTGCTGTTATCAGTTAAGTCATTTGACTGTCGTTCATCACGATACTTACAGTTCTCTCTCAATGTAAATATTTTGGCCAGTTTTTTTTATTTCAATTTCCTAGCCAAAAGATTTGGATATTGTTCAATCACTCACGGAGCTTTCTGATTGATAAGTTGTTTGCCTTTGTCGTTGTTTGAGATAGAGTGATATGGAATATTTATTTTCTAAGATCCTTTGTAAAAATTCTATTCTATTTCGTTCTGCCTACCTTTTTCTCGTTTATTAGAAAACGCGTTCTTTTATCTGCTGACCATACGTCGCTAACCATGGAATGGTATTTATCTTAAAACACCGAATTGAAGGTTTCATGCTTTAAACCTGTCTTCTTACAACAACCAGTTTAAATTCCAAGCCTCGATCTATTTTATTTAATGAATGACTCGTTTTTAAAAATGGTTAGTGGTTTCAAGACGACACTCCCATCGCACAGGTGTGTAAACGTTTGGCACTCACCAAGTACAGCTACCGAAAAGTCTTCAAACATGTAAAGAAATCGTCAGTAATTTAGTACAGTCCAGTCGCGATTTTACGAATAGGCATCGGACCAAGCCGATTATTCGTAAAATCGCATTTTTCGTAGTATCGCATTTTTGATAGTTTTGGTTGTTTACCGCCGCAAGTCGTCAATGTCGTTATAATTATGACGTAATGTGTTATTGTTTTGATATATGTCAAGGTAAAAAAAATAAAAAGACAAAAAACAATAAATGTTCGCTTTAGTTATTTTTATTGTAAAATTACATGTTATTATTAATCAATTAAATTCAGATCCACCTGAAAAAAACCGGGCCATTCAATTAATTTCTCAGAATGCCGATAATACTCGCCGTAGTAATAAAATTTTGCAGAATATAGTGGCAGAAGTAGAATGACAAGCAATTCACGTGTTTCAGATTTTATACAATTTTATACATTGACCATTTAATTACTCAAACTGTTTTGTTACAATCACACACGCCCGACGATTGTTTACAGAGCATTTCGTGTCACAACTACCGGGGTCGATAATTGCTCAACACTACAAAACAACGGATATCGCTCGAAAAGGTGTGAAAATCACCTGCTTGACCGAAATTCGTAAAATTGCATCTTTATTACATTAAAAATTAGCTCAAGGGACTGTCACAATTGTTCGCTAAATCGCATTTTTCGTAAAATCGCGTTTCGTTCGATCGCATCTTTTTTATATTGAATAAAGAAGGAATACGGACGGGACCGGCCGTCTTATTCGTAGTATACCGTTATTTCGTAAAATCGCGATTCGTAAAATCGCGACTCGACTGTATTAGTATATGTGAAAGGTAAAAATACATTGACACATAGTAATTATTTAGATTTGTTTTGAGTATTTTGACCTCCCACATAAACTAAAACTAAATTTCTTGAGATTTGAACTGGTTGTTGTAGGAAGACATTACTATACGATGCGGTACCGAAAATGAATAAATTTGCAGTACTTACTGAGTATTTTACGTTTAATTTTGACATTTGACATTTTTGAGTCAAACTTTCGCGTTTAAGTAGTGGTTTGTTTATTTCAAGATAAAATGTAGTGGCACTTGCAGAACATAGTAATTATTTATTTACCAGGGCGCTGATATGTTTCATTTTTTCGAATGTTTTGAATTTTCGGAGATATAAACGAAATACTTACACCACCTCTCCTATTCTTTACCGTTAGCTGTATGTGGGAATTCCACCTGTACTTGGAAGAGCCGGTACCAGGGTGTGTACATGGTAAAGTAAAAGTTTAGACATCTTAAGCATTCATTCGTATATTCCTGTTTTGCCAGTTTTTTTTATCAAAAATATAATACAATTATGCATTATTATATATTCTATGCAAAGTTGTTTGTTTTTAATTTTAGTTGTAAATAGTAGGACGCGAAGCTCGTACATGTATTAGTCGAATACCCGATGAGAGAATGTCGCTATCACATTACTGTAATATAAAAGATACAACATAGTGGAACATTTAATCACCTGGTGAACATGATTAAAGAGATATATACGATCGTATTAAATTAAAATTTGCGTGTAACACAAGATGATGATATAAAATCAACGCTGCAAATATACTTTATTTTTCACAGGTATGACGTCATACTAAAACATTGAAAACTTTGGTATATAGGATATTTTTCAAAATTTGATAAGGGCAACTAATTACATGTATTATTGTTTTGGTTAACATTTTGAACAGTTTATGATCCACTGATTTTTGTTTGTATTATTTATTTGATTAGTCACCTGGGTTGAATTATTGCACTAAAAATTCGAGTGTTCAATTATTTCAGCGAAATAACTTACACAATACAAAAGTAGCCCTTATTAAATTTCGAGTAGTAAAATATGGTTTATTGAGTACAATTTTAATGTAGTATAAAATAAATTCAACAAATTCATGCAAACTAATTATTTATGCCTATCACGAGCCTAATAATGTGAATTCATACATTTTCATGGTGTGCTTAGAAAAATATATAAACCCCGAAATTAAGGAATCAACGAAATTGCCGTTTAACAGAAAACCAAGAACATTATGTACACGAAATTCGATGAATTTACGATATAAGATTTTCTGACCAAGTTTAACATGTTTTTGCATTACATCAAAATAAG